>CAUJNA010000135.1:302500-317380 GCA_963377175.1 Effrenium voratum | reverse complement strand
CGGCCTGTTTTCTTCCTATCTGCTGCCGGCGCACTCTTTGGTTGGTGCTCGCTGTGGGCAAACGAGTGCGGCCTGGAAAAGCGCTCAAGCACCTGCATGCAGGGCACAGTTTTCGGCCCGCCCGTCCGGCCTTTTTTCTTCCTTTCTGCTGCCGGCGCACTCCTTTGGTTGGTGCTCGCTGTGGGCAAACGAGTGCGGGCCCACCCGTTCGGCCTCTTTTCTTCCTTTCTGCTGCCGGCGCACTCCTTTGGTTTCTTTCCTTTTCCTTTCTGCTGCCGGCGCACGCCTTCGCTGTGGACAAACGAGTGCGGCCTGGAAAAGCGCGGGAAGCGAAGCTTTTGTGGCTGGCCGCTCCCTCTGGACCGATAGCCTTACTGCATATTGGACTCAAACGCGACGTTAGGCACCCGGCCGCGGCGGAGCAGGCTGCGAACGGGCTGGCCGTGACAAGAGCTTCAGCGCGCTGGTTGCGCCTGGCAGGCAGTTGAGCACCTCGGCCTGCTCCGTGCCAGGGGGCAGTTGGCGTAGTGGCATCACACCCGCTCAGCACGCGAGAGGGGCCGGGTTCAATCCCCGGCCTGTCCATGCCCATGTGCGCCTGCGTCTGGCACCGTTTGCCTATCCCTGGCACGAACCAAAGGAGTGCGCCGGCAGCCTGCTCAATATGCAGCAAGGCTTTCGGTCCAGAGAGAGCGGCCAGCTACAAAAGCTTCGCTTCCCGCGCTGTTCCAGGCCGCACTCGTTTGTCCACAGCGAGCACCAACCAAAGGAGTGCGCCGGCAGCAGAAAGGAAGAAAAGAGGCCGAACGGGCGGGCCCGCACTTGTTTGCCCACAGCGAGCACCAACCAAAGGAGTGCGCCGGCAGCAGAAAGGAAGAAAAAAGGCCGGACGGGCGGGCCGTGACAGAGCTTCAGCGCTGAAAACTGTGCCCTGCAGGTGCTGGAGCGCTCTCGGCCTCGGCCTGCGAGCCGTTGGTGTAGTGGCATCACACCCGCTCAGCACGCGAGAGGGGCCGGGTTCAATCCCCAGCCTGTCCATGCCCATGTGCGCCTGCGTTGGTCTTTCTCGCTTTGGGTTTGCTGTGCGTCTTGCCAAGGGCGGCTGCTGCGCCGCGGCCGGGTGCCGAACGTCACTTTTGAACCCTATATAGAAGTAGTAGAAAGTATAGAAAGTATAGAAAGTAGAAAGCTACCCCAGGGCGCAAACCTGGTGCTCGCTGTGGACAAACGAGTGCGGCCTGGAAAAGCGCGGGAAGCGAAGCTTTTGTGGCTGGCCGCTCCCTCTGGAACGATAGCCTTCTGCATATCGACCAAACGCGACGTGCCACAGGCACCCGGCCGCGGTGGAGCTGGCTGCCGGCTGGCCGTGACAGAGCTTCAGCGCTGAAAGCTGTGCGCAGCAGGTAGTTGAGCACTCTCGGCCTGCTCAGCTCAGGGGCAGTTGGTGTAGTGGCATCACACCCGCTCAGCATGCGAGAGGGGCCGGGTTCAATCCCCGGCCTGTCCATGCCGATGTGCGCCTGCGTCTGTCACAGTTTGCCTCTCCCTGGTCTTTCATCCCTTTGGGTTTGCTGTGCGTCTTGCCAAGACCGGCTGGTGCGCCGCGGCCGGGTGCCGAACGTCACTTTTGAATCCTATATAGAAAGTAGAAAGCTATCGGTCCCCAGGGCGCGACCAGCAAGAACAGCTTCGCGTCCAGAGCGCTTGGAGGCCGCACTCGCTTCGCCGCAGCGAGCACGAACCAAAGGAGTGCGCCGGCAGCCTGCTCCGCCGCGGCCGGGTGCCTAACGTCGCGTTTGAGTCCAATATGCAGCAAGGCTATCGGTCCAGAGGGAGCGGCCAACCACAAAAGCTTCGCTTCCCGCGCTTTTCCAGGCCGCACTCGTTTGTCTACAGCGAGCACCAACCAAAGGAGTGCGCCGGCAGCAGAAAGGAAAAGGAAAGAAAAGAAACGAAGAAGAACAAGAAAAAAGTGAAAGAAAGAAGGCTGGTAAGGTACAGGGCTGAACGGGCGAGGGCGAAAGGGAAGGGAGAAGGCTGCCACAGTCACGCTCCAACGCCAAACGAACACTCCCCCAGCGCCTTCCCCTTGCAGGCAGGGGGGTCGGCGGATATTAACAAGGTAGTCTTTGGGAATCCTTTTTGTGGTATCACAGAAGTGGTCATTCCCCACAGCCCTGCTTTGGATGATCTTGGAGGATTTCTGGTGCCACTGGCGACAGCACAGATCGGTGTTTGAATTATTTGTGCAAGCTCAGCATGGGTCTGCGTTGGAGTGACAGACCACCCTGCGCTGTTTCGACCAAGGACAGGCGGTTTCAATGCGTCAGAAAGAGTCTCTTTGGGGCGTGTCTGCTTTTGGGAGACCTGTTTGATCTTTAGGTGTTCAACGAAAAGGCACCCTAAAAACAGAGACACGCCCATTTGCGTGCCGCACGCCGACTTCGAGGTGGTCCTTAGGTTGGCAAGCTTTGCAGTTAAGGAGAGGTTTCCTATTGTCTGCAAAAGCCAGGGGTTCAAGTCCCTAAACCAATCCAAACCAGCAACGAAGGGATACCTGACCTTATGACTCTAAAAGTCTGCAACTGTTCATATTCTCTCCCCTTCCGGAACCAATTGGAGGTAAGCTGATCGAACAAACCATGGTTAAGACAGCATGAGCCCCACGGAAATGTGGGTATGGCTCAAAATTAAAGAGCTGGGGTTACGCGGGTTTTCGTCTTTGGCTCCATTTACCAAGGTGCCATTTTGGTACCACTTTTTTGAGCCACTGCCATGTGTAAATACGGTGAATGCCCCAAACAGTGCAAGTAAGGGAACAAGGGTACAAACACCCTGACCTTTGGGTCTTGGCCGTCTGGCTTTGGCGAATGATTGGCCGATACCGATGGCTGTGAAGTCTTTCTGGGCCGATCAATAAGTAGAGTGGTGGTGTATTTGCACCCTCAAACGAGCCTTAAAATTGGGTGATCACCCCATAATTGCGGGCAATAATCCATTTTTAAGGGTAGTTTGAGTGTCCAGGTACTTCAAAGCCAACTTATGTCATGGTTGTCAGAGAAGAATGCGTGTAGTTTAGTACCCGTAAGAGTCTGAACAAAGGGTCTCTTAACTTGAATGTACCCAGCCGTCCACGTAGGCTTTTAGGTTTTTAGGGTTTAGTGGGTTGCGCTTTTGGTACCCTTATCGGTGTCTTTTTTGGTGGTACCCTTGTTGGGGTGGTTTCAAACCACAAATTTTCAGGGCCCCCTATTTGAGACAGTCCCAAACGATGACCAAAGGGTCCCTTAAGATTCATGCCCATTGACGAGTTTGACACATGGATACCGCGGAAAGACTTGAAGGCGTACTTGGGTGCGTATGCGCTACTAACCGTATTTGTGCGTGTGCGTGCGTGCGTGCGTGCGTGCGTGCGTGCGTGCGTGCGTGCGTGCGTGCGTGCGTGCGTGCGTGCGTGCGTGCGTGTGTGTGTGTGTGTGTGTGTGTGTGTGTGTGTGTGTGTGTGTGTGTGTGTGTGTGTGTGTGTGTGTGTGTGTGTGTGTGTGTGTGTGTGTGTGTGTGTGTGTGTGTGTGTGTGTGTGTGTGTGTGTGTGTGTGTGTGTGTGTGTGTGTGTGTGTGTGTGTGTGTGTGTGTGTGTGTGTGTGTGTGTGTGTGTCTGTGTGTGTCTTAAAGGGTACCCCCAAAATGGTGAAATGCGCTTTCCTTTTGTCTTCCCCTTAAACCAACCCCAAAACGCATGTCCTCAACCAAAAGACAGACCCATTTGAAAACCACACATGGGTTGTGTTTCCTTGTGCTTTCGCCTTAAAAATCATCCAAGGCCAGGTCCCCCAAAAGTGCCCTTTTTTACCCTTTTTTGGTTGGGAGGGAAAGCCCCTACCAAAACACACTACAGAAAAGAGTTGGTACCCTTATTCTAATCTCTCTAATCTGGAGGGCCCAGTTAAAATCATCCAAGCGCTCCTTGGGAAGCCATCTGATCTGATTTCCATGCCAGGCGCCTCCGGACACTGTGGCCGCGCAGCTGGGTCAGCGAGATGCCGCGCGGGACCTGGCATCTGGCCGATGGAACACGAGGTGAAACCCATGGAAAACGGGACGTGGGGGGGGGGGGGGGTTGGGGTGGCGGGTTGGTTCAGTTTGTTTTTGGGCAAGGAATTTGGAGGGTGGAGATGGGTGGATGGGGGGGATGGGCGGATGGGGGGGATTTGTTTTTGGGCAAACAAGTTTGGAGGTCGAACAAGTGCCTCCAAAGAACTGGTTGATGGGTATGAGAACTAAAGCAAGTGGCTCGTGCAAATATACCTGGAAGAAAGGTGGATATTTGGAGTAGGGAGTGGCATGGTCAATTCAAGCTGGTCCCATGAAGGGTTTGTTAGTCAGGGGCTTGGGTGAAGTGTTAGCATCTCCCCAGACCAAAGCCTTCCTTTTGTCGTTGAAACCATTGCAGGAAACAGGTTCGTTTGTTGTGGCCCTGTTTGCTTTTATGCTGCCATTATTGTTGTCGTTGTTTTTTGCGTGACCATTGCTGGTTTTATATCGCTATGTCTGCCTTTCTATGGCCATGTTTTGTTTTTTTGAGCGGTCATCCCCTCTCCCCCTCTCCGCGGATGGATGGGATTTTGGGCAGACTCCTTTAGCATTCATGACTCAAGTGGATCCTTCGTTGGCAAACATGTGCCAACACTTCCACTTGCTTAAGAATATGCTTTTGTTTCCCGGAATCTATCACTACTGGAAACATGTCTATCTTTTTCAGGGGACGTAAGCAAACGGAAGAAAACCATGGTGAGCGCCATAGTTGTGCTGTCAAGTTTTTAGGATTCTTTCCCCACGGGTGCTGCTCATTTTTTGTTGTTTATTTACGATCTGTTTGTTGTCCGGTTCTGTTCATTGTTAGCAGGGGGCTGCAAAAAACCATCCGTCTGTTGCTGTACCAAGGGTGGTAATTTTTCAGAGCTTCGGACGTTGCTTGCACACTTTTCTTTGGATTTTGGGCCGCCGGGAGGGGCGCTATTGGGGCCCTTGGGGAAACCAGGCATGGGAGTTGGGGGTCTTTTGACCCTCCGTAAAGTTGGGAGAAGGGTGCATGCATAGAGGGCTGGCTCAATTACGAAAGCTCTTCTTAGACTTCTTTGGATATTGTTGCAAAACAGATTTTGAGTCCCTAGGAGCCCTAAAGAGGGCCTTGAGTTCCCAAAGGGCCTCAAATAATGAGGTCCAAGAGGCGTCGTGTCCAGCTACGGGAGGCTCTGAAGGCGGAAGCCCGTCGACAAGCGCGAGCGGAAGCCAGGCACGTGCGCAGTCAACATGAGACCCTCAAAAGGAAAACCACATGTTGTATGTTTCTTTCTTGGGGGGCAAAACCCCATTTGCATTTGCATTTGCAGGTGCTTTCTGTCGCCCCTAGGCCTCAATGAGTTTCACACGCGCGCTGGTACGCTCAAAGTCATCCAAACAGGGAAAACAGGGGGGGGGGGGGGCAAAAAAGACACGCCCAAACAAAAGCGCATAAAAACAAGTTTCACATCAAGTGGTAGTTGCCTGTTGCTCGATCAACTGGAGCAAGCTCTTTCGTGATTCGAGGAGAAAGGCGTAGTGCCATGCTGCAGCCGCGAAAGGTAGTGCAAGGTTTGCGCACCTACTCTGGATGGACGAAATCCGTTCGCACCCTTCAGAAACCCTACGGGATGAATCGATTCCCCAACGTCAAAACCAGCCAAGATTTGGATTTCAACCATGGTTTCATTCTGTGGTGCGAGAAGCGGATCTTGCAACCATCCATCGGTGGCTCAGTAGGTGGCTCAGTGCTTTTGCGATTCTCAGGAGTTGCAATTGAGGATAAAGGCGTAGTGCCAAGGTTCTTGCCCCACGTTAGCCATGGTTGAAACCATTTTCGTTGGTTTTTTACCGTGGAATCATCAGACAAAAAACAGCACATGTTTCGTTGGTTTTTACCGTGGAATCATCAGAAGAAAAAATGAAAAATGTTTAGTTTGTAATTTCCGTGGAATTCTCTAAAAAAAAAGTGTTGGTTTTTACCGTGGAATCATCCGAAACCAGGGTTTCTGACCGGTGCGATGTCTGGATCTCACATCCACACCATGTTGAGCCCTCTCACTTTTGAAGTCTGGTCTTTCCAACAAGTGGCTGTGGCGAATTCAAGAAACCAGAATTCCAAAATGGGTTGCCCGATCGGTAAGTGGAAACATGGACCAAAACCTGCCTTTTGCCCCTCCTGTTCAATTCTGAGCCACAGCCAAGTGACTTCAGGGGACGTGGTTTTTGCCGGGAAGGGAAACCACACTGGAAGGTTTTTGCCAATCAGACCCAAGTCGGAACATGCACCACCCAACACCCAAGAAAAGAAACCAGACACCGCGCATCTCCACCGGGTTTTTCACCCCCGGAAGGGGTAACATGCACCACCCAAAACGAAAGAAAAGAAGCCGCGCATCTCCGGGTTGTTTTCCCCGGAAGGGGCGAAGTCGGTGAAGTGGTTCCGTGCCTTTTCCTTTTCGCCGAGACCTTGGGCCACCAAGCCGCGGGAGGCCTTAGAGGAGCGCCGAAGCTTTTTGGACCACATGAGCCGAGACGCGACCCATCCCGCGGATTTTGGCTGCCCCTTTTTTTGGGGAAGGGTTCCCCTTTCCTTGAAACTCAGCCAACCCAAAAGGATGCCGTTTTTGTTTTTGTCCTTTCCCATGGCTACAGAATGCATGTACGCAAGATTTGACCACGTTTACCCTCCGAATGGGTCAAATGTTGTTGCATTTGTTTATCTACATGGACGGTCTGGGAATGCCACTATAGTAGGGAGTCATATCCTTAAAGACATGGTCCTTTTGGGTTTTAGTTCGGGTGGTAAGCCCTTCTGTACCAGGGAAATGGAATCACTGGACTTGATGAATGTCATGTGTTACAGGTATGTGACTAGAAGTCATTTGCCCAGAATGGTGGGTCATAGCATCTACCTGGGTACGTCGAATGGTATGATCCCGAGGTTCGAGAGAGTTCAAAGAAGTTGGAAATGTGAGGCGAGGGGGCTTCAGCTTGGCTAGGCATTGCGACAAGCGTAAGCATGGAAAAATCCTGAGTCTCCTCTAGGCCAGAGGTAGCATCCTGGGAATAGAAGTGACGATTGAAATCTAAGTTTTTCCCTTCATCCCAAGAGAAATTCGGGAGAGTCTGGAATGAAGTCATTCACTTTACAACAACTGTGACGACATCAGCATTCCTGCCTTCCCGCTTCTCCTTTTCACAATCCCCTCGGCTCACCGCTAAAACCATCCACCTCTGTTGACCTCAAAAGGTTCTACCATTTGAATCATTTGGGGACTATAGCACTTGGTGATTCCCAGCCATCCGGTTCCTTAGGTTGTTTTCGGCTTTTTAGTTGGTTGAGTGGTAGTTTCCACTCCCACTAAAAGTTAGACTTTAAGCTGGGGATTTGAGGGTAGCCCAGTGTAAGTTACAGTGTAAGCCTATGTGAACTTGAATCAATCGAGGTTTCGTTCTCAACATTAATAGACTTCGGGCAGTGCGATTGCAATCTCAAATCAGCAGCGGTGCAATAATGGACAGCATCTTTTCCCCTTCGCCTGTGTTCCTTCAACCTGCTTTTTGCGCAAGAAAGACATAGGTACTCCCAGACATGGCGGGTTGAGCCACCCTTCAAGAATGTGAATATACTGTGCACTTTGGGGTGCAAAAGATCGATCCCTTTGTCGCCGTTCCGGTCTGCTTATCGAAACACCATCCAAACATGGAGGCACCCAATACTTGAATCGGAAACGCCCATGGAAACACTAGTGGATTCACCATTGCAGTCACTATGGGAGTATGGGAAGCCTTTGGAAACACCATTGAAAACCCTTGGACACACTGGAAAGGCCATTGGAAAAAACCATGAAACACTGGAAGCACCATTGGAGTCACCATTGGAGTCACCATTGGAGTCACCCTGAGCTGTTTGTTGGAGTCACCTTGGGTTCATGGACTTTAATCACTTTTGGTATTGCCTAGGTCCCCCAGCTAGGTGCCTTTCTTAACCCCTTTTTTGGTTGGGAGGGTTCCCCTACTAAAATAGACTACAGCAAAAAACTCGGGTACCCTTATTCTAACCTCTCTACTGGAGGACCTAGTTGCCATTTTAGTGGCAAACAAAATCGTGGACTTGTTTTGTGCCCTTTTTTGTGTTACCATTTTGGTGGCAAACAATACGTTCATGGTTACCTTTCTCGCCCATCTTGCCCACTTTGTGACGGTTTCGACCATTTTGGTGGAGAAAAAAAAGGTCCGTGGTGACTTGTTGGCCACTTTTTGTGTTTTGGACCCTTTTGGCGGCAACAAAACCAGTGTGCGGTTCCATGTGGTTCCGTTTTTTCGCCTATCCACTCCTTGGGATTTGTGTTCCCCGAGGCCAAGCCCGCCGCGCCACGTGTCGCCGCGCTGGAGCCCCCGGAACTCCAGCCTGCGGAGGCCGTCGGTGAGAGAGCGGGGCGCGTTGAAAGGAAACGAGTCCTGAGTTCATGAGCTTTAAACTTTTTGGGAAGACCATCTTAGTGGTAAATACAAAGTTAGGGATCCATGTATAATATACCTACCTCTTAAAAGCACAACTGTTCAACTTTTCGGGTAACATGGGCTATATGTCTGTAAAAGATTAACTGGGCTTGGAGTCTTAAGGGGTAAGTATAATGTCACACATGGGTCAACCCCCTGGGTTTAGCGGGGAAGAATCACTCTTGGAATAATGCTTTGTCAGCATTGTTGAGTCAACCAACCAGTTTATTTCACCCAGGGACAAATCCTGCAGCACTTTGAAAGTAGTATTGAAAACCATTGTGTGTTGGTATTTACAGGGAAACATCATTCCAGGGTTTCTTAGGCGGTGCAGGATTTCGTCCATCCACAGTAGGTCCCCCAGCTAGGTGCCCTTTCTCACCCCTTTTTTGGTGGACCTTTTTTGGTTGGGAGGGTTCCCCTACTAAAACAGATGACAGACAAATTGGTACCCTTGTTCTAACGTCTCCACTGGAGGACATAGTTAAACCACAGGGTCCATGTAACCCTCGTGGGTATATATGTTCCCCCAGTTATATTAGTCACTTCCTGAGTTTATGGACTCTGCACTTTTTGGGAAGACCATTGTAGTGGTAAATACTAAGTTCGGACCCCATATGAGTCAACCCACCTGTTTATTGATAGGGGGATGCTTTTTCCTGGGTGAAATGTAGGGAAGCATTCCTTTTGGAGGGAAACGCGGTTGATTATATAATATGGTCAGCATCATTTGGTCTCTTCCATTTGCTTAGGTTAATGGTTCATGGGGGGGTTCATTCCATGTCTCATTCCATTCTGTGTAATAAATTAGGCTCTTCGTGTCTTGCTTGCGAACCAGGTTTTTGCTCGTTTGGAACCGTGGACATCATTCGACATTCAAACGTTTACAAAAATGGTCCAGAATCTAACTTCCATTTGCTGAAAGTATGTGTTTTACTTTCCCCTTTGGGTTTAAAGGGAATCTATCACTACTGTTGTTTTTGTTTTCTTCCGGGGGACGTAAATGGAGGTAATCTTCCATTACCAACATTTGACGACACTTTTGGAGGGTGCACACTCCATGTACATGTTACATATAAATATATATGTACATACATTTTGACCCACTTGGAGGGTGGGTAAACATTGCCAATGGACTGCAAAAGGGGTTGGTTCCCCATTTCCATCTCGTGAGCGTGTGTCTCAAGTCCCTAGATGGAGCCCCATCATGTGTAAGAGCCGAATTACCACCCCCGAGCCCTCAAAAAGGGTCTTGAAGTCCAAAAGCCAAATGCAAAAATCCACGAGACGGTCGGGGACCAAATTCCCAAAGAACCGTCCAGTTGCAAAAAGACCATAGTTTGAGACACGGTTTGCGTCGACGTTGCTTTTAGCCACAGCTGTCCTTGGCCAGTTTGACCCGTTTGCAACCCGTGTGTTTGTAAGTGGCGAAACCGCCTTAGCGCCGGCAGATTTGACAGTGATTTCAATGATCCCTGGGTCCTTGGCTCCAAAACCCATAGACAGCCCTGGTTTTCATTTTGCAGGATGCCACGGAAATCAAGCAGGTTTTCTGGATGACACCCACAAAAGTCCAACTCACTTTTTGCAGAGGGATCGTTACAGGAACCAAGATTTATAGGGACTCGCTGGATGCAATTCGCAGCCTCCGTGCTTCACGCATGAAAGGTTGATCCAATCCACACCGCATTTCGCTTCTCGGACAGGGCTCCTTAAAAGATCTCCATTTTGCCCATCCATTTGAAACATGTGGCTTTTTCAACACCAAAAAGTTGGACACCACCATCGACAAGTTGCAATGTTCTGGTGTATAGTGCATCCGGATCCCCGTCGGAACCTAGGGGTTCCCATCGAAGTTGTGAAGACATCCGAGGATGTTTTTGTCGGCATCTCTAGCTAGGTCCCCCAGCTAGGTGCCCTTCTCACCAACTGTTTGGGCCCTCACTTAAATAGACTACAGAATAAAGGGTACCCTTATTCTAACTTCTCTACTGGAGGACCTGTGGTCTCGAATCGCTGCAGTCTTTTCGCACCAAAGGGGGATCAGAATGGCATCAATAGCCAACATTAGCGGCCCCAAGCTTGCGACAAAAGAGCTCCCACCCTTTTTACATGGAACCTGACTTGTTTTGGCTTGTTTGGGGGGTGGTTTGGACAGTTTTCCTTTTTTTCCAGGCCCCCGAACTCCCGAACGCCAGGCTCCACGTCCCTTGGGAGGGTTCGTTCGCCTGCAGCCCCCCGGGCGGTCGAGTCGGGGAGTTTCAGGAAAATCGGGCCCCACACGCGCGATCCGATGGCGCGGGCACTTGGTGAGACATGGTACCGTTGTTGGGAAACATTTGAAACATTTGTGATCTTCTTGTGGTTTAGGAAAGATTGTTGGGAAACATGTTTGGGAAACATTTTTTGGGAAAACATTTGAAACATTTTACATTTAGTAGCTAAACATTTTACATGTTATCGGTTTTGATTTTCTTGTGGTTTAGTGCTTGAAATCCAACCACTTCACTGCTAAAATTTGATATTTTTGCTCCCCAAACCCAACGTCAACCATGGAGAAGCGGTGGACGGTCGAATCCAGTTGGACGGCCAGTTCGGCGAATCGAATTTGGCGGAGAGCCAAGTTTGCCATGAGCTCTTCCTTTGCCTTTCAGTCCTCCTGCTCACAAGCCCCCCGGAGAATGTTTTCCGAAGTCATGCAGTATTGACCCCCAAAAACAGATCTTTCCCGGGCTGTGTCTTCTTTTGAGGTTGCCTAGAACAAAAGGAACCAACAGGAAACCCATCAGATCATCAGGAAGTGGAATGTGTGTCTTCTTTTCAGGGTACCTTATTTCTTAGGGAAAAAAGGGACACCCAACCGGAAACCCATCATTTTGGGGGTCGCACAAAACACATCCGCTTGGAACTGGCGCACTTCAGCTTAGGACGGCTCCCTCTTCAGCCGCCGCGCAGTTCTGGAGGAGGACTTGCAGAGGCGTCTGCCCATGTTTCGCCTGCCACTGGCTGCTGCCCCGAAAGCACCAAAGGCGAAATGACAAAATTCCAACCCGTTGTTTTTGTTCTATTCCCCTTTATCCACATGGGTGGCTCGTCATTTTTTGAGGGTTCTGTGTTGCGCCATCTACTTCACCTTTTGTTTGAGAGATGTCCGAGTACATCTCAGACATCGGAGAACAGCTCAGCATCCCGCATGTTTGCCTTCCCAATGTTCGGACCGGCTAAAAGTTGGCTAGTTACCTTCAGGTGCCCTATGTTGACTCCGGATGAATAAGCCAGTCCGATTAAAAGGGTTGCCAGTCACAAAAGTGAAGGATGCTCTCAAGAAGGGGACTCCCCACCAATTTATCAACCAGTCAGGGGCTTATCTCAATCCGGGGTTGCCATTTCTTGTGTCCATTCTGATTTGCTCACCATTCTTGTTCAGAGAGCGGCATCTCCGAGCCACTCCCACGACCTCGAGGGAAGTGGCGCATTCGATACCAACGCCCCTTGTTGCTGCTGAATTTCAGTTGTACAAAGCGAATCGACAGGATCTGGCCTATTGATTTTCCTATTTGGGGTTCCCACTTTTGGTCATTGCCCCAAAAGGTCAACGGTTAGTTTCCAGGTCCGGAATGGGCAACTGAGGTACTTATCGTGCTTTCATGCGACCTTTAAGCTGTTCCCTGAACCCTTTAAAATTCCGTCAAACACGTTTGTTATAGCCCCAAAATTATGGGGTGAATTCGCTTTTTGTGGGTAAACTGAGGGTCCAGGTAGGCGTGTGTCATGTGTTTCTTCCATTGCCACGCGCCAAGCGCTTGCGCAACTCGCAACTGCTCGCAACTTTTCGTTTTTGGCAGGCAGGGCCTCTACGAGGGCCAGCTGAGGAAGAAGTCCAAGCCCAAATCCTGATCTCTGAAAGCCGATCCGAGCCTGGAAGATGGGAATGGAACTTTTTGCAGGGGGGTCAAGAGCAACCAAGAAAGCAAAGGGCTGATGGGGATGTTCACCCTCTATAAGGTCCCCCAGCTAGGTGCCCTTTCTCACCCCTTTGCTGGTTGGGAGGGTTCCCCTACTCAAATAGACTACAGAGGATTTGGCTTCTTTGTTTTAACTGGGCTGTCCGTCTGATGCCCTGCCAACAGGACTAACTTTGAGTGTTTTAAATGGACACCTGGTCTGGAGGCAAGGCAAAAGGAATCCGCGGGCCTGTCCAATTGACTCCATTTTCTTACAGTTTTCGATTGTTTTCATGTTACCTCCCCACGCAAAAACACCCACCCACATCACTATGAAGCAGTTATGAATCAATGCAACGGAGAATGTTCTGTTTATTTTTATGATGCGGATGAAGGACACTTCACCACACGATATTTACTTCAGTGTTGCTCTGAATCCCACCGACAGATCACTAGATGGCTCAGCTTGCCAGCGTCGTTTCACTTGAGTCCGCTGCAGAAACGTGCAGTGGGACCAACTTAGTTCGGGTTGTATTACACCCTGCCGTTGCACCGAATGTTCGCGAATGGCCCACATAAAAACGAGAGATTTGGGGAATTTCGTAGATGCAACTTCATGGACCGGGTGCAATACGCCATCCCCACCCCTTACAAGTGCAATTGGGGGAGGGGGTGACCACTGGAGATCTGCATTTATGGTAGCCCAAATTCCTCTTTATGGGAAGACTAGATAAATGGAAGACCCACTCTCCTCTCCCATAAGGTAGGGTGTAGTACGAAGCCCTTCGAGCCGAGGATCAAAAAGGATTGCACCTCGTGCGCTCGTGCGCGCTGCTTTCACCCGACCGACGAGTCGTACGCCGTATGCGCGAATCTGCGAGGGTATCGACGTAGCTGCGAGCGTCGACGAAGGACGACGAGTTGGTGTGCGAGGTAATTTGCTCCGGGCTTGATACGAGTTGACATCGGTTTCTCTTGACATGTGGCTTTGAACATCAAGCAAGTTAGCTTGGACATAATATGGAACCTGGATGAGGATGAGCCTAAGAAACGGCAAGCCCTGGCCCCCGCTCTTGCGAAATTGGCAAAACATTGGAGCGATCGATGTCCAAATGCGTTTGCGACGGGCACTTGAGTCTTGGACACTTTCCGGGCCTGCTTGCCCGCACATGAAATTGGATGGTACTCGCTGGTTGCTTGCGCTAGAGCGATGCCTGATCGACGTATGTCATGTCGCCCCGCTTGCCTTGCGCTTGACACTGTCTTCGCTCTGTGGCGAGCTGGCATTGCAAGTAAAAAGTCTGGTCGGGCACATAATTCCGGAAGCATTCCAAACGTCTCAATCATGGTCGGACATCTTTGTGTTTTTTCATGCATGTGTGTTTGACACTTGGCGATCCCCGCAAACATTGCCAGACTTAGCTTACCGTTTTCCTGTTTTGTTATGGGGGCTGGGGGGGAGGGAGGGGAGGGGGGAGGGAGCCCAAATAAGCCCTAAATAAGGCCTTAATAAGGGCTGGATAAGGGTTTTTTGGGCTCCCTCCCCCTCCCCTCCCTCCCCACCAGCCCCCATAATTTTGCCTTTTGGGCTTTCCATCCAGCATTGTGCCATTCAACCAGCAAGTGTTTTGTTGCAGGCCAAGGAGCTCGCTGGACCAACTTTGAACTCAAAACAGGGAAGCTGATCTTGCTGTCCGCCTTGTGCAACGTGTGTTCGAAGATCAGAGGACCCCTCTTTAAACGGTGTTGAAACGACAACCAAGTAGAAGCCGCGAAATTTAAGTTGTGCTAAAATGGTAACACTAACTGATCTTTCTTACAGAATGTTCAAAGGGAGCACCAGCTGGAATCCCGACTTTAATGGTGCAACTGGAAGCCAAAAGGAATCTGTTTACACATTTCATCATTTCTGCCAGGGAGAGAACCAAAATGACACCAACCATCTTGAGTGATTTGCATGGCCACCGTCTGTTGAACTTGGCCGCATCTGAAGCTGCGAAACTCAGAAACTCACCTTCGCCTGCGCGCCTTCCATTTCTTTTTCTGCGTGTTGGGTTTGTTTCGCGAGGCGTAGACTGGGTCAAGGCGCCTGAAGAGGCCAGGTGGCGGAAATATCTTTCCCATTCCAAAAAACCGGTTCCTGGACCCTCAAACTACCCTGAAAAAATGGTTATAGCCCCAAAATTATGGGGTGATTGCTCGTTTTTATGCTAGTTTGAGGCTCTTGAGGGTCCAATTTCGAAGCCACAGAATGCTTAGGGGCCTCATGCCTCAAGCGCGTCGCTGAGAAAAAGAGTGTGTCCAAATGCACAGCTGGTATAGCGCCGCCAAGTTTGCCTGGGTGCCGGATGCTGCCCAACGTTCAAGTCG
>CAUJNA010000135.1:195000-297500 GCA_963377175.1 Effrenium voratum | reverse complement strand
AGATCAGGCCGATAAAACCAAACCTGTTGCTGCGCGGTCACTGGCTGAGGGATGGTAGCAGTCAGCGGTGACTCCTCCAACCACGGCACGTCTGGATCGCGTATCGAACGGTTGCACATCCAACTGCGAGTACTGACGTCATGCCAGTCGGGAAACTCTGCAGTGCCAGCCATACATAGATGGCAAACGCCTTTCCCTTTCCCTGTTTCAACCTTTCCACCATGATGGCTACGTTTCAACGACCCCTGTTTTTCTTAGTCTAGGCCAGTCCCCCTTGCATCCCACGGCAGCCGGGTACAAAACCAACGGCCCCCCCACCATGTTCCAGCTGAATGCCATTGTAGAATAGGGAAACCAACTCTGCGGCCAACACCTCCATCAAAGAATGAAATGCTGCAGGCTTCCTTTGGTAAAGCCGGGCCACCAGCACCGTGTACAACAAACGCGCTTTGATGCTTACGCCCAACATGTTGACCTGGAGATCGTCCGCATGATGTTGATTTGCATTGAACGACGTTCCTTGCCCAAGCACTGGCTGAACGCTCACCACCAACAATTGATTTTTTTAATGGCTCGTCCCTCATCTCCATACATGTATGCTGGCACCACCTGAGCCAGGCCCATGTACAGAAAAAATAGGATGATTGCAATCTTCATGATGGTAACGCTCCCAAAATGTCGCACATGCTTCAAAACCACGGCCACCCGTCAGCCAAGATAAGTTGTTTGTGTCCAAAAGCATACGCAGGAAGTCCTCAACTTGAAGAATCGGGTGCTGTTCCTTGAGGTCGGTTTCCGCCAGGGTGATGGGGCAAGGGGCTTGCAAATCCTCATCGGTCCACAAACAGGGGTTGCTCTCCTTCCGTGTTTTCCGCAAGCGCTGCATGTGCAAGAGCAGGCGTGAACTCTTCAGCTTAGCATGCCCAGGGTGCGCATCACCAAATTCTTGCATGAAGGCCGCGGCCAGGTTGCAGGCAACCCGCGTATTGACCTTGAGGAAAACTAAATGCATGCATGCGTGTGCTAGCATACTCAACTGACACATGCAAACACACATCATGGGTGACTGCATGTGTGAAATGAATGATATACATGCTGCATATATGCAAAATGCACGTGCATGATATGTGCAGACCAGGCACACCGGTGCCGATTGCATCCGCCACTGCCTTCTGCACCACTTGCGCAAGGGGGCTCAAACCGCGCCTTTCCCATCAAGGACGTAGCATGCATGCAAATTGATTTGTGTTTGACGTGTTTCAACCCGAAGGCTTTTGTTTTTGTTCCCGTCGACTCATCAGTTGTAATATCGTTGCACTATAGGCAACGATGAACAGCTGAATGATCGATGGTGCTTGAAAGGCATCTGCAAAGGGGTCACTCTACGCCTGAGCCTGCCCGCACAAGCTGGTTGGCCGACGGCACAAGCCCGTGGCCAGGCGATGATCTCTCACTTGTCCGCCTTTTTCTCAGATTTCTTCTTGGCCACGTCCTTTTTTTTCTCTGCACCATTGGTGTCCCGGGGTTTCGAGGGCTAGCTTGCCGGTTTCCCGTCCGATGAGGCCGTAGATCTCTTGAGAAGTGTCCTAGGTTGGTCAACTGCACTGCCACAAATGGAAGGCACCCCTATAAAAGGTAAAGGTATGTAAAGGTATAAGTGCAAACTCAAGCACAAACCCCAGCATAGGTTGAAAGCAATTTTGCAAGCCAAGGGTCTTCTTGACTTTGTTTGATGCCACATTTGCTCGACTGCACCTCAGGTTGCATTAGAAAAAAGCTGCAAGTAGGGATCAGTCAAGGAATTGTGTTCTAATGCGATCACTCCATGAGGAATTCGGCAATTGCACAGCTGAGGTTGCGGCGCCCTCTCAATCTCACGACGTTTTTCAGCAAACTCCACCTTCATCTTCCTCGGGTAGTGTTCGTTCGAAAATCGAAACATGCCGTATACACAAATGCATGCAGAATATCATTATACGTTTGCGTTGCAATTCATGCATATATGGCATGGATAAGCTCGTAGCTTTTGTCTCTTTGGACTTGTGCTTTGAGTCGATGACGGCCTTCATCTCGCCGACCGCATCATGCAGCTTGATCCAGATGCTCTGGTGTTGCCCAAGCTCATCGATTGCCCTTGGCCCATAAATGCACATTCAGGTTGAAATGAACACGCACAATGCAAAATCAGTGAATGCCCATATGCATCAGATCATTGCGTTTGATGGCATCGATTCTCTTCCTTTGGTCAACAAGTAATGCATGCATGCATTTTTTTTTGCAATTCAGTTTTCAAGGTTGTCAAGCATTCACACTGGCGGTGAGATCAACTAAGACGCAACCGGGCCATAGCGGAGTTTTTGCTTCATTTGCGGTGGTCAGTGTCTGCACAGGACACTTTCATGCGGCAATGTCGTGAACAGCAGGTCCTTGCCCCAAGTTGCCCCGTCCTACAGCACCCGTTCGGTCCCGTCACCCGGCTCCCTGCCGCCAGCCCCCCCGGACTCCGTAGTCGCGTTGTGCTGCCAGCATCTCGCGTTGGTGGACGGGTCTCGCCCCGAATCTGCGCACGCCTGGGTCGAGCTACCTTCCCGTCACATGGCCTGGGCTCCTGTCCACCGTCCCACGGAGGGCCGGTGGGATCCTGAATGGAATTGTCTTCGTTGCGGGTTTTGCCTCACCATGCAGGACCCTCTCCTGCAGGGATCTCCTCCTTTCTGTGCAGAGCATGGTCCTCGGGTCTTTGCCGTCGATGTCCCGTCCCGGCAGCGAGGGTGGATTTGTTCTCGTGGCCACCCGCCCTTCCTTCTCCCCTGTCCACGGGAAATGCTTCCCACCAGTATGGCTTCTACGCCGCGCCCGGAGCCCGAGGCGCAGCCCCTCATTCCTGATCCAAGCCCGGCTCCACCCGCGCCTCGTGCCGCGGGCGCAGCAGCGGCAACCGCTTGGATTTCCCGTGGCCCGCCCCGCGATTCAGCGCCCCCTGGCGGGAACAGTTGGTTTTTCGTCCCGGCGCCGGCGCCTTGCGTTCGGATGCGGCGGCCCAGTGGGAGGCCCACCCTTTCTTCGGCCACCTTTGGCGTGGAGCACTCCTGGACTTCTTTTGCGCTCCGCCCATCGGTCCCAGCAGGACTTGGCTCGCCAGGATGGCCGACAGCTTTCTCTGTCGGAAGCCTCCCTGCCACGCACCATCGCGGCAGCTCGATCCGCGTTGCCACAAGGCTCTGCCGTTTTCCTTGCTTGGGCGGTCGAGCAGTGCTCTTTCCCGAATGGGTACATCCCTGCAACTGCTCAGGAAACCTTGTTGTTGCTGTTCCTCGGTGAGCGGCGGTCTGCCGAGATCGCGGCAGCGGCCGACCGTTTTCGTTCTGCACGGCCTCCAGCGCCCGCAGCACCTTCGGCACCACCTGCTCGGCCCCTCCCTACCGGTCACGCTGGGCAACCAGAGCAACCTGAGCAGCCAGCCAGCCCACGCCACCCTGGCACGCCTGCTGCGCAAGAGCCCCCCCGCGAGCCTCAGGTGCGACCCGCGCCTCCCAGCCCCGATGGGCCCAACGGCGGCGGCGACGGCCGCAGCCGCAGCAGCCACAGCCGCAGCAGCAGCAGCCGCAGCAGCAGCATCAGCAGCAACAGCAGCAGCAGCAGCCGCGGCCACAGCCGCAGCGGCAGCGGCGACCACAGGGACCGGGGCGCCATCCCCGCCGACCCGTCCGACAACCGCCACAGCCCCCACTGTGACAACAGCCGCAGCAACGACCTAGCCGGGCAGACCCACCAGCCCGACCCCGGCCCCGCCCCCGTTGCGGCCCCGGACGCCCGGCGCTTGCGGCGATCCCTTTCCAGCCTTGATTCCGTCGACCTGCTCCAGGTGCTGCAGGAACGTGCCTTTACCTTCCAGTTTGTGCCTTCCTTTGCTCGCGGTCCCGTGCGGCAGGCCCTGACCTTTGCGCTCTCCGCTATCCTTGACGCTGGTGTGAACGAGGACGCGTCAATGCGAGCATGGAAATTGTGGTTCTTGTTGCCCCGCCTGTTGTTGCACCGGAGCCCCGGGGTCAAAAAGTTACCCAAGCAAGACTGGGTCGCCCGCATCGCTGCCTTCAATGAGGGCCGCTGGCTCGAACTCCTCCGCGAGGCACGGCAAGTCCAGCCACCTTCGCATGACCCCCGTCTGGACACGTTTGAAGCCAGAGCGGATCGCTCCAGCCAACGTGCGCGTCACCTGGTCCACCTAGGGGAGCTGTCAGCTGCCCGGCAAGCGTTGGTGGCCAGCCCGCTGGCCCCCGGCACCGTTGAGACTCTTCAGGAGCTGAGGGACCCCGCCCGGCGGCCCAACCAGCCGTATGGGCCCCTTTCGCCCGAGGTTTTGGATTTCCAGCCTCCCCCAGCCCAGCTTCTTCCGGAGCTTGTCCTTTCCGGCCTGCGGCGTGCACGCAAAGGTGCTGCCCCTGGACCTTCCGGGCTAACAGCTGAGGTTGCCCGAGTGCTCCTAGATGACGAGGATGCGTCCGACCAGTTTGTTCGTGTGCTGCAACTGGTTGCTCAAGCCCGCATTCCCCGTGATGCAGCCAAAGCACTCGGGCTCGGGCGGCTCGTCGCTTTGCGCAAGCCCAACGGCCGGATCCGTGGCATTGTTGTTGGTGACTTCACCCGTCGCTTGGTCGCCCGTGTTTTTGCCCAGCAAAAGGCCGAAGCCCTCCAAGTGGCTTGCCGCCCCTTCCAGTTCGCCTTGTCGACCCGGGCAGGTGCTGAGAGCGTTGTTCACTTCCTTGCGGCCGCTTTGGAGCTGAACCCGGAGGCGACCATTGTCTCGGTCGACGGGATCGGTGCTTTCGATACTATGAGTCGCCAGTCCATGTTGCAGGGCCTGCTTGGCGTGCCGGGGGCAAACGAGTGTCTCCCGTTTGTCCGGATGTTTTACTCCGAGCCCTCGGAGTATGTTTGGCACGATTCGGGAGGAGTGCCGCACATCGTCCACAAGCAGAGGGGGGTGAGCAAGGAGACCCCTTAATGCCAGCTTTGTACGCGCTTGGCCAGCACCCAGCACTGCAGGCAGCGCACAACCATTTGCGTGAGGAAACCTTGGTAGCCTTTTTGGACGATGTCTATGCTGTAGTCCACCGGCCGGACCGGGTTGGACATGTGCATGGCACCCTGGCCCGCCAGCTTGAAGCGCACTGCCACGTGCGCCTCAACGAGGGGAAGACGCGAGTGTGGAACGCGGCGGGCCAAGTGCCCCGGGATCTTGGCCAGCCCGGGATGCCGGACTTGTCCTGTTGGGTTGGCGCTGGTGCCTTGCCGGATGCAGAGCAAGGGCTTACTGTTCTTGGGGTCCCCTTTGGCTCTGCTGCTTTTGTCCGGACTCAGCTTCAGGTGTCGCGAGCCGGCCATGACCAGCTCCTGCAGCGTTTGCCCGAGCTTGATGACTTGCAAGCCTCTTGGTTGTTGCTGCTCTTTTGCTGCTCCCCCCGCTGCAACTATCTTCTCCGGATGCTCCCCCCGTCGGTTACGGCCGAGTACGCCGGCGCCCACGACTCGGCTGTTCTGTCCACCTTTGCGGACTTTCTTGGCGTGGATGGCCTTCCCGACCGTGCTCGACGGATCGCCCAGTTGCCCTTGTCGCTAGGTGGCCTTGGCTTGGTGTCTGCTGCTCAGACTTCTGTCTCTGCTTATTGGGCGTCTTGGGCGGATTGCTTGCCTGTCCTCGGTCAGCACTTGCCGCCTGCGGCGCGAGCTTTCCTCCGTGACCTTGAGGCTCCGGCTCCGCACGTGCCGTGTCTTCGGGCTGCTGCCACAACACGCGCCGAGCTCAGCCTGGCGGACTGGACTCCCCCGAGCTGGCGTGAGCTCTGTGACGGTGTGCCGGCGCCGACCTTGCAGGAAGACGGGCCCTCCACCTTCGTTCGCGGATGGCAAGGGGCCGCGGCATCAGCTGTTGCCCGCCGCCAGTGTGAGCAGCTGCTCTCCACCTTGGACCCATCCAGCGAGGCCTTGCTCAGGTCGCAGCAGGGCCCCTTCGCCAGCCGCTTTTTGACCACCGTGCCCACGTGCCCCGCCCTGTCCTATCCTTCCCACTTGTTCCGCGTCCTCCTTCTCAGGCGCCTGCGCCTTCCGCTGCCACTTTCCCAGCGCTACTGCCGGTGTCGTCGCCCTTTGGACTCCCTCGGCGACCACCGCGCAGCCTGTGCTCGGGCCGGTGTCCTCCGGAGCCGCGGGTGCCCTCTCGAGCGGGCCGCCGCGCGAGTGTGCCGCGAGGCCGGGGCGAGGGTGACTTGCAACACCCGCTTGGCAGACATGAATCTCCAGGTCGATCGTGTCGACGACCGGCGGCTTGAGGTCGTTGCCAACGGCTTGCCGTTGTGGGGCGGGCAGCAGCTCGCCGTCGACACCACGTTGGTATCTCCCTTGTCCGGCTCGGGGCAGCCCTGCCGCCGGGGTGGTCGTGTTCAAGGCGCCGCCCTTGCCCTTGCACGCCGCCGCAAAGAGCGGACATACCCGGAGCTGCTCCGCTCGGAGCGCTGCCGCTTGGTTGTCTTGGCCGTCGAGGTCGGGGGCCGGTGGAGTGACGAGGCGGCCTCCTTTGTGCGCGCCCTCGCGCGAGCCAAGGCGCGAGAGGTGCCGGTTCGTCTCCGGTCCAGCCTGGTCGCTGTGCTTGTTGCCCGCTGGTCCGCACTCCTGTCCCACGCAGCCATGTCGGCCTTTGCTGCCACCTTCACCCAGCGGGCGGGGGCACTCAGCCATGCCGACGGTGCGCTCCCGCCCCTGGGTGAGCTTCTTGCAGATGCAGGTGAGGCGCCCCTCACCGCTAGCCGGCTGCCTGCCGGCTAGCTGCACTTCGCACAGCCGGTGGCCCCCGGGGTACAAATGGCTTGTGTGCCTCCCGTGCCCGGCGGCTCCCCTTAAGCAGGGTTTTCGGGGGGACAAACCAAGGCGCTGGAGAAAAGGCGTGCGAAAAAAAAAAAAAGCATCATGAGCTGCATGCATGCATGCATGCTTAATAACCATTTTCAGGGTTAAGTGGAACTCAATGGAACTCATGATCCATGCGCCAACCGTGAAACTGCAAAGTCCTTCGGGGGGGAGAAAGCTGCAGCGTCCTGCAGCTTCTTGGTGGTGCAGTCCAATCGTTGGGAATTGTCCTGCAGCTAGCGATCATATGACAGACATGCATCCATAATTTGCGCTCGATCGTAAGCATGAAACAATTAGAATGCTGTCCTCGATTTGTGTCTCGATGATCTTTTCCACTGTTTGGTCCTGGCCAAGTGAATGCACAAATGCAGTTGCACGTGCATTCCATCAAACATTTTGACGCACCGAACGGATCGTTTTTTACGGCTCCTATGTGTAGCACGGGTCAGGCTCTATGAGGAGATGAGCTTTGCGCCCAGGAACACCAACCAGGCGTGCATGGATGCTTGGACACTTAAGCGCCTCTTTGGCTTCAGCATTCGGAGGCAGAAGGATGCAGCCAAAAGAGGTCAGCAGCCACGTGCAACTAGTCAGCACATGTTAGCGCATAGTCCTAGGCATGGCAATGATTCACGGTGCATGCCTGCATTTTCCCAGAGCGCTTCCATGCTTACATCCTAGGCAAAAGCCGTTCGGGAGATTTTTGAAGCTATTGGTGAGGCACGCAAAAAAGGCAGTTCTGCAGCGAAAGCTGAAATCTGCGAAAAACGATAGAGATGAGGAGGTCAGTGACAGCCAGGAATCCTCGAATGCGAGCATCGTGGATGACGACACGGAGTACCAGGCCAGTGATCGCGACGATGATGAGGCATCTGCGGGAGCCTGCTGAGGCGCTTGCGGATGAGGCAGCTGCGGATGATGATGAGGCATCTGCGGATGAGGCAGCTGCGGATGAGCCTGATGAGGCGCCTGTGGATGAGGCAGCTAAGCCCGATGAGGTGGCGGCCGATAAGGCAGATGGGGACACGGGCACGGGCAAGCCCAACAAGGTGGCAGTGGATGAGGCAGCTGCGGAGTGTGTGGATGAGCCTGTCAAGGCCACGTCTGGTGCGGCTGTTGGCGATCAGGTGGCTCTGATGGCTGTCGAGGAGGAGTTTGTGCCCAGAGCTCCTGTGGAGATTTCGGACCAGAAGGATGAGGCAAAGCCGCTTGATGCCAGTCAGGCGGATGTGGTGGTCATTTCGCACACGCCTCCTTCAGCCACCGAAAAGCGAGCCAAACTTCAAGCGCTGATGCAGCACATCAACAAGATCAAAGCAGATCGGGATGGAAACTTATCATTAATGATTCGCATGCATGAGTATGTGGCAATGTGTCAGTCGATCAAACCTCAATGCATGGACCGAAACCAAATTTAAACTGTAAATGCATGGGTCGAAGCCCGAATGTTCTTTGTGCAGGCTTCAGCGTGGTTTGTCCCCATGACAGACTGCCCACAAGGAAAGGTGGCTCCTGGTGGAAGCGCTTCACCGTGCTCAGCTGTTGGTCTGTCCTTGGATGAGGCTGGGCGAGGAAAATATTTGTTTCATGCCAATTAAACGGGCGCAGAAGCAAACGCATGCATCATGCATGTTTGAACCATTCCCCTGCTTAGATGGAGACCTGCCCCTACGACCCGCAACATGCGGTACTACCTCATGTGTCTCCAGTGGCACTGTCGGAAAAACGTTGGTATTTTGCGGGCAGATCGCACAGCGCCAAGATGAAGGCGCGCGGGGTCATTTGGTGCACCAACATTCCCGGATGCATGTGCATGTACACGTTCCATGCAGTGTGCAAAAACATGCATGCATGCAAATGCTTTGTGTGTGTGTGCGTGCGCGATGCGTAGCAGCTCGCAGGAAAAGTTTAACAAGGCCAAGGCGCTGTCCCCACCTTCCACTCGAGCTGCACCTGCGAAGGGCAGGCTTCGATGACCAGACATCTGCACGTGTGCATGTGAGTCTAAATTTACATATAGCGCACGTATAATTTGTTGTTTCGCACACACACACACACACGCACTCGCCTGCTTTTGCAGCTTCTTCACCCCAGGCCGAGGTCGAATCCCAAAAACCTCCAGCATCTCCATCAGCGCAGGGGCATTCAACTTAATGAAGTTCGTGTTGGGGCGCACCTCCTCCCCATCCTTGCTGGGGCTCTGTGATCCGCGGCCTTTCGTTCTGGAACCTCCGCCGAATGAGCACGACGCGTTCCCACCTTCGGCATGGGCAGCAAAGGGGCACCCTGATCTAGGCTCGATCCTTGCCATGTGCCAATGAACGCTCATTCGAGCGATCGATCAAACATGGCGCAGGAGCCTGGCATCGAAGACGCTCGAGCTGTCCATAGCATCAGCTTGGCCTGTGAAAAAAGATCGATCTCGAGTGTGTGGACGCGGCTGGGGATAGGGTTAGGGCGGGCTGTGGCATACATGATGTGTCGACCCTGCCTGATCCCATGCCACTGGCCGCATCGATGGTCGCATCAGAGCCATGTGTGTTTTGTTGCATGCACCGATGCTGCTCAGAGTTTGTGTTGCTGATGATGCATCCTTAAAACTTATGCATGGATTTGCTAACGCTGTCATGTAAATTCCTGCAATGCTTTTTGCATGATCTTATGCCACATCTTTGCATCATCCATGATGCTTGATACTTCTCAGCAGCAACTGAGGTATGAAAAATCAATGTTTTGCAATATACGCCACTTACGCCAAATACGGCTATTTTCCACTGTGGCACTTAAAAACAAGCAGCTACGCCTTTCCAGGTAGTCGTTTATTGGACTTATGAACTTTTTTAAGTTGTGTTTAAGCTTTTAGTAAGTTATGTTACATGTTATCTACATATAGGTTTCGATAAGTTTTTGCTAACTTTGGGCAAGTCAAGCTAAGTCAGTGTAACTTCTGATAAGTTCTGCTAACTTTGTGTAACTTTTTTTGGCTTTTTCAGGTGGTTTTTTCGTGCGTCGCCTCGTAATCTTGCGCGCTGGAAACTGGCAATGTTTTGGCAGAAGCTTGCTGAAAGTTCGGCACAAAATCATTGCAAGGGAGCTTTTGGCCTTGGCCGAAATTGTCGTCGGAGAACTGTCCTTTTTGGCCCCAATGAAACGTGGAGACGCTATGTCTTGACGCTTGTGCCAAGAGTCGGTCTGCGCAGTCTGCTACGACTGCCACAAAGTGGCTTGAATGTTTTGAGGCACGATCAGGATTCGACAGCGGCTCACACAATGACGCGGGGGGACTGGGGCAACAAAGCAAGCACAACTTTGCAGTTGTTGTCGTTTGTGTTCTTTGGAGTTTTGGGAGTTGGCGTTGCTTGGTTAGTGTGACAACTTTTGAGATGGATTGTTCTTTTGGGATTGGCATCGCTTGCAGCAGTTTGCGCGTATTTGGAAGATTTTTGTTCTCAAAAAATTGGAATGGCTTGCTTCTTTTGAGTTTATGAGACTTGGGATGGCTTGCTCAGTGTGTGATGGTTTGGGCCCTGCTTCAAAAAAGCTTAGTTTCTGCGCTAGGAGGGCTGGAGCCCAGTCAGGCAGAGGCCTGGAGCTGTGCAATTTGAGGTGAATAAATGCACAAAAACTCTGAATAAATTCAGAACAATTCTGAAGTCAGGTCTTTCCCACTAAGTTTTTGGTTTTGACGAGTTCCGGAAAAATCTGAATGAACTCGTAAAAACTCAACAAAAAGAGAAAATTCTGAATAGCTTCAGAAAATTATGAATCCTAAGACATTTTTCCATTTGAGGAATTCAGAAAAATTCTGAAAAATTGGAAAAACCAACAAACAATCTGAATAAATCAATCTGAATTCAGGTCTTCCCCACTACATGTTTCCTTTTGAGGAGTTCAGAAAAATTCTGAATAAATTCAGACAAACTCAGAAAAAACAGAAAAACCGAAAAATTATGAATTCAAGTCTTTTCCAATACGTTTTTCCTTTTGAGGAGTTCAGAAAAATTCTGAGTAAATTCAGAAAAACTCAGAAAAATCAGAAAATTCGAAAAATTATGAATTCATGTCTTTTCCAATACATTTTTCCTTTTGAGGAGTTCAGAAAAATTCTGAGTAAATTCAAAAAAACTCCGAAAAATCAGAAAATCTGAATAAACTCAGAACAATTCTGAATTCAGGTCTTTCCCAATACATTTTTCCTTTTGAGGAATTCAGAAAAGTTTGAATAAATTCAGCAAAAAAATGAAGTCAGGTCTTTCCCAATGCATTTCTCCTTTTGAGGAGTTCAGATATTTCTGAACAAATTCAGAAAACTCTGAATTCACGGTTTTCACAATGCGGTTTTCCTCTTGAGGAGTTCAGAAAATTTGAAAAAACTAGAAAAACAGATAAATCTGAACGAATTTTAAAAATCTGAAATATTCAGAGTCAGGTCTTTCTCATTACATTTTTCCTTTTGTGGAGTTCATAAAAGTTCTGAATTCGGAAAATTTTGAACTCTGGTTTTTCCTCATACATTTTTGAGGAGAATAGCTTGCACTTTCCCATTCCGGGAGTTCAGAAAAGTTCTGAATAGATTTATGAAAGAAGTTTGAAGAAACAAATGGCGACATTGCAAAAAAGAACGTGCCCAAATTTGCGATTCATATCCCCAGAGAGACCAGGGGATATTCAATATCCAGAACCCTTTTGGACATTGAATTTCATCCCCTTGTTCGTCTAGAATTGTTGAGCGAAGCGCGTCTGCATGCCTTGCTTAGTGTGAGAACGTTCACTGTTTGCGCGAGTACGGGCTACCAACAAAATGCTGTTTGTTAGTCGTCGGTACCTTTCCATAACTTTTTGTAAGTTCTTATAATTTTTCCTGAGTGTTACTAACTGTTTTTACCAAAAAGTAAGTCAGAAGCACGAATTTACTAACTTCCGATAAATTGCTATAAGTGGTCGCTAAATGATCTTAGACAGCTACAAGTTCCGGCAAGTTTCGATAACCAGTGTATCTTGTCAGTAACTCCTGCGGCTGGTCTTAGTAGCTCGCTTCCTCCCCGACGCTGGCGACGTCGCTGCTGGGGCGCCGCCGCTGGGCGACGCCCGCTGGGCGCCGGACGCGTGAGGGCCGTTGTGTTTCACCCCAGCTGGACGGAAAAAGGCGTGTGAGAGGAAAAAAAATCAGAGGCTTTAGTAAAAACATCCCACTTCACGAAAAGCGGCCAACCGACCAAGTGGGCCAGTGACAGGCCCTGAGAAATATCCACTGGACAAAGAACGGCGGCAACACAGACAACATGCAAATTAGAAGTGCTACTCAAAACATCCTTCTTCAGGAAAAGGAGCAGCCAGACCAAGAAGGCCAGTGACAGGCCTTGAACAACATCAATCTGCACAAAAGAAAGTGACAGCCCCTGAAAAAAATCAAGCCGCGCAAAAAAGGGCGGCAGCCACACAACAAACCAGAAGCCCGGCGAAAACATCCCAGTTGAAAAATCACAAGAGACCAGAAGAGCAAGTGATCAGGAGACTAAGGAACATGATTGAAACGTGTCTTGTTTTTTGATGTCATATGTAGCCAGCTGATATCGGTCAAATTTCAGCGCCCGGTCGCAAAGAAAACTGTGCATGCTGTCGGGCCCCGACCCCGCCAGTTGTCGGGGCCCCGACCCCAGCAGTCGGGTCCCGACCCCGTCGGCGGTCGGGCCCCAACTCCGCCGGCGGTCGGGCCCCGACCCCGTCGGCGAACGGGCCCGACCCCGTCGGCGGTCGGGCCCCGACCCCATCGGCGGTCGAGCCGCGACCTTGCCAGCGGTCGGGCCCAGGTCGGGTGCCGACCCTGTCGGCGGTGGGGCCATGACCCCCTCGGCGGTCGCCCCTTCAATGGTTCTAATTCGCTTGTTGTCTGTAGCTGCCGCTGTGTTTTTGCAGCTAGCTTTTGTTTAGGGCCTGTCACTGGCCCGGGCTGATGCTTTTCGCGAAGGTTCATGCTTTTAGTAGGGCTTCCAATCTGCTGCTTGTTGTCTGTGGCTGCCTTTTTTGCGAAGTTGTTTTTCAGGGCCTGCTAGTTATGTCTGCTTGGTCGGGCTGCTGCTCTTCGTCAAGTGGGATGTTTTTAGTGGCGCTTATGATTTGTTGTTGTTCGCGGCTTGTTCTCAGGTCCTGTCACTGGTATGCTTGTTCAGGCAGCTGTTTTTCGTCAACTTTTTTTTTGCAAGTAGAGCTTCCAATTTGCTTGTTGTGTGTCGCTGCGCTTTGTGTTTTGCAGTTTGTTTTTGGCTTCGGGCCTGGCACTAACCCACCTGGTTGTTTCTCGATTGTTTTTTGTGCGGTTAGATTTCTTTCGCCTGTTGCTAGTCTGCTTGGTCGGGCTGCTGCTTTCTGAAAATGTTTTTTTTGGCGTAGGGCGTCTAATTTGCTTGTTGTGTGTGGCTGCCGTTTTGTTGTGCCTTTTCGTGAAGTGAGATCTTGCTTGTAGGGCTTGTAATTGTTCTTTTTGTGTGTGGCTGCCGTTTTGTTTTGCGCAGCTTGTTTTTCTTTCTGGGCCTACTTGTCGGGCTGATCATTTGCGTGAAGTGGGACGTCTTTCAGGAGGGCTCCTAATTTGCTTCTTGTGTGTGGGCGCATGTGGGCCGTTTTTTTTCCGCAGTTGGATTTTTTCGGGGTCTGCCATGGGCCTGCTTGGCTTTGGTCCCTTGCTGATGTTTGGGGCAAAACCAGGCAAGAACGGATTTTTATGTATATAGCGGGAGGTCCTCCTCCCCCCTACATAGGGGTCCCTCGAAATCCTGTTGGCTGATGAGGACACGCTGGCGCTGCTCGCGGCAGACAACTGCTCGCTCTCTCTTTCAATGTTTTTCCCTTTAAGCCTTGAGGCGCACTGTCCGCTTCCAACACATGTTGTGTCAGCCGAGGGTCATGCATGTTCTTTGTTCGGTTGCGTTTGCTGGCTTCTTTATTGTGAGCGCCTTTGGCACCGTCCATAGAAGCCTTGCGATGCTTGTGGTCAAGAAACACCCGTCGACGTGTTCAGGACGCGGTGGGTTGTGTGTTGACTTCGTGGACGCGCTTGGACAGCAACCCACTGGCTGCCGCAGCTTTGAAGCGCAAACATGGCGAGCAATTCCACTGATGGTGGCTCCAGTGCCTGATTTCGAGCTCGCCGAAAATGCCGCGGAGGCGGCTGACTTGCCGCCAGAGGTTTCCTGATGAAACGACCAGTACACAATTGCATTTACTTGGCGCGTTGTACATTTATCAATTGTGTTCCCTTCCCATGCTAGCCTTCTGTGAGTATTACCAGTCCTGGCGCCCACAACAAAAAGGAACGCATGTCCTTGGCACAGCTGCAAGCATTCTCCTTTCGCTGGCTCAGCATTTGGCAGGCCGAGTCCACCAAACCGGCGGCCCCGAAATGGTCGATGCCAAGGCTGGTCGCCAGTAGCAAGCGTGGAGGTGCCTTTTTGAGTAATCTTAATACCCAGGCAACTTGTGTTGTTGCTCGCTTGCCTTTGCATGTTGATATATGTAGGCCAAAAATGGAGTGCGTATGGCCTGCTTTCCCAAAGCCCACGCCGTGGCAGGGCAGGTCGCGAAGACGCCAAGAAGGTGCTCGTGTCAAAGAAACACTTGCTGGCAGCAGCCTCGGCAGCGTTGGGCCAGCAATGACAACGACGGTTCAAGGCGCACAAAAAACAATCAAGGCATAGAAGAACCCAGCACGCCCCAAGCAATGCTAGCAATCATCAGCCAGCCAATCTTTGTTAGATTGTTTTTCGGTTGGTTCGCATGTGTGTTGTTTTGCGAGTTAAGTTGTTTTGGTGTGATTTCATGTTTTGTTTTTGTTTGAATTTTGTTTGGTTGCGTGCTTGCTGTTTCATTGTGTTCTTCACTTTGTTGTTTGTGTGGTTCTCGTTGTGTTGTGTTTGATGTTTGTTTCGTTTGGACTGCCCGCTTTTCCAGTAGCACAACTAGCTTCTGGTTGCGTGTCTGCTTGCGTGATTTGGAATGTGTTTTTTGTTTTGCCGGGTCGCGCCCATTTGCGGCCGTGGAAGCTTGCGTGATACGAATGTCCCTGCCAACCGGGGCCATGGGCTGCATACCCGAAATTTTGACTGAACCTCATAATTACGCAAATTGGATTGTGGGGTGGGTTGTTAGCCGATATTGGCAAATGGTCTCCAACCACCAAACGCTCAAACAGAAACAGTGAGAACAACAAAATGACCCGCGTGCAGGCATGCAGCTGAAAACGCTGTCAGCGCCATTTACCATATTTGCAAGCCTTGTGAAGCAGAACAACGGCCGGTGGAAATGTAAGACTAATTATTTTCAAACAGAAACCTAGGGAAGGCTGGCTGGTTGGTTGGCTGGTTGGCTGGTTGGTTGTGGTCGGATAATTTGTTTGCTTATTTGTGTGGTTGTTTGAGTTTTGTGTTTGTTTGTGCGCGAGTTTGTTGTGACTGTGTTGTTGGTTTTCTGCTTTCCTTCTCACTTGCCTTGCTTGCATATGTTTGCGAAATTGTCTCGGCTGGTTTGGCGAAATTCTTTGATTTATGGAAATTTGAGGTCCGTGCTGTATTTCTTTCATCGCACTACATTGTTAGCCATTTCGCACCAAGGACTGCCTTGGCACCCATTCGCCGGGGCCTGGCGCCTACACGTTCGAGCCTTAAGGGCGTGAGGGCTGGTACTTGGCACGCGGCCTCGCGTAGGCGTGTGCGTTTCTTGTATAATGACGTGGTCTCCTGTAGGCGTTAGAATTGACGGTGCTGACTTCCGCGTAGGTTGGGGGGAGGCAGCAGTCCGGTATGAAGTATTCAACTGCTCACGCAACCTGCCTGCCTCAAGGCAGTCCCGCTTTCCGGCCAAGTCCTTCCTGCTTTCTTTTTCTCATGGCTCGTTGATTGATTTCCAAAATCAGCTAAGTTATTGATTTCACTTTTGGCTCTCACCACCCCCCCCCCCCTAATTTCGCATGACCCAGCCTGAGTCTTGGCGACACCACGTGCACTACCATGAATCTCTTAGTGCAAGGCTAGGTGCATGTTATGCCTCATGCATAACCACTTAGTTGTGGTGCCGCTGGCACTGTGAGGCTGTTTCCGTCATTGTTTGCCCGGGCTCATGCCCCCTTTGCCTGCTCCAGCGTATGAGGCCACAGCGGCAACGGAAGAGCCCGAGCTGCAGCTTCGGGACCGGGAAGGGGATAAACGCAAAGGCCCCCATCGCTTGTGCCATGCGCATGTCCGTTTTGTTTGCTTTTTGTATGTTTGTTTGTTTGGTTAGTTCGGTTGGCCGTTGGTTGGTGGGTTGGTTGGTTGGCTGGCTGGCTGCCTGGTGTTTGATTGTGTTTGCTTGCGCTTCTTGGGTCGGAAGTTTTCAGGTTTGTTTGCGGAGGCGGCCAACGTTTTCGACGCCAGCGTTCATGCGTAGCAATTGAACCGCGCTGGTTTCTTTCGGCCTGCGTTGTTTTGCGCAAGCGACGTTGGGCCAGACTTGTGTTCCTCTCAACTTGGTTCGAGCGCAAGTTGCCACAACTTGCAGTAGCAATCTTCCGACGATCAATCTGGAACATGTGGCCACACACTGACATTTCTATTGTTGTCAGTGGCGTTAGGGCATAGATCATCATAGGTCTCAATGTCACCCAAGGCAACAGCATCCATCTCCTTCCAAACAATCACCGCCGCGGGGAGTACATTGCTAAACACACCAAGCGGACCGAAGAGAGCATATTATGAAAGAGTCAGCCGCCGCCGTGGAAATTCGTAAGGCTCTTGTTTCTTTCCTTTGGTGTGTTTTTGCAGTCCCCGGACCCTTTAGCGAAGCCCTGTTTGTTTGGACGGGGTCACCGGGTTTCAAAATCAGTTGCAGCAGAGACAGGTTCCTTGTCCGCATGGACAGTAGAATCAACAAAACGCAGGCTAAACAGAAAACCAGCTATGGACTCACATGCCTGCTGAAGCGTATGGGCAAAGTCCAGCATAAGTACAAGGTTCCACCCAAGACCCATTCACACCTTGCAACTTGATTGCTCTTGGGTTGGATCTTTAGACTTTGTTTTCTTTTGGAAATCAAAGGTTGCCGTTAAACCCACAAAAACTTAGACATTTTCCATGAAACCCACAAATCAAACGAGCCACATTACACCCACCAAAAGAAACGCCGAACATTTCTTTGCAGAGGGGTCGTTGCAACCACGGCAGGCAGAACTTGTAGAACTCCCAGTGGTCGCGCAGGACTGGCCAGCGGCCCTGCTCTGCTCCCGCGCCCGCTGCCTAGGAGCCTTTTTTGCCCCCCATTGGTCGGGTACGTTGGTGGTTGTTTTTTTGCTGGCAACCATTTTTTGTCAAAAAGGAGTCTAGGGGAAGCATGGGTTAGGTTACCATTGAGGTAGGCTGCTGTCTTCTTTAGATCTTTTTTGTGTGTTTTTTTTTGATTGTTTGTCTGATCGGGATACCAAGAGGAAAACCACCGTGCGAGCCCCCCAAAAGATCCGGAGGCGGACACAATGCCGCCTTCCGACTTTCCCCCGGAAGCAGTCGCCCAAAATGACGCCCATTGTGTGGCCGCAAGTTTTTGTTTAATATTATGTTTGTTTTGTGTGTATTGCGTTTGTTTGCAGTAAGTTTTTTGATTTCATTTGTTGCGCCTGTTGTTCTTATTGAGGTGGTTCCGCATTTGGGTAGATTGTTTGCTCGCTGGCTGCCCTTCCTGTCAAGTGGGCAGAGCTGGCCCCGGCGATGGTTATTTTTGTTGTTGTCTGACTGCCCCACTGCCCAGAGACAGATGATGATTGCAAGTCAACGGCTCATATTTGTACTGAGTGTGGTGAGCTCGTGGTCTTTCGTCCTCTCGCGTTGCACATCCTCGTGGTGCATGTGCATCTAGCCACGTTTGGTTGTTCTGCGCTTCGCGGGTCCCACCTGGCCCAGGTCCCGCGCGCGAGCTTCGTGCCGCGCTTTGCTGGCGGAGATCGGACGGCCGAAGGCACGTGTTTCAACAGGGTGGCTTGTGCATGCGCTCTGGGTGCAGGGGGCTCAACGCATTGTTTTGCGGCAAGTGTGCCCCATCGCCTGGCCATGATATGCCTGTGTATGACGATCATGTACCCAAACGAGGAGTATATTCAAGGCTGTTTCGATGACGATACGGTTCGGTACCGCAAGCTCCGCGATACCACTCGATTTTATTGATCTGTATTGCATTGAATATCCGATAAACTTGCGATACAGCAGGGGAGTATTGAACAATATCTCGATAAAGGAATATACTCACCCGGCGCTGCGGCTGCGCGCTGGTGTGCAAGCTGTGCTGCCAACAGGCCGGGAACCTCGAATTCGGCGTGTTGTGTCGCCAAAAGCCCGAAAGAAGCAAGAATCAAGCCTGCACATCTGCAGGTGCCAGAGCCAGAGAGAATCCACTACACCAAAGTACTCTTACAAGCCTCCTCAAAAAAAGGTCTGAAATCGACATTGATTTTGGTTTGGTTGGAGCACTTGCCGAACCCTCAAAAACGATCTAACTCGCCGAGTTAGGTTGATTTCTGGCCTTGGCTGGTTGCAGCCGTCCCGGATGAGCCCTGAGAAGTGGGAACCCTCAAAAACGATCTAACTCGCCGAGTTAGGTTGATTTCTGGCCTTGGCTGGTTGCAGCTGTCCCGGATGAGCCCTGAGAAGTGGGAACCCTCAAAAACGATCTAACTCGCCGAGTTAGGTTGATTTCTGGCCTTGGCTGGTTGCAGCTGTCCCGGATGAGCCCTGAGAAGTGGGAACCCTCAAAAACGATCTAACTCGCCGAGTTAGGTTGATTTCTGGCCTCGGCTGGTTGCAGCTGTCCCGGATGAGCCCTGGAAGTGGGAACCCTCAAAAACGATCTAACTCGCCGAGTTAGGTTGATTTCTGGCCTTGGCTGGTTGCAGCTGTCCCGGATGAGCCCTGAGAAGTGGGAACCCTCAAAAAAGATAGGTTGATTTCTGGCCTTGGCTGGTTGCAGCTGTCCCGGATGAGCCCTGAGAAGTGGGAACCCTCAAAAACGATCTAACTCGCCGAGTTAGGTTGATTTCTGGCCTCGGCTGGTTGCAGCTGTCCGGATGAGCCCTGGGAAGTGTTCAACATGGAATTGGCTTGAAGCAGTCTCAGTCTGTTTTCTTGACTTTCCATTTCTCCAAAGAGGGTCTCTTCTAAGCAGCCTCTCAAAGACTTTGCCAGCGCCTCCCGTGCCAGGCAGCCACCAGCACAGCAGCAGCTGGCTGCCGCCCTTCTGGCCCCAAAGGGCCCCTCAAAGCAAACCCCAACCGATACCGATACAAATCGGTATGATTCAAAACGATTTGCAGCGATAGTCTTCGTTACGATGTGAGGTTGCGATACTTGCTTTTCGATACCGATAGCTCGCAATACGCAACGATACGATTCGGTATGTTGTATTTGTATTGTTGAAACGTTCATTGAAGTCTACGAATGGTGCACCATGGACTGGAGGATCTTGTTCCCACATCCAGGATCTCATCCGATATCATGTTACATTGGCAGTCCATGAACATGGGCCATACTCGGAAGTTGAGGCAGGCCCAGTTGTCCAGAACAACGCACCGTGTTGCTGATCGTTGAATTTCAATGGATCCCAACAGAATCAAAAGCAGGCAGGCACCATTTGTGATGAGTTTGGGCGTTCAAGTGACCAGGCTGACACGCTAGAGCTCGAATAACAAGGCTCCAATTTAAGGATCATCAGACGGAAGGGTAAGCAAGGGCGACTATGTTCACCTCCCACCAACTAACATGGGCGTAAAAAGACTACTCTTGAAAAGGGGTTTGTGCACTCCCAGGCTAATGTTGACCCAGGATTAATAAACCCGTCCCATTTATGGGGGGGGCGTCTAATAAGCCGGGGTTAACCTTAGTTTGCAGGCTGGGCAAACCCCAATTGCTTCAACGGGTCACCAAATGGGATGCGCGCCTCCCCGGATATTTCCGGCGGCATCGAGGAGGCGGATCTCCTGCCGCGGCCCGGGTCGGCGGTCATGGGCCGCGCCTCCAGGCGTGAAGTGTTTGATTGGGGAGTGTCCCCCCAGCAGGTGCCCATTCTCTCCCCTTGTTCACTTTCCGCGGATCAGATTGATCCTAGAAGCGCCTTTGTCTTAGTGAAAGGATCGCGCTCTTGTTTTAAAGGCACGCGGGCCACCAGAGGACGTGCAGTTTCTCCCCTTGTTTGGTTGGGAGGGAAAATTTCCTAATAAAATAGATGAAGCAGAAAAAAGTTGGTACCAACTTATTCTGACCTCTCTACTTGAGGGCTTAGTTGTGATCGAAAGTGCCCTTTTTTGAGGGATCACCGCTGTTGGAAGAAACACCCCCCCCTCCCCACCAAAATCATAGGAGGGGTGTCTTACTTGGTGTCTCCCAGCCATCCGGTTCCTTCGCTGTTTAGCTTTTTAGGGTTTGGTGGTAGTTAGCGGGGGATCTGAGAACAGCCAAGTTACTGCCAAGACAAGAAGTGTCCAAGATAGATCAGTGCCTTGAACCCTTGGTTGGTAGTTCCTTCACAATCCGAAGTCTCAATTCAACGCCTGGTGTTCCGTCACCTTCAGCTTCGATTAGCCAAGGTTCGGAATTTCCGTCAGCTCTAAGCCACATATCAGGGAAATCCTTTTTTTAGGGGATTCCTTGAAATTGATTGCCATTGCTTGCCCTTGTTTTAGGAGGGTTCCCCTCCACAAGTGATGGCTCCCCAATCCCCTAATAACAAACTGGGATTGATGAATCTGGGGCCGACATTAAGGAAAAGTTGGTTTTTTGAAAATGGGTAGGGGCACTGGGGCATAGGCCATTGCCTGGAACCATGACATTAGCTAGCGGTTGGCAGGGAGCCACAGAGCTTTTATCGAAATAGAGGGAGTCGGATTCTGACAATTTTGGGGCAGGTTTTAGAACCTATTTTAGTGGTTGGATTGGGATGTTCACCAAAAGTACGATTTGGATTTTGACCCATGGCCATTTTTTGTTTTTGCTGTGCTCCGTGCTAGTTTGAGCTAGAGGCAAGAGGCGTGCGTCGCCACTTGCAGCCAGGAACGTGGTGCCGCTGCAGCCAGATCTGCTGAGCCCTTAGTGCCATTTGTTTTCTGAAAACACGAGGTGGAGGGCGCTTTCCATGTGTTGGGTGGGATCACTTGTTGGGTGTGTTGGGTGGCGTTGGGATGCTCACCATGTGTGCTATACTTCCATTTGCCGAAATGTTTTTTGGTTTAAATGGGAACCTATCACTGCTGGACATATACACATTTATTTTTCCAGTGGCCTGAAGCAAGATGGCACGGACCTTGTAGTGCATACCTTTGAGGCAAAAAGCTCGCGTGTTTGTTTGGAGGCACTCTTTCCGCCCTTGAGGGTTGCCTCTCAAAACAAACCCGTGCCTGCACCAGCCTCAGAGACCTTGTGACGTCTTAGGTTGGTTTCGTTCGGTTTCTCATTGGGGGCCCCAAACTCCGACTTCAATGCGAGAAAGCAAGCAAGCAAGCGTGAGAGGTGCGTTAAATTTGTTTCTGCGCAACTTCTAGCAAGCTCACTCGGTCACCCAGTGTTTAAGCGATCTTCTGGCTCCATGTTGATGAATCAAGAGCCTTTTGCAAACGCGTAAGCCATATTTCTTCCCCGAGCAATTATCATGTTTTGCCACGTGTTTTGCTTCATTGAGTTCAACCTTGTGTTCTGTGTGGTTGGAGAGCATGTAAGTCCCAGCAAAATCAAGAAGGAGTCATGGCAGCCAGTGCTGGTCAGCAAAAACGTTGGGTGTGCCATGAGTTTTGGGTATGAGTTTGCCCATAGACCTTGTCAGAATCAAGCTGTTGGCTTTCCGGCCCGGCTAGGCAGATCTCCGGTGCGCAGGACTCGCCGGGCCCTTGCCGGGGGACCTGAAACAAAAAACAGGTTTGCTCCTTGGAGGTCTAGCGTAGGCGGGCGCTGAGGGAAATGGATGTGAAAAGATCTTCTGTTTTTTTTTTTTTTGGGGGGGCGGGCCTATTTTAAGACAAGCCCTTCATTTTCAGCTTTGACTTGGTTTGCGCAAATGCGTTTGTGCGTCCCCACCAGCCCGAGGTGTTGGTTTCAAACACGGCTGACTAGCCAATGTCGTTGCAGCGTATGCAAATGAAAGCGGTTCAGGCCACGCGCCCTTCAAAAGCATTGCCGTGGTTCATCGATTTCCTGGATTGTGGCGTCCTAAATCTGCATCGCAAGATGAACAGCAGCAGTCAGGCTAATTCATACCTAGTGAGGGTGCTTTTGCAGTCTTGCGGGATTGTCACCCAGTCTGTCTAAAAATGTGGAACCCCTTCATTGATGAGGAGGGTTCCCTATTCCCGGACACACACGAACACACTTTTGACTTGCGACGCCCTCCAAGGTTCTCAAAGGAATGCTGGCAACTGGTTTTGGCTGGGGCACTTCCACTTGCGAGGGCTGGCCAGCGTTCCAATGTTGCAAGCAATTTGTGCGGGCCCCTCGAAAGTCGTGCGCTTTCGCTGTGGCTAGCTGAGTTTATCGCCGCATGTTACCCTGGCAGTGAATCCACATTGTTGCGGCGTGCACGTTCAACGCCCTCATGGCTTCTTCTCTCCTGGACGCGCGTCAGGCCAAAAGGGAATCCGTGCCAAACCAGCTGTCCGAGATATAAGAGGCCCTACAACTGCACACACGGCTCCAAAATTCACACAATCAATTACGAGCTAGAACCATCAGGCGCAAAGTATGCCTTGCTTCTGGGAAATCAGGCTCGAACGGTCCCCAAGATGTTGCGGCTTGACTCAAAGCAACACGTTGAGCCCATTGCCTCCCTGTCCTGCAGGCTACAACCCCAAAGTGGGAGGAATCGGAACTCAGCCCGGCTACTCCATCAGGCCTTGGACAAGCGGGATGTGTTCCAATAGCGGGTCCCCATTTCCAAGACGCATCACATGCTGCAAGGAATATGCAGCGTGCCACTTCGTTTGTGTCATTGTTTTTTAAAGGGAATCCAACAGGAAAACCCGAATTGTGTAGAATATGTGTCAGTGTTCTGTCTTTAATGGGAATCTACCACGACTGGGAATATGTTATGTGTGTTTCCTCACGGGCGGGAAAAGCAAATGCATCCCCACAAATACTTTCCAGAGAGCTAACGCTAATTACATCAGGCAAGTTGTAGTTGCAAATCCCCAAAGGCGCACATTTGCAGCCGGGGATGCCGTTTGGATCCAATCGCAAGCAACAGATGGCCCACGAAAGTTCAACTCCCGGAAGGTCACCCAATGCCGATGTCAAAGCCGCGGTGTTGCGTCTTTTCGGCTGAAGCTGCAGGATTTGCATATGTTCAGCTAAAAGAAAAGGAGAGGACAGTTCTTTCGCTCCACAAGCGAAGGTTCCCTTATGAACTTAGAAAGCCCCCTATTCATCTACCTGGCGCCTTCAACTTCGTCGGGGCCGAAAAGGAGGTTGCCAGTTTGATCTGAATGGCCCCCGAAATGCAGAGCAACCTCTAAACCTGATCCATTTGTGCCGATTGTTCTCTTTCTAATTTGTTGGTGTCTTCCGAATTTCCGAATCGCAGGTCGCGCCCAGCAGGGTCCACGTCGCAGAGCAAAGTGGGCGCCTGGTCTCAGAATCGCCGGGTCGGTCGGCGGCGCCAGCGGGGTGGACTTAAGTCGTTCAATGGGCTACTTAAAAGAGCATTGTCGTAGTAGGTAGGTAAGAACCATGGTTCTAACCCACTTGCCATGAAGTGATTTATAGCAGGCGTGCTAAGTGCACTGCCTCTTTAAGTAGCTAGTGAGTGGGCTTGCAAGACTGCTGTCAAATGAGCTTGGTGGCCAGTCCTCAGTGTTTTTTTTTTTTTTTTTTCTGGGATACCCCTCTTCAAGCATGTTTGACTTCTTTTTGCAAGGGGCATGGCTCTTGAACCCCGTTTCGCCCACCCGATGTCCATCTGCTAGGCCCTGGCTCCTACCCGGTGCACCGACCAGAACACTTAAGAAGCCGGTCCACTTGGCCCACCGGCGCCTCGACCACACCGAGTTCGAGGCATTTTTTGGGGGAGGGGGCGGGCCGAACGCCCCGCTGGGTGGTGCCCGGTCCTCCGCTTCCTTAGTCTTTTTTTTACTCAGCCCAGGAGGTCGGTGCAGGAACAGCGTCGGAAAGTTCACAGGTTAGAACATGACCTACCTCAGAACATTGCGCAACTCAAACAGCCAGAATGGGCCATAAGTTGCACGTGTGCAGAACAAGGAGTAGCTCCCCAATGATTCATACTGAATACAAGCAGCACAGAGAGAGTGTTTTCCCTCATGCGGCTCACGTGTCTCGGCAGATTCTATTGGGCTCCCGAAGGCCCCTTTCTGCGTGGGTGGGAAGCTTGGTGAACCTGCGCAGCATGCCCTAACTTAGCTTCAACTTGTCGAGCCTTCCCTGGCCAAGACCAGAAAGGCTGCCTGTAGGGCTTCCAGCAAACGCGGCAAGGGCTCTTTGCGCAGCAGCGGTGGTTTCTTTGCATGAGCTCAAGCGCACAAATGTCGAAATGTGTGCCTCAAAATCAGGGACCCCCCAAAAAACTGGCGGGTTTTGGGTTGGAACCTACTTTGTGGCTTTTTCCGAGGCCCGCGGTGGACAATGCCTCGCCAAGATCGCCAGGGCCCGATCGCGCCTGTTGCGGGGTTGTGGATGGACAAAATCTATGTTGCACAGCTTTGAAACCATGTTTGAAACCAGTCCTTTGTTGGAAATTACAGGGGAATCATCAGAACTTCGTATTTCTTTGGCCGAAATCCTGCAGAGAGGATGTCATACGACATGTGAATACGTATGATTCGTTTGAGTCAATCAGAGCGCCAGGCCATCAATTCGACTGCTGAGATCTCGTAGCTCAGCGACCTCTCCGCTGAGGTTGGCAGCGGTCACGGCAACGATCTGCAGCAACCACCAGGCATGATCCCGCCTGGACGCGTGTGCTGTCGCAAGCATATCCTGGTTGTTGTTGGGAAACATTTTACATGTTTGCTTATTGTGGTTTAGTGGGAAATCCCAACTTAATTGCTGGAATTTAAATGTTTGCTCCCCTTCCAACGTCAACCAAGATATTTTGAAGTGAGCACATAGATGAAGTTGGAGCACCATGCGTATCATGTCACTGGAGGCCTGTTGATCATGTGGACAAATGCCAGCAGACGGCAGACTCACCTGTTGAGTTGGCGAGGCTTTAAGCTTCGGCTTCTTCATGTTTTTTTTGAAGGCCCAAAAAGTAAACTTGTCCCAGCAGCAGGTCAGGAATGGTCAGGATCTTGCAGGTCGACATTCAGAATGTCAGAATGTCAGAATATAGTGCGAGTTATCGTTTCACATGTTTGCAGGTTTCTGACTGGCACAGTGAGCAAGACTGGGCTCGGCCAAAATTCCGCCTTCGGGACCCAACAATTGCATGGTTGTTGTTGGGACACATTTGAAACAAATTTTTGCTTCTTGTGGCTCAGTGGTTGAAATCCAAATCCACTAAACTGCCAAAAGTTGCGATTTTGTTTGCTCCGTTGCTCCCCTGACGTCAAAAATTGGTGCGCGGGTTGGGGGAAAAGGTTTGCTTCTGCTCCCACAGCCTGTTGCATCCAACACCACCCCCTGGACAAATGGAATTGGGGGAGGGGGGGGTTTGGCCTGGAATTTTGCATCTTTTGTGGGATGGAACTGTGGGGGGGGCGGGGCTGGAATTGCGGAAGTCCATATTTTGTGGGGAAGACTGAATAAATGGAAGTGTGGGACCCAGGGAAGATCCGTTTGCAAAGTGTCACTAGGTCCCCCCCGCTGCCCGTTCTCACCCATTTCTTTTGTGGGTGGGAAGGTGCCCCTACTAAAATAGACCACAGAAAACAAAGGTACCCTGATTCTAACCTCTCTACTGGAGGACCTAGGTCATCATCCACGAGGGGTTCGAGCGTTTGCTTGTGTTTGCTTCTCTTGCTTGTCTCGCCGCGCCACGTTGGCGAGGTCCGTCGTGTAAGATGGATTTGTAGCACAGGCACACGCACACACACCACTTGAGGTTTGCCTAAGCGGCATCTTCCAGACAATTTGGCAAACACGTTGCGGCTTCGAGTCTCGGAATGCATTTCTTTCCTGAAGGTATGCAAGCCAAACTGGTCAACTTGCAGGAGTCGTGTGTTTATACTTTGCAGGTCCCTCACAATCCCATGTAGGCGGCACCCTTGGAATGATGGTCTTCCTTTTGGGTTTTATTACAGCAAAACGACAACGACAATGGGGGCCCTCAACAAAAAAAGGCATGGCTCCTTCCAGGAGCTATTGGCATCCAATTTTTCCAACTGAAAGAGGGAGCCTTGTGGAGCTACCGATTGGAGTTCTGGTTAGTTCCCAACATTTGACCCGTTTGGGTGTGTCTCAAAATAGGCGACCCCCCCAAAAACAAAATGACCGGAACCCCTCAAAAGTTGTGAAGCTATAAGTTGTCCTTTGAGACCCACCCGCCCAAAAAAAAAATGAAGGTGATCCCCTGCTTGTTGCGCAGGCCTTCTGAGAGCCGGCGGGGAGCCCAATCAGCGAGTTGCTGAAAGGATTCGCGGAAGCCCCCAAAACCCAACCCGAACCCGATTGGAACACTTCCATTTCCTGAGCATGTGCTGTGTTCTGCTGTTGAAGGGAATCGATCACTACTGGAAATATGTTTTTATTGTTTTCGGGAGGCTTTTTCAAATGGAAGAAGACTGCATGGGGGTAACCATCCTGAGAGTGATTAGAGGCTTTAAATTGCAATGAAAAAATCGGTTGACCTTCAGATCAACACACATGGAACCTTTTTTGAGACCGGGAAACCTCAGACGCCAAGGGACGCAACCGTTTCTGGGTGGTTTACTAGGCGCTGCGATCTCGGCCCTGCCTCGTTCCAAGGCGGGACGCTTGCGCGACTTGCGCGGGGCCTTCTCAGCAGTTGCCCTCGTCGGAGTCGCTGTGAATGCACGTGCCGCCGCTTAGACACGGGCCCTCATATTTTTCCGTTCTTGCGTGGTGAAGCACTAGCCTTTCGTTGCCATTGTGGGGTGAGTTTCTTGTTGACCTGGTTCATAGGTTTTTGGTGCTCACGAGAGGTTCCATGCACGTGTGCTGCTTGAGAGTGAAAGGCGCGCCGGTTTCACCAGGTTTTGGAAAGTCAATCAGGGAACAGGGACCGTGTGGTTGCCTTGTGTGGGCAAGGGGTTAGATGTTGAGCAGGGCCTTGGGAAGGAACTTTTCGGGACTAGAAGTTTCCCAAAGCCGACCCTCCTCTTGCTTGGGGTTGGTAGGACGTGATTTAGTTGGGGTTGGTTGAAAGGGAAACCTCAAGGAAAACCACCCATTTGGCCGGGGGGGGGGGGGGGATACCCTTGTTTGGAGACAAATCCACTCATGTACAATATGGTATAATATGTGTGCATCTGAAAAGTGAGGCATATATATATATATATATATGCACACCATTGTAGGTGTTCACTATTCATGTTGCTATCATGTTGATGAGGTTTATTATCATTGCATGAATTGAATTACCATTGTTATATAAACATGTATGTATCGCACTATCTACCATTCAGTTAGCCCTTTTGTAAGGATAGCTCCTCCTAGAGACTCATCTTCGGATGGGTGCTACCTTTAGGGTACCAAGTTCGTGCACTGATTTTCTGTTTGGGAAGGCCACCCGAGTGGCAAAGGCACGCGCAGGAAGCACTAGGGGATCCTTCGAAGCATGAGCAGTCAATGAACCAAAGCCAGGACTGGAAAAACGGTGTTGCTAAGTGCTATGTGGCAATTTGGATGCTGTCCTGGATCATGAAGCATGGCGAGTCGCAAATGAACCAACAATAGCCATCAAACGTCACATGGCCACGTGACCGTTTGATGCGTTTTTGGGGTATGCCCCCCCCCCCCCTTTGCCTGCCTGACGTCATTATGAATATTTACCAAATGTTTTGCTTTGTGAATACAATCGATTTGTTTTTGTTAAACAAAAAGACACTTTTAAGATTGAGCGATGCGTTGGTCGTTCGACACCAACGAAGCTCTCCGTTGCTTCCCCGCAAGTGGCGGAAGAACTGCGAGGGGCCCATGGACCCGGCGAACCCGCTCGAGGCTCCGCCCGCCTTCAGCTTCGGCCGGGCGAAGCGGGAGGCGCGGAGTTTCCGAGTCAGCTGAATGCGGGGGAAACGACCTGTGGTTGCGAAATCCAGACATCGCACCAGCTAAGACACCCTGCTTTCTGATGATTCCCTGGACACAACAAATGTTATGGTGTCCCAGAGTTTTAAAGTGGGGCAGGATTCGCAGTAGGTCGAAGATACTGTGGATGGGAAAGCTTGGGACGATTTTCCCCTCTAAAAACCAACAAAACAATAGTTCTGCTTTCAAAGTGCAGGATTTGTCCATCCACAGTATCTTCGAGCTACTGCGAATCCTGCCCCACTTTAAAACTATGGGACGCCATAACATTTGTTGGTGTGTACAGGGAATCATCAGAAACCAGGGTGCCTTAGCTGGTGCAGGATTTCGTCCATCCACAGTGCGGTTTGGGGGAAATGAGTATTTTCCTTCAATGTTGTTGGCACGTTTCTAGGTGGTTGTTTTGTTTTTTTCCGTTAGTGGAATCTGCGATTGGTTTTGCGAAATCCAGAAATCGTACCAGTGTTTAGAAACCCTTGGTGACCCCTTTGCAAGCACCAACAAACAAACAATCAAACACACAAACCATGATGTCCTGCGGTTTAAGCGAGATTAGTTGTTGTTCCAACCAAGCAACAAGTTCACTAAGCAACAAGTGAGACCGAAAAGCAGGAAAGAATTGCCAACCGTTGTTTCTTTCGTTAGGGGGTTCCTCTAAGATCTTCGCAAAGCCGTCGGTATGTTTTCTTGGGGGGGGCCTTCCCTTTAGCATTTGCTACATGTGTTTTTGTCCATTTGTTTCCCCACAAAAACCTGGGGCTAAGAAGGGGATTCCTCTCTGTTTTGAGACCAAAGTCTGAACAGTGTGGAACTTGTTCCTTGTTCCTTGTTCCTCCTTTGGCTATGACTAATAGCAACTCGGTTGGATCTTTGGACTTTGACTTTGTGGGGAAACACTGGATTTTCCATTGGACCCACGCAAAGTTCAACTTTTGCAGAGGGGGGCAGCAACCACCGCTCCCATGGCCATGGAACCCACGTATTCCAGTCAGCTTCCAAGTTGGGCGGCGACATGAAACCCGCACGAGACGGATGCAGAGGCAAGCGCCAGTTGCCCCGCTTGTCACCCATTGAGTCACCTTTTGTTTTGGCAGCCGCGCCTTTCAGAGCAACACAACAGCAACTCTTTGCGTCAAATATAGGCTTTCGGCAAGGCTTTCATCTTGAAACATCCCGTGCCAAGAATTCAGCATGTTGTTCAGTACCGTACCCATTTTCCGTTCAGTACCCATTTGCCAGACACTTGTGTTTCTTCTCTAGTTGCATTTAGCCGGGTCATGGTCACGACAGTTAAGATCAATTTACTCCATTCGTGTACATGATGCTGTTTACTAGAGAGAGAGCAACTTGTTGGTAGTTTGGGTAGCCTTTGCTCGGAGCATCTATTTTCAAGAGCTGTTCCACGGCGGCTTGAAAGGGAAATCGAGTTCCCACGCGCATGTAATATTGGTGGATGCGTGTTTCATTCCCTTGTTTGGCGGCTTGGAAAGGGGAAGATCCAGAGAACATTATGGTGAGCTTATCCCGAGGGAAAACTGTAGAACGAGCTCACCAATGGTTGATTGGTTTTTTGCAGCGGTTTCCCTGCTTTAGGTTTGTGAACTGCTTGGGAATTTCCTGCCCAGAATGATGCATGCTTCCAAGATCTAAACTGCTCTCTTGCCGCCAGATGGCTGCGAGCCGGCAAAGGCCGGCGGTGGGTTTGTGAGCCACTTTCGGGCCCCCCCTCCTTTGGCCTGCTTGCATGTTCAATCCCTGCAGGCTTTGGGACATCGTTGTCTGTAGCACCTAAAGTTTGATAAATCGCAAGCTAGCATACGCAGCATCAAGCGATGAACGGGGCGTGTGCTTTTCAGCAGCCTGGCGAGAAACGTTCAACCGCCCTGTCTACGACACATGTAGACATTACTAGTCTACATGTCTACCTAACCTAATCTAATCTAGCATATCTTTCTCTTGTCTCATCCCATCCTATGTGATGTTTCTGTCTGTTGTAAATCTATTTGACCTGATATGATATACAAATCTGTATTAGCGTGTCTTATCATGTCTTGTCTTATGCCTACATACCCACAGGTATGCCGCTGTCAACTTTTGAGAGGGTGCGCAACGGGCTTCGAATATCTTGAGAAGCGCCTCCTTCTTTGATATACCCTCCATATTCTGAAGCCGAGATGGTGCGTGTCTGGTGGTGCGTTGTGTACAACATTTCGCATCACCCAGGTGTAAAACCGGTTCGAATTGACGGGATTGACCATTGGCATAATGTCAACCAGGGCTTTCAATCTAGAATGCACACCGTAATCTCGAAAGGGCTCGTGTGGATGGGACTTGTAAAATGTACCGTGTCATGCCTGAGTGCTGAGTGTGGGTGGACAGGGGGCCAACGAAAAGCAAGGCATTTCCTTGCCAGAATCCAATTAAGCCCCTCCTTGTGTCCCTTGCAAGGCCACACTCCAACGAGTCTTTTGCAGGGAGGTAAGCTTAGGGCTGTTTGTGTGGGCTGGCGGCAGGTCGGATCTCCGCATTCCGTGCCGGGCCCTCGACAAGGAGTCGCTCATTTGTTGCGGGAATACTGTTCAAGGATAGGGCAAGCATACGCAAACATCAATCGAAGACACATGTCCAGGGGTCATCGGGGTTCCTTGATTTGGGACATGGCCCGCATGCGGTGGCTTTAGCCTTTCCCGCATTTGCGCGCATCAGCGTGCGTTTCTTTGGGGCTCACCGGGTTTGCCATGGCTACCACTGGCGAAGCTTCACGGACGGGTTCCATGGCGGAATGGTACGTGCTCCCTGCCTCCGCTGAAAGAAGAAGAGAGGGAGACAGAGAGCGGGAGGGAGAAATGATATTGATCCCCAGGGTTCAATCCCCATCAAAAGAATGGCAAGGACCTAGTTTCCATGATGCGTGACTCCTGAACGGTACATCATTGTGGCTACATCATCCCCATTCCTATTAGTTGGCTTGAATTCCAGGGGGTCGTGACTCGATGGCGGTGTGTGCCGCTCATACGGTAGGTGGGTAGCTAGGCAGGCGGCGCAACTCACAAAAATGGTACAGGTTGATGAATTTGCGCGTCCACCTGTCCAAAATGTTTCGAACCCAACAACTGGGTTTCCTAGATGTATGCTTTTCATGTTCATGTGCTCCAGTGTTTTCGGCTGTAGGTTCCGATCCCAAAAAGGGTTTGTTTGTGGGATCTCCTTTTCTGCCATGTTCTTGGGATTTTGCGCTTGGCTCCGAAAAAATCCTCCCAAAAGTCAGCTTCCCTCTATCTTTGGTTTTGGAGCCCTGGATGTGAACTTGAAGCCCTGGCTTTTGCAGGAGCCCGGTATGGATCAGTGGATTTGAACCTGAAGCCTTGGAAGCCCAACCGACCGGAGGCCCTGAGCTGCCGGAGTCACTGGACCGGCCCTTGCGGCCCTTCCATGAAGAGGTCCCTCTGTGGCGGGAAGGCATCACCCCCTTAGACATGGAATTGGGGAGGGGGATCATTCCGGGTATGGATCCATTGTCCCCTTTCGTGGGAAGACTGGATGACTAGAGAAAGAATTGGGGAGGGCGTTCCCAAGTGCAAAATGCAGGGCTTGCGCAGCATTTTGCTCGGGAATCGCCGGCAGCAACAAACCAATGCAAAAAATGCGGACTCGCTTCCTGTAACTCCTTAAGAATGAAATCGGGGCAGGGGGTGACCTCTGCATTTCTGGTTCCATCTTCGCTTCTCATGGGGGAGGCTAGAGACATGGAATTTGGGAACCTCCCGCCCACCTCCCCAGAAGGTAGGGGGGATGTTGGAACGCAACGAGTTCAAGGGCACTTCTTAGTCAGAGCCCCCAGACTCCCAAAGGGAACTCCCTGAGCCCCAGTGGTCCATGGACCTATTTAGTAGGCAACTAAGGGAACTCTTTAAAAGGGTGCTTGCACCTCGAAACGAGTTGCTTGCTCCACCATTAAGCCTAAAAGTGGGACATTCTTTGGAAGCACACCACCTAGAGGAGTTGGTCCCCAATTTGAGAAACCCGCCCCGGGCAAGCCACTATGGTATGTAACCCTTCGTGGAAGGGTGGGACACCCCTTCGTTTGGTTACCTGGGGGGATGGAATCACTGTTTATTGTTTTGGCAAAGCTCTGAGCACGGCCTCTGTACGAACCTCGAAAGAAAACTTGGGTCAGCTGATTGCAAAGGGGATTGCAGTTGGGTGTAAGCAGATGGCACAATTCCAGCCCCCTTTAACCCACATCTACCGGGAATCGTGCCATCCACATTTCTTGTGGTGGGGAGGGGAACAGGCTTCCCAAAGTTCACTCCATTTGGGGGTTTAAAGCTTGCGTTGCCCGTTGGAAGGAAACCCGAAACCAACCCGAAGCATCTCTTGAGCCCTTGAGTCAGGAGGGCGGCCACGGAAGTTGTCCGGAGCGTAGCTTGCAGGTCAAAACCATGCCGGGCGGCAACCACTGAGCTGAGCGCTGGCCATCCGGTAACCCCCCCACCCCCAAAAAAAAGAAGAGGAAACAACAAGAACGGCAACGCTTTCCTTTCAGCTTGCCTTTATCTCAAAGAAAAACATGGAACAGATGCACCCAGGTGCTGCTTAACTTAGAAAAAGCGCCAAACACATTTTCCCCCCCTGTTGTTCCCCATTTAAGGTGCGGCTTCTACCGAAATGGCAGGCCCCCCTTTGTGTTCAAGGGGGAGCCAACTATTTTGCAGACAGGTTTCTATTTTTCCGAAACGCCCAGAGAAGCAAAGAGAACATTGAACTTGCCAAGGGGGTGGTAGAAGAGAATCCAAACCCGCCGTAGGAATCCCTCAAGTGCCAACTGGTTTAGATCTTAAGTCATGAAGAGAGCTGAGAGCCGGGTTCATTGTTCAACTTGGGGACATCTAGTGGGCCTTTGAGCGTCACCAGCACCATTCTCACAGTTCCAGCGGCCAAGAGCCCAGGCAGCTTTGCGCGGCTTTGTTCCAGGGCCCGGCTCCAGGCCAGCATGACATACACATCTCTTGGCCTTTGAACAGCAGAGGCCTGACCTCGCCAAGCGACCTCTCAAAATTCGCGTTGGCGCGCCAGTCAACTTGCAGACTCCTCACTGCTCACCAGGGGTCGGTGCGTTTTCTTGCTCGGCTTTCGGGGATTTGCACAACCACGTCCCCTGGCATATTGTGCTCGTGTCTTCTCTGTGTTGTGTTTTGCCTTCTTCCCAAATCAGTCTCAAACGCAACGGCTGTTGATCCGCTTGGCTGCCACTGGCGAGAAGGGATACCCGATCTTGGCCATCGAACGCCGGCACATCGCCTGCAACCTTTTGAGAGAACACCCAACTTGTTTGGGATTCCAGCTTTATTTGTTTGGTGAGTCTCTTTTCAGGGGGCCCCACAAATGGTTGGTTGTCCTTGGGGTTTCCCTTCAAACCAACCCCAAAGAAGGGTATCCTTAACACATGTTTGGTTTCCCTTGAAACCAACAAAAATAATCAAAACAAAAATCAAGAAATAACAGACAAATCAGACACACCATTCCATGTAGAGCCCGCAGGTTGACGAGCGCGAGATACCTTGCGATCCAAATCCTCCGATGGAATCTGGCTCAAGGGCTGCCTTCGATTCGACGACCAGCGCAGTTCCAGAGATGCCAGCTGGGACCCTAGATCGGGAGCAATTTCGAGCGAGCCCTTCCAGGTGTTTTTGTGTCCCTCTTTTTTGTGTTTAATTATGGTTATTTACTGGTTGGTTTTCTTGGGAATTTATCACTATTTTTATTTTATATTCTAGGGGTTGATTCCAACCATTCTTTTCAAAAACCTGCTGTTTCCCTCAGTTTTTGATGGTTCCTGAAAAGAAGGATCCCTGGAAAGAATGGGGAAGGCACTCCTTGAAATACCTACTTGTTAGTTTTAAAGGAAATCGATTTCACCGCTGCAAAAGGTTTTCTTCTGTTTGCTTGATAGTATTTGTGTTTGCTTAAGAATATGTCGCTTTTTTCCTCTTGTTGGTTTTAAATGCTGTGTTGTTTCCAGGGGAAAATGCAAATGGAAGAGCCCCAGCAATCCCTGGCACGTGTTTTTTTTGTCCTTCGGTCAAGGCTTTTGGAGGGGGGTCCCTGTAAAATTGACTAAAGAGATCCGGGGAAACAGGCTACAAGAAGAAAACTGCCGCTGAGATCAGGTTGTTCTGAGCCAAGTGGGCAATCGGGATTCGAAGTTCCAAACCGTAATGCAGCAACATTTGCCCCATGAGTTCCTTTTTTGTGAGTGACTATGCAAGAACAGGCCGCGCGCCTCATAACCTTTGTCTACAAGCCCTGTGCTTCTACTTGGTTTGTTTGGGCATCCCCCCAATTTGGCGACACCTGCAGAGATTCGGGCAGTGGGGGCAAACCTTTGCGCCCAAGCCTTACGTGACCATGATTCCATTCTTGGTCTTAAGCCCTGGTTACTTGGCTGGGATTGAGCCTACCCTGATGTAAACAAGAAATGAAGCCTTGCTCAGTCACAATGGTAAAGATGTTTTGGAATCATTGTAAAAATTGCACTCATGCATGTAGCATTCTGGCAACGACAGGTGGCCGGCCGATGTAAGTGTCCAGACACCAGCTACAAACCGTGGTTTTGCTAATGCACTGCCGAGTGTGGCCAACTGGTAAGCCACGAACAAATGCATGTTCCCCAAGGCTCATGACCCCTCCAATGCAGGGCCCCGGGCCCTCCAATGAAGAACCCGGACCAATTCCTCAGGGGCCCTGGAAAACCACGCATTTTGAGAGCCCAAGAAGCATCGGGAGCCTTAGGGTTGATGTTTTAACTCCTGGTCAGTTTTTTTCGGACGTAGCGCTCCAACTTGTTGCCGGGCCGTCAATCCAAAACATCCACAGTCCCGAAATCAAGCATGCCTAAGTAGAACCCCTGCCCCCAAATCCCCTCTAAAATGAACCAAACAAAGGAGGGATTTCCCAACAAAGGGTCTCTGGGTTTTGACCCACATCCATTTCTTCCCATTCAACTGCAACAAAGCCCATTCTGCGATGCATTTTGCGGCCACCGCCTCAGGTCGAATCAAAGAAGACCAAGACCAAGACACTCGGCAGATCTCGACAGATTGGCGATCACTAGGTCCCCCAGATAGGTACCCTTTTCCCGTTTCTTTTTTGGGGGAGGGTTCCACTGACAAAAACGGGTACCCCTTATTCTAACCTTCTACTGGAGGACCTAGATCATCTCCAGAATGGAGTGCATGTGCTGAAATCGGTATTTTGTTTTTTGCGTGTGTGATTGTGCAGGGAGATTGATCTGTTGCACTTGGCCAGGGTTTTTGTCAGCCCCTGCCCCAAGCCGAGCATTTTGAGGTTCCATATGGGCCCATATTCAAAAATCCATGGTGAATAATAAAATCAAACATGGGCCAGAATCTGAATAGGGCATGTTGCGTGGGCTAAAGCTGAGGTGGTCTGAATGGCCCCTTTGTTCCTCCCATCAGGTCTCGTGAACGGAAACAGGCCTGAAACCACACCCTTCATGTGGACACCATTTGGGTCCCCCAGTAGTACCCTTTTACTCATTTTTGGGGGAGGGTTCCCCTACTAAAATAGACTACAGAAAAAGTTGGTACCCTTATTCTACTGGAGGACCTAGACGTTCTTCAATCGTTTTTCAAGAGGCGGGAGCTCAACAACTGCCACCACCGGGCTGAATCTGCAACACCGCCCTTCGCATTTTTCACCCTAAGATTTCATGTCTCACCCGATCTCACGCAACTTGTTGTTTTTGTTTTGCAATCTCTTTGGAAAGCACAGGAAAAGGGAGGAGTCGGAAGAGCCGCCCAAGAAGAAGACCACCACCAAGAAGAAGGAGGCGGAGCGCTCAAAACTCGCGAAGCGCTCCTTAGCCCACCGATTTGGAGTAAACCGCTCTGCAGGTGTTGGGCAGTTGTGCTTTCAGCTCCTGAGTTCCGTTTTGGACTTGAGTCACTTCTCCCCCAGCGCCCTTTCTCAGTCCTTTTTTGGGGGAGGGCTCCCCTACTAAAATAGACTACAGAAAAAAAGGGTACCTTTGTTCTAACCTCTCTACTGGAGGACCTAGCTTGGAAAGACCGACATGTGGGTGGACAAAAACAGTGTAGACTTTTTGGGCCAATCCAGGAAGTGAGGTTATTCAAGTCTTTGTGCTTCTCACAGCTCGCTGGTGGCCGGAGGGGAGCTAAGGAGCTGGGGGTGCGCAAATGTTTGCCTTCAAAGAGGGAGAGAGAGAAAGAGGGAGCTAAGGAGCTACCAGGAGTGCAAGGATATGGTAGTTAATTGTTTGGCATTTCTCAGATCGGACCTGCGCGATCGCGATTTTTTAGTCTTTGGGCTTCCCTTCTCCAGCCAACCCCGTTTCCGGTTTTGTCCGTTCCCGATCCGAAGCCCCAGAATTTGGCGAGATGTCCAGCTTGAACCGGACAAATCGAGAGCGGAGGCTGAGAGCACCAAGAAGAAGGAGGTGGTGAAGTCTCGGAAGCGAGAGGCCTCCGAAGAGCCCAAGAAGAAGAGCTCCACGAGGAAGAAGAAGGAGCTTTGGGGGAAAAACGGAGAAACAAACCTCCGCAAGATCCGCGCTTTCATAGGTGACCAACTTTTAGGTGAGCCTGGTCAAAAATAGATGGGCTTCCACTGGTTTACGTGGGTTTTGTTCCATTTACTAGCCATCTGTTTTTCCAAAAGGCCACCTATGCGCACATTTGAGCTGGGGGTCTCCAAATTGGCCTTAAGGAGAGGGCTAAGGAGCTACCGATCGGAGTCCTGCAGGGACATGGTAGGCAATCCCTGCGGGGTTGCTGAAAATACATCCTTTCTCCTTGTGTCGTCCTGCGTTTGCCTCTTCTTGACACGGTGGCACCGTGTCAAACGCTCACATCCTGTTGCACCCAGGCCCTCCAGGGCTTGGCTCCCCAATGGTGGTGTTTCTCCTGGCTTCTTGGCTCGCTACTTGGTCCCCCAGCAATTGGTGCCCTTTCTCACCCATTTCTTTTTTGGTTGGGAGATTCGGTTCCCCTGCTAAAATAGACCGAACAAGTTGGACCCTTACTCTAACCTCTCTACTGGAGGACTTAGGCTACTTGGTCAGCATTTGGCGTTTGCATTTAACATGCTGCAGGAGGAAGAAACTCCCAAGAAGAAGGCGGCGGGTTTGCGAGAGAACGCATGCGGCATCTCGGTGTTCGTTGGCCGGGGCATTGCTAGGTTCTAACTAGCCCCCCATCTTTTCATTTTCCCAAAGGAGCCACCATGGTTGTTGGGAAGCATTTTGCATTTTGTTTTTTGTGGCTTAGTGGGAAATCCCCTCTTATTTGCTAAAATTTGTTTTTTGTTGCTTCCCTTCCAACGTCAACCAAGCAAAATGGGCATGGGTGAAGCACGCAGATCTCGAATTGGATGGCCGTTAGGGCAGGAAGCTAGTGCATTGCAAACCACTTTGATTGCACTCAGTTCATGGTTGCGAGGTTGCCCCGACTCATTTTGCATCTAAACAGGGCCCTCGCCGCATCCAGTGTTTATGGTCAATCTAATTTGAGGGGGAGATACTGTGGATCCATTTCGCCCCACCTGTGAAACCATGAAAAACCCTTTGTTTCTTGGTATTAACAGGGAATGATCAGAAGACATATATTTTCTTAGGTGCCGCGAAATGGATTTCGCAACCATCCACGGTAATTCGTACGTCCTCCAGAAGCCGCACATGTCGACCGTGGCACTGGCGCTCTTTCGGATCTGAGAGCTGCTCTCGGGAATGACCTACCTGTCTTGCTGGCTCTCAGGGAATGAGCTGGAATCGATTCGGTGTCCTTTTTGGTTTGCTTACAAAATCGAGGGCCCTGGGCTTTGTTCCATTTACCAGTGAAACCCATCGATTTTTCCAAAAGGATGGCTGGAATGAGCCGATCCATCCCCGATGGCTTCCGGTTCCTTCCCGAAGCCTAGTCATCTGACTGGTTCGCCGGTCAGGGGGTTTGGGGAGGAGCCTAGGGATCCTCAAAGGAAACCACAAGGGATTGTTTATAGGGCTCACTTTTTCATTCCCTGACCAACAAATATCATTTGGTTGCTGGAAAGTTGCCGCCAAGAAACCAGGGCTGCTGTCTGGCATGAATGTACTTCCTTTTCTAGGTCCCCCCGTAGTGCCCTTTCTCACCCCTTTGTTTTTTGTGGAGGGTGCCCTTACTAAAATAGACGAAACAGGAAAAAAGTTGGCACCCTCACTCTAAAACCTCTCAGATCTGGAGGGCCTAGCTTCGCTGGCACTCGCGCTATTTGCTTTCCGCCCTTGATCAGAGTCCCATGGGCGTATCACTTGTAAGCGATGCGCAGGAAAGGCGGGGGTTTCATCTCTGGAACGGGCCCAGTGAAGTAGGTCCTGGAAGGATGATCCGATTTTCTTGCGCAGGAAAGGTCGTAGTCCTTGTTTCAGTGATGGAGGTCCAGGGATCTGCCCCGGAACACCCCGGAACGCCCTCAGGAGCGAAGTCGCGACAGGGACCGCGGACTTGGCTGGCAGGGTTTGCAATGTTTGCAAAAAAGCCCCTGCGCGTAGCACCCTAGAACCCCCCATTTATTGGAACAGGGTCCCGAAAAACACGGGAGTCTTCTCAGGCGCAGCATTGGTAGCCTGAAGGTTTGCCAGCCAACCGTGAACATCGAGCGACCATTCACTTGCTTCTTTGGCACACTCTTCTTGGCTGCTTCTGATGCGGGGCCACATGTGACATATTATTTTGAGGTAAGCCCTGGCCCATGCCGCGAGAATCATCAATAGTCATGTTTCGGCTACTCTGAATCTATGTGGCTGTGGCTGAAATGTACCAAAATGGCGCCGTAAGTGGAACCACAGACTCAAAACCTGCGGTTTGCCCTAGCTCTTGAATTTTGAGCCACACCCATAGCAATGGTGAGCGCCCCCCACCCCACTGGCCATGTCTAGTTTTCGTCTAGGTCCCCCAGTAGTGCCCTTTTACCCTTTTTTGGGGGAGGGTTCCCCTACTAAAATAGACAACAGAAACAAGTTGGTACCCTTACTCTAACCTCTCTACTGGAGGACCTAGCCACGGAGTTGAAACTTGTTGGGACAACCGTTTTTTTGCCCCTCCGGGGCCAACCAGACAGTTTGGTTTGGCAGTTTCTTTGGTTTGCCAGGGCTACGCTCACAACACACAAAAAATAGGGAAGAAGAACAACTCACCAGTTTTCTCCCTGGTTTCCTCGAGGGCACGGCCGACTCGACTCGCAGGACGAGAAGCGCCGGAGCCGCAGCCGGCGCCGGGAGGAGCGGCGATCCAGGCGACGCCGGGTCCGAGATCCGAGCACCGGGGAGGGAAACCAAGCAGGGATACATGGGGGAGCCGTTGGACACGGGAGGATTCCCCCATTTGCACCTTGAAGTTTGACATGGGAAGTGGCGCCAAGAAAATTCCCCGACCCACGAGCCGAGCTCTTGCTTCCCAAGTTCATTTGCCAGCTCTTACTTCCTGAGGTCATGGATCTTTAGTCACTTTTCGGGTTCTTGAGCCGAATTTTTGGTGCTAAATGCAAAGTTTTGATAGCTCTTGAGTTCATGGACTTTGAGCTTTTGGGTTTGCACTGGAGCTCTTGCTGCCCGAGTTCATAGATCATTAGTCACGTTTTGGGTTTGGAACGATATGTTGGTGGCAAATACAAAAAGTTCTGACCTTTTTTTGCCTACCTTAACTCTCAGGACGCCAGCCAATGGACTCCAGGTTGTCAGTGTTTCCAATTACGCCTTGGCTGCCGACCAGAAGGACATGGTAGCGTGGGTCAAATTTGGTCACCGCCAGGAAAAATGAACCGCAGGTGGTTGATTCCAGTTGCCCTGGCATGTGTTTAGGTGTTGTTCATGTTGTTGGCATTGTTTGTTTTTTGTTGGTTTATGTTTTTTTGTTTCTGTGCATTTTTACTAGGGGGCTGCAAGAAGCAAAGTTGTTTGCTACCATACAAAAGGATGGAGGGTGAGGAAGTCTGATTCGGACCACTTTCGAAAAGGGGCCTTTGCAGGTGGATTCCATTGTGGCAGAGTAAGCATGGAAAGAACCTTCTTCTTTCTCATAGTCTTGCCCGTGGGTTGAATCCATGATAGACATTTAGGGCCAACCTCCTTGTTCAGGATGTGGGGAAACATTGGTTTAAGTCAGCCCCAACTTGAAACGACCTTTGGGAACCCCCCGCGTCGGCGCCGGCGCCCTTTTGGGCCAAAAGCGCTGCTCGGCTGATGCTATGAGTTTTTCAACCGAGCTCACCATGATGCAGATCCTTTTCTTGCCCAACTGGTTGGACCAACATCCCCGCCTAAATGTTGCCCGGTGGAAGCCCAGAAAAAAACAACTCCTAAAATGTGAAGAATCCCTGTCTGGATGTTGCCCAGAGGAAGTTTAAGTAGAATTCAACTCCTACAACGTGAAGAATCCCCGCCTAAATGTTGCCCAGAGGGCGCCCAACTAGAATTCATTCTCATATTTTACAAACTTTGAAGACGCTGTTTGCTTGCTTCTTCACTCGGCCAGGGACCGCGACCGTCAGCCTGGCATACTCTTCGGGGATGGATCAATCCGAAGCCGCGGTTTTCCGTGCCAGCGTTCTCTACATACATACATACATACATACATACATACATACATACATACATACATACATACATACATACATACATACATACATACATACATACATACATACATACACACATACATACATACACACATACATACATACATACATACACACATACATACATACACATACACATAGTCTATATAGGCTGGAGGTTGGAACCGACGTTTCGAGCATACACTTACCCCAGGGGCTGTGCGTGTGTGTATGTTTGTTGAGGTGCATTATTGGCTTCGGCGTTTCTGACTACCAACGTGGTTTCCAAAAAGGCTTGGGGAAGGTGTTGTGGGGCCTACGGGCGCGGTGCGCACGCCGGGATGAACGCCCATCAAGCTTCCCTGTGACATCCCATGGAGTTTGTGTGCAGAAGGAAGGTTTTTGGGTGCGAAATGGTGCGGAGTTGAAAGATTTACCACGAGCCCAGTTCCGTTGGTGGCGTCTTACCAGCAAGCTGCTGCTCGTTCACGTGTTGATTTACCCAAAGGGAGGCCAGCCCAAAGAGCCGCGTGGACCCTCATATTCAAGGGTGTTGAATAAGGATCTAGGGGTACCTTTCCCATTCTTTCCAGGGATCCTTCTTTTCAGGAACCATCAAAATCCCAGGGGAAACGGATCCGGTTTTTGAAAAGAACGATGGTAGAATCCGACCAAAGTAGTGCAGGATTTCGTCCATCCACCGTGTACTTTGCTTCTTTGTGTAGGGCGTGCGTGAGTTCGGATTCGGGCCCGCCAGGTGCAGTTGTTTGTATGTCAGTTTGGGAGGGACGCGCAAGCAACTCACCACAGCTCGGCCACAAAACCCAGAGGCCTATCCCAGGTGGGCTGGACAAATGCTATTCGGACCTCTCGGTTTTGGAGGTGTGTTGGATTCCGTGCAACCCTTCGGAGCCGTTGCCCTTTAAAAGGAAACTGCAAAAGTCGAGTTCGATCATTTCGAGGGAAGCCGCCGGCACATTGATCAACTTTCGATTCGGGGAAATCCAGTGACTCCTGTGCAATGCTTTCCCCAGAAAGTGGCCCAGCCACTCTCGACGAGCCCGCGTGGCATGACGCATATGACGCATATGACGCATGGCCGGCGCGTTTGCTCCAGCATAAAAGGCGTTCGCCCCTATGCAGACGCGGAGGGGGATGAGGTTGTGAGAGTGGAATTCAGGCAAGACATCCAGGCACGCCTTCTCGAGTACAAAAGGCTGTTGTTCACCGAAGCCAAGAGCAAATGGTCCGCGCATCCTGCATATTGTTCCCTTCAAAGGGTCGAAGGGTTTGCTCGGTAGTTCACTTGGAATAAGTGATCTACTATTAAGCCTTCTACCTTGTTTCTCTCAACCTGTATTAAATATCAAACCAACTAATCTCTATATATATATATAGTGTTTTCCCAACCTGTTAAACCAACTAAGCTCTCTCTATATATATGTAAATATATATATAGATTCGTATGTAGTCTACTCGTGTTTGTGCAACCTACTATTAAGCCAACCAGTCTCAGCCTTCTACAGGTTTGTCCCACCAAGCCAACAACCTCAGGTTCAACGCCAAGTCAACTCAGTCAACTTCGCTCGTTTTCCCCAAACCACAGCCAGACACCCAAGTGACCCCAGCCCAGTTCCCGTTTGCGCCATGGCGCCGGGCAACTGGAGGTGAGAAGGCGGGGAGGGCCCCCCAGTCCCAGCCCCAAGCACAGCAGGGTGTTTGGGTGCTCAGGGGGCTTTTGGAAACCGGGGGGGGGGGGGGCGGGGAGGGCAGGGCATCAGAGGAAAACTCTCAGGGGGCTTTTGGAAACCGGGGGGGGAGGGCAGGGCATCAGAGGAAAACTCTCGGCTTTGGTTTCATGGGGCCCGCTCAAAATTGGATGGGGGGAAGGGGGGGGGGGGGGGGTTGGACATGAGAAAAGCAGCAGTTGCAAGTTGGGGGATGCTTAGGGCTTGTCAGATTTCAATAGAGCAATGTCCGAAGCCTTTGGCAGTGTTCATGCTTAACCACCGCCAACCACCAAACCACCAATCCAAAGCACCAATTGGAAGAATGCCGAGAAACTGCTCAAGAAGAGGCTGATCAGGCAAGTTCAAGTACCAGACTCTGCAGCGTGACACCTTAGGAACCAGTTTTGACCCAAAGGGAACGGTTGTGGTGGACAACTTCGGACAGCTGACTTTTCCTCAGGTAAACTGTGGCGTTTCTTTTTTTAAATAAAAAAATAAAAGTAGTATATTTTGCGATTCCCCCCCCCCCCCCGTTTTGGCTTAGTCACACGCAACATTCAGGGCATCCACCGGATCTTTGGGGGCGCTTGGACGAAAGTAGGTGACAGAATTCCAGCCCATTTTGGGTTTCACCGCACATGTCTTCCCCATTTCCAACCTCCCTTCTTGGTTTAGTCACCCTCTTGGCCCGACTTGTGCCCTAAGGCCGGCCACTTGCCTTCGCCCAGCTGGCCATGTCCACTCCCAAGACTCGGAGTTCGCGGATCGTTTGTGGGGCAACAAGTCCTTCCATTTGCTCAAGAATCTTTTTTACCCCCGTTGGTTGTAAAAGGAATCGGTCACTACTGGAAATATTTGTCTCTTCTTTCCAGGGGGCGAAAAAGCAAATGGAAGAGTTTCGACCTGTACTCAAAAAGTGATCAAGGGAGAGCAGAAACCTTGAGCTCTGATCTGCCACTATGGCTTTGATCGCTTCGATGAGAGTTCCGACCTTCTGCAGAGGTGCTGGCTTAGAATCGCCTCTGTGCTCCCATATTACGTGGGTAGAATAAGGATTTTGCTTGGGGAAAGAAACTCCCCTTGAAACAAGTTGAGAGACACAATCACAATGAAGTTTGATTGACACTCCAAAAAAAACAAGAATTATGTCCTTCTCAGTTCTTATGCAAGTCATGATTGAAAGATGGAAACATCCTCGTTGGAAAGGGGAAGTGATATAGAAGCAATGCAAGAACATGTCCAGTAAAAAGCTGTGTGAAGTATTATTTGAACAGGAAATCCTCTCCAAACTCTGATTGAAGCTAGGATGTATATCCATTTAACCTTAGTAAAATAAAATAACCATACTAAAAGAACATACAAAAGATATTGGATAAGGATCCCATCTTTGAAGTCTCCTCTTGAAACAGGAGACCCTATCTCAGTTCTATATGAAATCTGAGGCTCCTGAGACTCTACACGATTTCCGTTCCTGTCAAGTTCTGTTTGAGGTATTTGTTCCAGTACCAAAAATCAAGTCTTGCTGAAATCTGATCTGAGCTATCTAAGTTCTAGTTAAAACCACAAGTTGTACGAGAGTTTTTCCCTGTAAAACTCGTTTATGCTCGAGTTAGCAGATTGAACAACTCCTTCCGGGAAGGACATCGACTTAAATATCAAACTTGAAAGAAGCACTCGGGCTGCAGAGACAGGGCCACAACTGCAGAGCCAGGTCAGCACATATCTTTATATATATATATATATGTGTGACTATCTTGGTGGCTCCCAGCCAGCCCCCCTAGCCCTTTAGCTTTTCAGTGTTTAGTGGGGGTTCCCATCCAACCCGCTAAAAGTCAGTCACTGTTGGCGGGGGACCTGAGGAGAGCCCAGATATATCTATATATGTATATGTGTGCGTGTGTCCATTTATTTTCTTTTTTATTTACACATATGCAATATATATATATATCTATCTATCTATCTATCTATCCATCCATCTATCTATCTATCTATCTATCTATCTATCTATCTATCTATCTATCTATCTATCTATCTATCTATCTATCTATCTATCTATCTATCTATCTATCTATCTATCTATCTATCTATCTAAATCTATCTATCTATCTATCTATCTATCTATCTATCTATCTATCTATCTATCTATCTATCTATCTATCTATCTATCTATCTATCTATCGATCTATACATACATACATACATACATACATACATACATACATACATACATACATACATACATACATACATACATACATACATATGCCTAGAAATCCATATGTAACTGTACATATATGTTGGTGCACAAGGATGCCGCTGGCACCCTTCACCTCCGCCGCTTCTGCGGCGGCGTCTTTGGCCAGCGCTGCCTACGGCAGCCTCCGAGGCGGCTGGCGGTTGGCGCGGCCGGCGGTTGCGGCGGTTTTGGCGTGGGCGGGTGCTTCCGGTGGATCCAGCCCTGCTCCCCACTGATGCCCTTTCTCAAGGGTTCCCCTAACTCATGCAACAAAATCGGTCGCCTTTTATTCCATGGCCACTGGGCATCTGAGCCTGTAGGCTCAGGGTTCTCGTTATTAAGCGGGTCTGGGGATAAGGTCGTATTCGCTGGTTGGCTCGCGTGTGGATCCACCCCTGTAGTTTGTGTGTTTCCCGGGGTTCCTGGACTTGAGCAGATTGATGGCATCCATCCTTGCCTTGTAGATCCATCCTTGTTTTGGCAGTGGTGGCAGTCATTCACAGTCATGGCCAGTGTGAATAGTGGGATTGAAACCTACCTTATAAGCCTCCTGTGGGGTTTCCCGAGTCATCAGTTCCCATTTGCGACCCACTTACGAACTTGGCCGAACATCCTTGGAGGCTTTTCGAAGAGAGTAATGGCCACAATGTTCCTCATCCATATCATTCTTCAACACCTTTCTGGATTCCATTGGTTCCAGTAGCTGAATTCAGATTAATACCGCTGGTGCTTTCAAAGGGGATCTTTCATTAATACTGGAGATGTGTTCTAAGATTTTTCACAAATGCGCAGCGAAGGGTTTCCGGCCGTGTTCGCGAGGAGTTGTTCCAGAGTTCGCAACCGTCCGCAACCGTCTGCGGTGAGGCGACAAGCGTGTGCCATTGGGATTGCCGCAGCAAGTCACTATTGTGGCATGAGTCTTGCAGCACTGAATTTGCTGCGCCCGTGCGTGAACCGTGTCTCTTGTTAGCGCTGCGTGTCATTTTGCTGCGTAGGCGCTTTCTTTTTTTTTTTTTGACGGCTGTGTGTACCCGTTGCCGTGCCATTGGGATTTGCGGCGTGTGATTGTGTTGACGTCGGCGTCGTTTTCGTCTGTCGTGCAATCAGCTCACTTTGGTGAGCTTGAAATGCTTTGGTGAGCTTGAAATGTGTCCGAATTGGTCGAAATCATTCTGGCGCCACAATCCCGTGCTAGTTTTGGATGCGTGTCGTAAACGTGTCAAAGCTGGGTTTTGTGGCAGGTGGCGCAGTTTGGAGGGTCAAGCTTACTCTGCGTGACAGGTGCAGCACTTTCGAGCGTTTCGCGTCAATTTTGTGGCAAGCGCATCACTTGAGCTTCTTGTGCAAATTTTGTGGCAGGCGCTGTACTTTAGCGCCTGGGTGCAGATGTGGTGGCAGGCACTTCACTTTGAGTAGGTCGAATTGCTCTCGCTATGGTGCGGTGCACAGTTTGAGCACGCAAAGTGAACCTTCTGCGCACCTTGGGTGGGTCGAATCGCTTTCGCTGTGGTGCTGCGTGCATTTTGAGAGCGCAAGGTGAATCTTCTGCACTTTGGGTGGGTCAAATCACCCGCTCGGAAGTCCTTCTCAGAGTTGTCGCTCGGAAGTGCCGCTCAGGAGTGTCGCTCAGATACGTGTCAACGTGTCGCATACATGTGTGTAGAGGTGTCGCTCAGTTTGCCGTCGTCTGTCGCTCAGGAGGGCTTCAGGATTGGCGCTTGACGCTTCGATGTGTCAATCAGAGGTGTCGCTTAGGAGCGTAGCTCGAAATACCGCCTGTAAGTGTGTTGAGAAGTGTCGCCCAAGTTGTCGCTCAGAAGTGTCGCTCAAGCTCTTGATCAGAAGTGTCTCTGAAAAGTGTCCGTGCCAAAAGTCGCTTACGAGTGTTGCGTTGGAGAATGTTTAAAAGTGTCGGCTGAATGGTCGGTCAGAAGCTCAGAAGCGTCGCTCACAGCACGGCTCCAGCTGGACAGTTTTATAGGGGTCATTCCCTCATTTCATACTGAGACCAAGAAGAAAAATGAGCCTCACAGCTACTCTCAGGGGGACCCTGCATATATAGTATATAGTTGCTACATAGTGGCTGCACATCCCATTCAACCTAGTTGTGGGGACCATCTTAGAGTTACTGCAATGGTTGGGTTGCGACGCCAAAATTGCTTGAGTTGATCCTGGAAGGAAGCGTGCTGCCTCGAGTTCGCTTGTGGAGGTTCCTTCATGGCTGACATCGCAGGGGTGATGGGAATTTGGTCCGTGATTCTATCAACAAAATCGATGACTCTGTCCCTTTTCTTCCTTGCTCACAAAAGGCGTCCTTTCCTAAAATGAGACTCTATCAAAAAACGGAGGGTGGGTTAATTAATGCTCAGTTTTCCCCGCTTTGTTTGGGGTTCGGGACCTGGCAATCGAATCAACCCCAAGTGGTATGTACCTTTCTACCAGCGTCACTGGGCAACTGCGCAAGCAGAAATTGAGTTTGCCACAATTTTGCGGCCAACTTCCAAGTGATTCTGAGTCGTTGGTTGCCATGGGCTCGTAGGTTTGGGTAGCCTTTGTCAAGAGCTTGCAGGGGCTGCTGGGTGTAGATGTCGCCTCTTCCATGATACCAAATCCTACTTGTGCAAAAACGGACTTTTCAATCTCAGGTGGCCAACAGGTTCCGCTTGAGACCCAAGTACGTAGTTATCAACCACCATATCAATCACTGCTGACGTGTGACAAAACCCATCTTTCAAGCTTTGTTTTGTCTTTTGTTCGGTGGCTGGGTGCAAGCCTAGGCTGGGGCATGCCCTTCGCCGTGGCCACTTACCCATTCAATCATGATAGCAACTACAATGAAGTTGCCATTAACCAGTAGCCGATGCGCTCTACTGCTGCCCGCCTGCCCACCTGTCTAGCAAAGAACCACCCAGAATTACTTCTTGGTTGCATCTTGCTTGGCTGTTAGGACTTTAACTTGTTGCCAACTAATGGGTTTTCCACTAAACCAATAAAAGTTAAACTTTTAGCAGGGGAGCTGAAAGCAACCGAGACTTATCCAGTGAAAAAGTCTGTTCTTCAAGCCGAACCCAGATTAAGCCACTGCGCAGTGTTCACACCCCACTCCGTTTTCGACATGGTAGTGTATGGTTTGAAGTGATTGGGGGCGTGCCTTACGCCAGCTCTTCCCCAACTAAAGGCTAAAGGAGGGAAAAAGTCATCTCTCCCAGTGCTGGCTGGCTGCATGTCCAATAAACGGCAGCCCTGCTCGTCAACTTAGCCTTTCCACCTTCCCAGGTGTCATTGAGGTTTTAGCGTCATGCTGGCCTCATTGCGCGCGCGTGTGGCAATTCCATCAAGGTTGGAGGTTTGGGGTTTGCCTGTGGCTGGCTTGCTGAATTTGGATGATGGTTATCGCTGCTGCAAGCTACTTGAGTTTTCGCAGGAACTACGAAGTTGCTAACGAAGTCTTAGATCTCATCTTCATGACGCTTGGTGCCGTGAAGCCATGGCAATGACGTCGCACGAGCTTGACTGACAAAGCAGTTTCCGGAATGGAGACTCAGCAGCCATCCGCGGTTCCTTGAGTCGAGTTGTTTCTGAGTGGTCTACGCAGATGACACGCGCCTTGCTCGAAAGGAGGGTGGCCACGGGAATGGCCGACACGCACATCTTAAGCTGCCTCTATTGTATAGTTGCTTGTTAGTTTGTTTGTGTATTTGTTTGTTCGTGTGTTTGTTTGACAACGGCCCGCTCGCGAGGTGCACCGTGTTGTCGCACCCCCCCTTACGCGTCCATTGCGCTTCTGAAGATTTGGCGCCTGTTGCGCATTGCAGACGGCTGGTCTGCCAGCGGAAGTAGAATCGCTGGACCCTGAGTGTATGAAACAAGACGGGTTTTCGAGGAGAACAGCCGCATCAATTCACGCGCAAGTAGGCGCAAGACCGACTGGCGTGAACTGATTGGTCCGGAGTTCGCAGGGGGTACTCGTGACCAAGGTTGGTCTGTAGAAATGGATGATTGCGTAAACTCTGTCTTTTTTTTGAGCGGGTTCCGACTCGCCTAAGAACCTTCTGCACGGCTGCACTGAGCACACATGCAGCGGGGCGAGGGAAGGGGCACTGGCTTTGGCAGGCTCCGAGGAGGAGGCGCGGATTCTTGTGAGCGCCTCTTTGGCTTGGTTGCCTCATTCCCTGAGCCCTTGGACTTTAAACTAGTTGGAAGACCCTTTTCGTAGGAAATAGGCAGCTCGGATTCTTTGAGCTAATCCACTCATTTTCAACCTTTCAAAGCCAAACGTAATCATTAGGATTGGGATGCCGCCATCTTGAGCAAACTAGGCACGCTCAGTTTTTTGCGAACCCAGACAACTGGCGCAGGCAACCCCGTATGATTTTTTTTAGTTGGCCATGGCCGTGCCTACTAACTTGCAAATCCCACCTTTTGTAGGGGAATCCAGTCGCGCGTGGGATCTTCTCCTCTTGGCTCGCCAACAGCAATGCCAAGACCCCCCATGCTGCTCGCAAGCGAAGCTGATGGAAGGCTCCACAAATCGCTGCCGGGAACCATCTCACATGAATGTCCACTAGCCAGGGCCCATCTGAACACGTTGAAATTTGGCTACACCTGGTGCTCCGGAAGCTGCAAAACGGCCATTCGAGGCCAAGGGGCTGCGCGAGGTGTCTCAGGCTGCGGAGAGGCGAGACGAAACCAACACCGTGGTTGGGTAAGGATATGTAGGAATCGTTTGGCTGAGTGTTATGAGGGTACCCTTTTTTTGGGTTGGCTTAAAGGAATGCATGCTTCTGTTTGAAAATGTCCTTCTTTGAGGGAGGGAGGGAGCTCCCCGATTTGCCACATAACCCTTGACAAAATAACTGTTTGTCTTCTTTCTTTCTTTTTTTGGGGGGGGGTCAAGTTGAGGGGCGTATATGCGAAATTCTTCGATCTACCCACTTCCTTGCTGCAGGTGTGGCCCAAAAGGTTTGGCTTACCGAAAGTGAAGCACCAGGGGCCATTTTGTTTCCAGAGCCCCTGTTTAGCACAGCTTGATGACTCATCCACCACGCACGCTTCTTGTACCTAGCGTGTTCGTTGACAGAGACTCAGCAGGAAATCATACCCCATTGCAAGAGAGAGTGGGTGTCCACAAATCAATGTTTGGCCCAACCTTCCAACTCCCGCAACCCTGCATTGGTGGAAATGAAAGGGACCCACCCAAGAAAGAGTGGGCACAAGGGAAACAATCGCTGGCTTGTTTCGTCGAAGAAAGGCCCATCAACTTTTCCAGGCTGGCTCGCAGGGTTTCCTCGGTTTCACTCTTTGGAACCTCCAAACATTTTCCTTTTTGGGGCGGAGCAGGCAGGGGCACAAAGCCCTTTGTTTTGAGACGCTTCGCTGCAGCTTGGCCGAAGTTGTCGCGCCGCAATGGCAGGCCACCTAGCGGCTTGCCTTCCATATGTGGCATTGGCATATGTGTTGGACCACCGCCGGGCCGGCGGGGGGGACATCCTAGCTGAAGTGACAGCATTTTGTAGTGACCACTTGGTTGGCAAAAATGCGCCCCGTCGAGTTTAGGGACCCATTTTGTCAACAATGTGCTCTCCAAACCCCACCATTGTGTATAGTCGTTTTTTCAAAACCACCGATTTATGCCATAGAATGGCTGTTCCCCTCACCCCCTACATTCCAAGGGGGATTCCAGAGTGTCTCCATAAAAACAATCAAACTAATTGCGACCTTCGAATGTGAAATCCAGTTACCCCTTCCAGAAACTGCAAGAGGAGCCCATGGGGAATCCCTTCACTGTTCTTGTCAGGTTTGTTATACAGTTTGTTGGCTCCGTTCATTTCTACCTAAAGAAAACAGTTTTTGTTCAAACCATACGAAGAGTTGCAAAGATCCTATTCCTCATGTCCAGGGCACAGGGCTTGGCCATCCACCTGGCGGACCGCCTCAGCACTGCGAGGCGATCGACGGTTTTGTGTTGGACCTGCCTACCTTCGAGGGCGTTTCTCTTGAAAGTCAGGTGTTAGCTTCCCCTGTTGGTTTTCAAGGGAACACTACTGGGATTCCTTTTTCCTGGTTTCTTGAGGCTTGTTGTTCTTGGGGGAACGAGTTGTTGTTTCCTTTTTGGCCGTGGCAGGTTCCCCGCTTGGTCGGTGCGTCGCTCGGCCGCCGTCGGTTGCTTGGTCGGTCTCAAGCCTAAACCCACCCTAGATCAATGGGTTACATGCATCACATCGACTGGAGGGCCCTTATATAAGTTGTGTTTGTTATTGTTCAGGCCTTTGGGTCATTTTGCCGTTTGCCCAGACCTGGCCTCCCTGTTCGTCCTAGTCCCCTTTAAACTACCACTTGGGGGTGCTTCTGAGGCTGATGGAGTATGGTGGCCGGCCAGAGCCGACATCTGAACCTTTATTCCCTGTTTGTCAGCCATGTTGAATCCAGGTCCAAAAGGTGACGACTGGTTGTTCAGCTAAGTGCAACAAGCCGCGGGGTGATCTGGTTAGGAAAACTTTTGAAATAAACGTGTCCAGGCGGTTGGTGGAGGTGAGGCTTGCCAGGAAGCTCTTAAGGAAGCTGGTCCCAAGCATGCTACTGCGATTTTCCCGCTCTCAATGAGCACATCGGGAAATGAAGCGCCAATGTACCAATGAGGCAAAACAATCGCCCAGCCATGTCTTGATTGTATTTGTGGTGGGCCACCATGTCTTAAGTTGTTTGCAGGCACGAGGGCACGAGAGTGGTGGGGCCACACTTTCAGGCCACAGCCTGGAAACATCTTGCCAATGAAACGCAGCGCACGCACACGCACAACCACACGCACAACCACACGCCCACACAAACCTCCACACCAACACCAACACCAGCACCAGCACAAACACCAAACCAACCAACCAACCAGCCAAACAAAAATCCAAACACACACGCACGCACGCACGCACGCGCACGCACACGCACACGCGCACACACACACACACACACACGCCCACACGCCCACACGCCCACACGCCCACTCGCCCACACGCCCACACGCCCACACGCCCACACGCCCACACGCCCACACGCCCACACGCCCACACGCCCACACGCCCACACGCCCACACGCCCACACGCCCACACGCCCACACGCCCACACGCCCACACGCCCACACGCCCACACGCCCACACGCGCACACGCGCACACGCGCACACACGCACACACGCACACACGCGCACGCGCACGCGCACGCGCACGCGCACGCGCACGCGCAAGCGCACGCGCACGCGCACGCGCACGCGCACGCGCGCGCGCATTGCAGGACATGTTTTACAGTGTCTGGGTATAAGGGCCCTCACTCCCTTCCCAGCGTTCTGCGCGCCAGGACTGATTTGGACAGCGCTTTGTCACCAAGCTCCGTGGTGAGGCGCGTGTCTCATAATAGACCCCGAAATGGGAATTGTCCCTGTAGTATCCCTTTAAAGCAACCCAAAAAAAGGTACTCTGAAGAAATGCGACACCCATATACATATACATAATATATATATATATATATATACCGATAGTTAGATGGATAGTTAGATAGCTAAATATGTGGAAGAGCCCCTTACGGGATGGCAGTTTCCTGATCGAACGCGTCCTGTGACCGAGCTGCTCCCTTCACATGGCGCCCAGTGATCAAGCAAGCTTGCAGACTACAGGTTTCAGCTTGATCCTCGCTTCATTTGGGTGTGTTTGGACTTTTTCGATCCACGAAGCGAAAGGCATTCCCCAGTTCCCCAGATTTGTTTGGGAAAGACGCCGAGAGGTTTCTCCCAAAGTGGGAGACATGACCGCCCGACCGCCAGGGGCATCAGAGAGGTCGGGTACCGCGCGTCGTAGGGAGCCCCGAGATTCTGAGGGAGCGTCGCTCTTCTCCGTGTTTTTGTGGAAGGGATGCCACAGGAACCGCGGTCAGTGGTTGGGTGTCCGTTTAACCCAACAGTTAGCAGTTACTTTTAGCAGGGGGTCAGTTTGGACAGCCCAGTTTTGGGGTGCCCTTACCAGCCCCATTTGTTTCACAGCGCCACACATTTTCCAAAAGTGTCACTTCGTAGTGGTTCTACGTTTTATGGGGGGGGGGTTGTAAAAAACCTAGTCGCGAGAATCAAGGCAGGCTTGGACTTTGAAAGACTTGGAATCCGTAAAATCAAAAAGCAGCCCCTGTGTGTGCAACCAAAAGCTCGTCCAAAATCAAACTTTGCAACTGCTGAACTTTGGTTGTGTGTCTTCGTTTCGTGGCTGGGACATGCTGGAACAAGAATAAATTTGATTCTAGGTGATTTGACCACCCACTCGACTCAAGGCCCCCTAGCCCTACACGACTGTTTTCAGCCCAGCAGGCCTCACTTGAGACCGGGTCAAAATTCCTGCCAAAATCCAGGGGACGATCTATGTGTTCAATGTCCGTCACAGGAGCATGACAGTTTGACCGTGCATGGCGTTGCTGTGACCTTTGTCCCATGAGGCGCTAATTTTGGAGCACAGCCCGATGTGAGGGAAACTCCCCAACCTGTGGCACATAAATTGGTAGATTAAGCCGCTCACGCTACAAGACACGCGAGACAGAGAGAGAGAGAAAGAGAGAGGAGAGAGAAGAGCTTTTCCGCTACCCTGCGGCTCGACCAGAGCCTCACCAAAGTCCAAGCAATTGGGCCATGAACCCTTCAAGGACCTAAAAGGCGCCAATAAGGGCCCTCAAAAGGCCAGCGCTGCATGAAATTCCAAAGAGGCGCGCCCTGCTTGTAAGCTCTATGTTAGCTGTCCGAAAGCAAGGATTCCGCATGATGCATCGGCTCTATTTCGTTCATACGTAAGGATATGGCTGCTAAGTATCTTTCCGATTCCCCCCCTCCACCCCATGTTTCCCGGAGAAGGTGCGCCCACCCAAGCTCTCAGGAGCGTGCTGCAGCGGTTGAGGCAAGGCCTTAGACAAAGACTGTGATTCGCGAAATGAAGCCATGGCTGAAACCATTGCGTGGTATTAACGGGGAAATCGAATCATAGGGTTCTGAATGGTGCGAAATATGGATTCAGAATCCGCGGTTGGGACCTGACTTGAAGATAGACAGCCGAAGGGTTTGTTGGTTTTCTGTTGGTCGTCTTTACGGCCAACCAAGGGAAGGCTAATTACCCCAAAAGACACGCCCACTTGGGTCTGCCCCGTTTTTCGAGGGAACCCATACCCACGATCTTCAAACCCCCCCAAAGCGTAGCCTCAAGCCTCATGGCTTTGAGGGGCCCAAGGGATGGCGAACGCAAGCCCAGACTGGGGAAGTACTACACTGGTTCCTGTCTTTTTGCAGGGTCCAGGCCCACTCTAAAAGTGAGTGACAAGCTTGCCGTTTCTCAGCGCTGAGAGTAGCCCAGTTGTGGCCCATGGCTACTGACCAGGTTCTTGCTTTCCCCAGGTCGTCACCTTTGCGTACTTTGTAGACACTGAGCCTTGTAGGGTCGAGAACGCAATGGCTCCCAGTAAGCCTTGCCTTCGGCACTGCGCGCAGGTCTTCCACTGTGGAGCTTTTGTCCATGGAGGACGGGTGAAGATGAGCTCACCGATTCAAAAGTAGAATGCCCACACAGACGCGCACACACACGCCCACGCACACGCACACGCAAAGACAGACAGAGAGGTAGACAGAGAAAGAGGCAGAAAGAAAGACAGAAAGACAGAAAGACAAAAAGACAGAAAGACAAACAGAGACAAATTGAGACAGAGACAGAGACAGACAGACAGACACACGCAGAGGCGGAGAGAGAAGCATAGAGAGAGAAGCATAGAGAGAGAAGCATAGAGAGAGAGAGAGCGAGAGACAGAGAGACAGAGACAAGCACACACACACACAAGGCGTATCAGCACCGCACCCAGGACGGCCCTACTGAGTCTGCGGAAGTCTTGGGCTTGAGCCGGCAGCTCTGGGAGTGTTGGCGTGGAAGCTCAGCACTGCATTCCGGGAAGGAGAGGCATGAGGCATAAGGTTCTGAAGAGCCTTCCCTTACCTCTTAAAAGCACAAAACTGTTCGTAACTTTTTGGGGGTAACTTTTTGGCTATATGTACAAGATGAGAACTTCCCCAATCCTTGGAGTTTTTTCAGGGGTAAGTTCCCACTGGACAAGGGAAATGGAGGGCCTTTGGTTCCTGAGGCTTAGCATTTGCCTCGAGATGCGACTGCAAGTCACCCTGTGCGAGACGGGCTTCAGGTTGCCGGGGTGTTTGAAGGAAAGGTGCCAGGAATCTTTCTTGTTGCTCTGGTTTTTCCGGGTGGAGGTGGAGCAAGCTACAGATATATATATATATATATACAAATGTTATATATTTGTTGAGGTGCACAAATTTGTTGCCTGCAAGGCGGCATGGATGTGGCAGCACAACATTCCGTGCAACACGAAAAGAGGGAGCGCATGACCTGCACTCAGCCAGTGGTTCTGGTTGGGAGGTCCGCTACCTTCGCACGGGATGAATAGGCCGGGGGTCAAAAATCCAAGCGCAGGCACTCCAAGCACATGGCGCTCACTGCCGCAGAGCGGCTGTGACTTGGACGAGTGGAAAGGGGCCAGGGGCTTTGAGGCACCTTTCAGCCCGCTTTGGTTGGTTCAATGGGCGGCCCGTGGCCCCAAGCACGCCCAAAAAGCGGCTCGATATGCCTCGATCCGATTCTTTGGCGGTTTCTGTCGTTGGGCAACTGGGCCAACATGGCCTTAAGAAAATGGGCCCAGGCATTTTTTCGGGACGTGAAGCAAGTTACCCTCACAAGAGGCCAAGTTTGTTTGTGAACTGGCGCCAAAACCACCTGGACGAGCCGCGTCTTTGGGGTGAAGTGGACCCAGATGGAACCCCAAGGGATCCCGGAAAGGAGATAAACAAAAAACAAAGAGCAGGGAACTGTGGGTTCCAGATGAAGTCTTAGAGTAGCGAGACTGGAGTTGTTTTTTTAGAACTGGAGAAAGCACACCGCAAAAACGAACGTTATTCACTCACAACACTGTTGGCATGCGCATCATCATGCAAACATTTGGCCCCGAAAAAGGGCATGTTCTTGGCGCCATGCGTTGCTTCCTGTGATACTTCAGGGGTTCTTTGGGGGGTGTCTTTTCTTGAGGGCACACTTGTTTGGGTGAAAGGGAAACCACCCTTTTGGGTGAAGGGAAGGGATTCTGTTGTCTGGAGGGCCCCACAAGGCAGCTTCATTCGTTTAAACAGCCACCCAAATGAGGGTCCAAATCCCAACTTTCTTGCTGGTGCGAGAGGTAGGGAATGAGGGAATGAACCCAGTCCCCAAAAAAAAGGAAGCCACCAGTTGGATGGTTTATACGGGTCATTCCCTGTCTCATTCCCTATCGCACAAGCAAGTCAACTTGGTGGCTCCCAGCCAACCCCTTAGCTTTTTAGCTGTTAGTGTTTAGTGGTAGTTTCCATTTAACCACCGGGCAGCCCAGTTAAATGGCAGCTTCATACAATTTGTTTTGCCTCAAGGCGGCCGAATGGGCCCGAATCTCCCCCGAGGTACCTGACCCTTCTCTCCGAGTCGCGGCGCACCGCCGCCCTCATGGCCGAGCTGGCGGCGGTGCAGCGCTTGCTGCAGGAAGCCACCGCCGACATCGACGAGTCACCTGAAAAACCCGAAAATTGGAGGGTAAGGGACCATCCCAGCCATAAATGGCCATAGGTGAAAACCCCCCTACCTCCAGTGAACATCCCAATCCCCACTAAAATAGACTAAAATGGGTGCACCTATCCCAAAATGGGATCCCATTGGCGTTGAACCACAGCCATAGATGGTTGCAGCCGCCTGGTCGTTTCTTTGCATGGTTCTGGGGCCAGCCGCGCCCTGCTGTCCACCCTCTTTGTCCCAGAAATTCTTCGACTTGAGCGGTCGACATTGCCTATTCAAGGTCCGGAGTGGTCAAGCTACAACGATGGTGTCCTTGTTCAGCATGGCAGGCCAGCCGGCCGGCAGGTAGGATGAATTTATGCGAAGGGAATGACCATCGTGCACATTGGCAACATGGCCAGGTTTGCAAAATATATATTCACGAGGGTGACAAGAGCTTGGGGCCCGGTCCCTGTAATTGAGATGTCGTCTTTCTTCTTTTGCGTACATCCACAAACATACGCATACGACAACACACGCATATACGACAGCAGAGTCTTTCTAAGACTGTGTTTTTGTGTTTCGTGTTTAGGCGCCGTTGATGCTTCCAAGCATTTAGGCATCAAGATTGTGGCTCTCGGGGAAACTATCCCTGTATGAACTCCCCCCACTAGCCCGTTTTAGACCTAAGAACCCTCCAATTCTATTGGCCCTTTCTACCCAACACTTTGTATGTTTGGCGACGTGGGGTCTTGGGCCGGGTTATTCACCTTCCACCCAGCTTAGTCCTCTCTACTCCCGGTGTGCTTAGTTAGATGTTGCCAGTTGTTTCTTTCGGTTTAAAGGATTCCCATCCCCTTTGGCAAGGTTTGCAATGCAACATGTTGTGTGAACAGCAAGGCCTTGGCACCCCTAAGGAAAATCAAATGATTGTTGTTTAGGCAACCAGTGAGTTGGACATGTTGAAACAGGCGGGTGAATGACACAACCCCGGTAGAATTACTTGGCCTTACTACGCTTTGCTGTACATTGGTTTGTCTCAACTTTGGTCCGCCCCTCTTTTTTTTGGAAACAAACGTGGACCAAATGTGGCTCGCAGCCTCATATGTTCTTTTCTCTTCGGTGCACCCCATGAGCATTTGGCCGCCAAGGGATTTGTGCGATAGGAGGAGCCTACGACCGAGCTATCGCGCGGGGCCTCCCCCAGATCCGTAGGGTCGTGAGCCTTCGGCGTTGAGAAAGAAGTAGAACACCATGAGGGGGAACATATGGCTCATCTCTCTTTTGTTTTTGCCTCGGTGTTTGTCTTTTGTGTCTCAAATGGGGTCGTCCCCTGTTTGGGATGGAGAAAAAAGGATTTGAGACAGCCATCTGATCAGAACTCCTGGGGTCGACACTGTTTTCGAGCGGACTACGGACCAAACAAAAACGGCTTAGCGCAAATTGGACAACCAGTCAACCAGTAAAAAGACATGGAACCCCAAGGAAAACTGAGCACTCGATTCTGTACGTGCATCTCGCCTATGTGAATTTGCAGCGGGGTAGCTCGTGAGTTCTCGGTGGAAGCCCACCGGTTGTTTCGGAATGGAAAGTGACTTTGGGTGCGCCCATCGGTTCTGATGGTTGATTCTCACGTTGCAAGGGGCTGGTTGTATCCAAATTTGTTTTTAAAGAGGTGCGTGTTGGTGACTTCCCTCCCCCTCAGGAAGCGACACAAGAATCATGGCATCAACGTCCAATTTTCTGCCTTTGGGTTTACCTGCAACCGGATGCAGAAATGACTTACCCGGAGCAACTGGATGAGGTTCACTTGCGTTTGACCTTTTGGTTTCCACTTGTTTGTCAATTTTAAGACAAGGTCTTAAAAGGTTATCCTTGTATTCCTCGGCCCTTTGGGCAACTGAGCTTGGGCGTCTCTCAATGAAGCCTCCAGGTGGTTGAGAGCGCCATCTTGTGACCGTCGAAGAACGGAACGGAATACTGAGCCACACCCAAAAAATGTGCGCCAGTTTTTCTTCTTGTTCGGTCACTGAACCAGGCCAGCCCCAAAATGAAATTGTTCCCGCAAAAAGAAGTGAGACAGCATGTTCCCAAGCAAGAAAGAAAACCACTGCGCTTCCTCAAAAGGACTGGGTTGTCTACCACCGAATGAGTCCCCTGAAGGAGGCACGGGTTCCCTAAAAAGGAGGGTGTTCCCTACGGGTTAGTCCAAAAAGCGTGCCTATTCTGGTCGGGTCTCCAGTCAATTCCAGTCCCACTGAGGCCAAAAAGCCGTCGAGAGCTGCAGCGCCCAAATTCAGGCGCAGGCCGGATCCGGATGCGCCGCACTCAAAGGAAAGCGCAAGTGGTTTTTAATCTTTGCCAAAGCACACCAAAAGGGGATAGACATGATGGATATTATCATTTAGCACCCAGCTTGCTCTTTTTCGCCCGCTTGGACTTTTTGAAAAGGGACGCAGGTTTTTTCTTCACCCTATGTTTCAAGGCTGAATGATGGACTTACGCGTCAGCCAGCAAGCCGCCAGTACGTTCTCAAAAAGGATTCGACCACCTCAACTTAGGAACTTCGGGCTGTATCCATCTTTGTAGTATCGATTTGCTGCCTGTGGCATGTGCATTCTGCACGGTTTTGCTTGGTTTCCGAGTGCCTACCGCTTACAGCCCCATGAGAGTACCCCAGTCTTGTCATCGGCGTTTGTTGGATCTTCCGCGCCTTTGTCTCCTTTATTCACTGATTTTTCCAGCACCAAGAAAGAGACGGCTCCCGTTTGTCAGCCAATTGGAACGCCTAGACAGTTGAACTTAAGCTAAACCAGCAGCAAATATGTCCGGCTCCCATGTCTCCTCCTGGCAGTGGGGTAAAGTTTCCGGGGGTGTGGGGATTTGCCTGGGTGTTTTATCCAGACCTATGGATCTGGTGTGCCTTTGACTTTTGGGTTCTCAAAGTCACCCGGTTTGGGGCCGTTTCCCGGTCCGCGCAACTTTCTCGCGGGAACCGCACAAGAATTGGCTTCCCTTTGGTGTCCCTTGACAACAAGCCCTACCGAATACCAGAAATCACGGTTCTTGCCGAGTTTTCTGATTTTTCATATTTATTTTTTTTTTGGGGGGGGGGTTCTCTTCAATTGTTTTTGGCTGCAAAAAAAGCCTCGGTTTTTTGCAACCATACCAAAGGTTGTGAAGAATCTGGTACCCCCTAATTGGCATTCCCCCCCAAAAGTGGTCTCATTCCTGAGTAATGGACACCCCCATATGAATGAAAACTCGATGGGTGGATAAATGTGAGGTCAACACTACCAACTAAATGCACAGTATGTTTTGCCTGGGTAGGTTTTCGCCCTAAAGAAGGGTGGTGTAAGAGCTGTCGCTTTTGGGTCCTTTAAACATAGGCAATCAATAGGAAAAATTAGCAAAACCAGAAGTGGACATCCCCATATTAATAAAAGCTGTTTGGTTGATAAATACGAGGTCAACACTACCAACTAAATGCACAGTATGTTTTTCCCGGGTAGGTTTTCGCCATAAAAAAGGTGGTGTAAGAGCTGTTGCTTTTGGGTCCTTTAAACATAGGAAAATATCAATAGGAACACATATCAGTTATGCCAGAAGTGGACACCCCGATATTAACAGAAACTGGTTGGTTGATAAATACGGGGTCAACATGAGCAACTAAATGCACAGTATGTGTGTCCCGGTAGGTTTTCGTTTCAAGAAAGGGTGGTGTAAGAGCTGTCGTTTTTGCGTCCTTTAAACATAGGAAAAGCTCAATCAGACAAAGAAGTCAGCTATGCCAGAAGTGGACACCCCCCCGCATATTTAGTTTTTGAAAAAGTAATCTGGTGGATGCATTCAACATGAACCTGATTTGTTTTGTCGAAACATACAAGCTGGTTGGTGGATAAATACGGGGTCAACATGAGCAACTAAATGCACAGTTTGTTTTTGTTTTTTTTGTTTTCTTCCCGGGTAGGTTTTCGCCCTAAGAAAGGGTGGTGTAAGAGCTGTCGCTTTTGGGTCCTTTAAACATAGGAAAAGCTCAATCAGAAAAAAAGACTCAGCTATGCCAGAAGTGGCCCCCCCATATGTTGTTTTCGAACAGGTAGTCTGGTTGATGCATTCAACATGAACCCGTGTTTTTTCCGGAAAAAGCAGGCTTACTGGCAGCACCATCCCCATACTAATAAAAGCTGGTTGGCAGATAAATACAGGGTCAACATTACCTACTAAATGCACAGTATGTGTTTTTTGTTTTTTTCCCATGTAGGTTTTTGCCCTAAGAAAGGGTGGTGTAAGAGCTGTCGCTTTCGGGTCCTTTAAACATAGGAAAAGCTCAATCAGAAAAAAACACAAAAACAAAAAGACAGTCAGCTATGCCAGAAGTGGACACCCCCCCATATTTTGTTTTTGAATAAGTAGTCTGGTTGATGCATTCAACATGAACCTGTTTTCTGTTTTCCTTTTTTTTCCGGAAACGCAGGCTCAATGGCAGCACCATCCCCATATTAATGAAAACTGGTTGGTGGATAAATACGGGGTAAACATTAGCAACTAAATGCACAGTATGTGTGTCCCGGTAGGTTTTCGTTTCAAGAAAGGGTGGTGTAAGAGCTGTCGCTTTTGGGTCCTTTAAGCCTAGGAAAAGCTCAATCAGAAAAAATGTCAGCTATGCCAGAAGTGGACCCCCCCCCACATTTTGTTTTTGAAGAAGTAATCTGGTTGATGCATTCAACATGAACCTGTGTTTCCCCCCAAAAAAGCAGGCTCAATGGCAGCACCACCCCCGTATTAATAAACGCTGGTTAGTGGACAAATACGGGGTCAACATTAGCACCTAAATGCACAGTATTTTTCCCGGGTAGGTTTTCGCCCTAAGAAAGGGTGGTGTAAGAGCTGTCGCTTTTGGGTCCTTTAAACATAGGAACAGCTCAATCAGAAAAACAAGTCAGCTATGCCAGAAATGGACCCCCTCCACATGTTTTTTTTTTTTTTAGTAATCTGGTTGATGCATTCAACATGAACCTGATGTTTTTCCCGAGAAAGCAGGCTCAATGGCAGCAACAACCCCTTATTCTTAAATGCTGGTTGGTGGAAAAATACGGGGTCAACATTAGCAACTAAATGCACAGTATGTTTTTTGTTTTTCCCGGGTAGGTTTTCGCCCTAAGAAAGGGTGGTGTAAGAGCTGTCGCTTTTGGGTCCTTTACACATAGGAAAACCTCAATCAAAAACAGGAAAGTCAGCTATGCCAGAAGTGGACACCCGCCCCATATGTTGTTTTTAAAAAAGTAGTCTGGTTGATGCATTCAACATGAACCGGATGTTTTTCCCGAGAAAGCAGGCTCAATGGCAGCACCATCCCCATACTAAAAGAAGCTGGTTGGCAGATAAATACGGGGTCAACATTACCTACTAAATGCACAGCTTTTTTGTTTTTCCCAGGTAGGTGTCCGCCCTAAGAAAGGGTGGTGTAAGAGCTGTCGCTTTTGGGTCCTTTAAACATAGGAAAAGCTCAATCAGAAAAAGAAGTCAGCTATGCCAGAAGTGGACCCCCCCCCACATGTTGTTTTTGAAAAAGCAATCTGGTTGACGCGTTCAGCATGAACCTGATTTGTTTTCTTCTCTTTTTGGCGAAGACGCAGGCTCAATGGCAGCACCACCCCCATATTAATACAAGCTGGTTGGTGGATAAATACGGGGTCAACATTAGCAACTCAATGCACAGTATGTGTTTTTTCTCGGGTAGGCTTTCGGCCTACGACAGGGTGGTGTAAGAGCTGTCGCTTTTGGGTCCTTTAAACATAGGCAAAGCTCAATCAGCAAAACAATCAGCTATGCCAGAAGTGGACCCCCCTCCCTTTTTGTCTTTACAGTAGTCTGGTTGATGCATTCAACATGAACCCGTTTTTTTTTCTCCTGAAAAAGCAGGCTCAATGGCAGCACCACCCCCATATTAATAAAAGCTAGTTGGTGGATAAATACGAGGTCAACATTAGCAACTCAATGCACAGTATGTTGTTTATTTCCTGGGTAGGTTTTCGCCCTAAGAAAGGGTGGTGTAGGAGCTGTCGCTTTTGGGTCCTTTACACATAGGAAAAGCTCAATCAGAAAAACAAGTCAGCTATGCCAGAAGTGGACCCCCCCCCACATGTTGTTTTTTTTTTTTTTTGTAATCTGGTTGAATCATTCAACATGAACCTGATTTTTCCTTTATTTTCCGAAGACGCAGGCTCAATGGCAGCACCACCCCCATATTAATACAAGCTGGTTGGTGGATAAATACGGGGTCAACATTAGCAACTAAATGCACAGTATGTTTTTCTTTTTTTTCCTGGGTAGGTTTTCGCCCTAAGAAAGGGTGGTGTAAGAGCTGTCGCTTTGGGGTCCTTTAAACCTAGGAAAAGCTCAATCAGAAAAAGAAGTCAGCTATGCCAGAAGTGGACCCCCCCCCATATTTTGTTTTTGAAAAAGGAGTCTGGTTGATGCATTCAACATGAACCTGTTTTTTCCACAAAAAACGGGCTCAATGGCAGCACCACCCCCATATTAATAAAAGCTGGTTGGTGGATAAATACGGGGTCAACATTAGCAACTAAATGCACAGTATTTTTTTCCGGTAGGTTTTCGCCCTTCAGAAAGGGTGGTGTAAGAGCTGTCGCTTTTGGGTCCTTTAAACATAGGCAAAGCTCAATCAGAAAAACAGTCAGCTATGCCAGAAGTGGACCCTCCCCCCATATTTTGTTTTTCAAAGTAGTCTGCTTGATGCATTCAACATGAACCTGATGTGTTTTTTTTTCTCCGAAAACCCGGCTCAATGGCAGCAACGACCCCCTTATTTTTACATGCTGGTTGGTGGATAAATACGGGGTCAACATTAGCAACTAAATGCACAGTATGTGTTTTTTTCCCGGGTAGGTTTTCGCCCCTAAGAAAGGGTGGTGTAAGAGCTGTCGCTTTTGGGTCCTTTAAACCTAGGAAAAGCTCAATCAGAAAAAGAAGTCAGCTATGCCAGAAGTGGACCCCCCCCATATTTTGTTTTTGAAAAAGTAGTCTGGTTGATGCGTTCAACATGAACCATATGTTTTGTCGAAAAAACAGGCTCAATGGCAGCACCACCCCCATACTAATAAATGCTGGCTGGTGGATAAATACGGGGTCAACATTAGCAACTCAATTCGCAGTATGTGTTTTTTCCCGGGTAGGTTTTCGCCCCTAAGAAAGGGTGGTATAAGAGCTGTCGCTTTTGGGTCCTTTAAACCTAGGAAAAGCTCAATCAGAAAAAGAAGTCAGCTATGCCAGCAGTGGACCCCCCCCCCCCCCCATATTTTGTTTTTGAAAAAGTAGTCTGGTTGATGCATTCAACATGAACCATATGTTTTGTCGAAAAAGCAGGCTCAATGGCAGCACCACCCCCATACTAATAAATGCTGGTTGGTGGATACATACGGGGTCAACATTAGCAACTCAATGCGCAGTATTTGTGTTTTTCCCGGGTAGGTTTTCGCCCCTAAGAAAGGGTGGTGTAAGAGCTGTCGCTTTTGGGTCCTTTAAACCTAGGAAAAGCTCAATCGGAAAAAGAAGTCAGCTATGCCAGAAGTGGACCCCCCCCCATATTTTGTTTTTGAAAAAGTAGTCTGGTTGATGCATTCAACATGAACCATATGTTTTGTCGAAAAAGCAGGCTCAAGGCAGCACCACCCCATACTAATAAATGCTGGTTGGTGGATACATACGGGGTCAACATTAGCAACTCAATGCGCAGTATGTGTGTTTTTCCCGGGTAGGTTTTCGCCCCTAAGAAAGGGTGGTGTAAGAGCTGTCGCTTTTGGGTCCTTTAAACCTAGGAAAAGTTCAATCAGAAAAAGAAGTGAGCTATGCCAGAAGTGGACCCCCCCCCCCCATATTTTGTTTTTGAAAAAGTAGTCTGGTTGATGCATTCAACATGAACCATATGTTTTGTCGAAAAAGCAGGCTCAATGGCAGCACCACCCCCATACTAATAAATGCTGGTTGGTGGATACATACGGGGTCAACATTAGCAACTCAATGCGCAGTATGTGTGTTTTTCCCGGGTAGGTTTTCGCCCCTAAGAAAGGGTGGTGTAAGAGCTGTCGCTTTTGGGTCCTTTAAACCTAGGAAAAGTTCAATCAGAAAAAGAAGTGAGCTATGCCAGAAGTGGACCCCCCCCCCCCATATTTTGTTTTTGAAAAAGTAGTCTGGTTGATGCATTCAACATGAACCATATGTTTTGTCGAAAAAGCAGGCTCAATGGCAGCACCACCCCCATACTAACAAATGCTGGTTGGTGGATAAATACGGGGTCAACATTAGCAACTCAATGCGCAGTATGTGTTTTTTTCCCGGGTAGGTTTTCGCCCCTAAGAAAGGGTGGTGTAAGAGCTGTCGCTTTTGGGTCCTTTAAACCTAGGAAAAGCTCAATCAGAAAAAGAAGTCAGCTATGCCAGAAGTGGACCCCCCCCCATATTTTGTTTTTGAAAAAGTAGTCTTGGTGAGTGCATTCAACGCAGACCATATGTTTTGTCGAAAAAGCAGGCTCAAAGGCAGCACCACCCCCATACTAATAAATGCTGGTTGGTGGATACATACGGGGTCAACATTAGCAACTCAATGCGCAGTATGTGTTTTTTTCCCGGGTAGGTTTTCGCCCCTAAGAAAGGGTGGTGTAAGAGCTGTCGCTTTTGGGTCCTTTAAACCTAGGAAAAGCTCAATCAGAAAAAGAAGTCAGCTATGCCAGCAGTGGACCCCCCCCCCCATATTTTGTTTTTGAAAAAGTAGTCTGGTTGATGCATTCAACATGAACCATATGTTTTGTCGAAAAAGCAGGCTCAAAGGCAGCACCACCCCCATACTAATAAATGCTGGTTGGTGGATACATACGGGGTCAACATTAGCAACTCAATGCGCAGTATGTGTTTTTTTCCCGGGGAGGTTTTCGCCCCTAAGAAAGGGTGGTGTAAGAGCTGTCGCTTTTGGGTCCTTTAAACCTAGGAAAAGCTCAATCAGAAAAAGAAGTCAGCTATGCCAGAAGTGGACCCCCCCCCCCATATTTTGTTTTTGAAAAAGTAGTCTGGTTGATGCATTCAACATGAACCATATGTTTTGTCGAAAAAGCAGGCTCAATGGCACAGAATCTGATCCAGATCGGATCAACCCGAGCGGATCGAGCGATTCGATTCGAGTCGAGGCCTTGGAGGCTGTGAAGGCCTTCGAGGGCCGAGCCAGGGACTATCCCTGCGGCTGCCCGCCCGGAGCCCGGGGCTATGGCCGGGATTGGCTCCGATGGAAGTGGGGGGAAGTGGGGGGGTTGGGTTTGGGGGGGTTGGGTTTGGGGGGGTTTTAGCTGGCTCCAACAGCCAGCTCCGTCGCGACAGCGACCTTCACGGTGGGGGAATACGAGCTCTCGGGATACAACATGACCGTACGTCTCGGCCGATAATGACTACGCGGACCACCGGCTCCTTCCGCACGCCGGCGGAGCAGTCCGGTGCACTTCGGCGCAGCAGTCCGGGGACCCGACCTGACAGCCTGCAGACCAAGGCAGCCGACGAGGGCGAGGTGGTCTTGCCCTTGAAGTTTGGTTTGGGGGGTTTGGCTTTGGGGGGGTTTGGGGGGGTTTGGGGGGTTTGGGGGGGCTCCCCACACACACCCCAGAAAATGGAAGGTAATTCCAGTTATGGAAGAAACCTCATTCTTCCCGTGATTGTTCATGGGAAGATGGACTAGGGGAATGAAATTGGGGACTTTTCTCGGGGTCGAAACCTGAGCCGGGCCGGTTACTCACTTTTTGAGTTCTGGGAATTTACTCACAATCACACGCCATTTTAGGGCTTCTCTGGGGTTTGGGGGGGTTTGGGGGGGTTTGCGGGGGTTTGGGTTGTAGAATTCTTTTTCAAAGCCTATTACTGTTTTTCCCGTTTCGGGTTCTCATGTTTCCAAGGAATTGGGCCCAATGAAAGATGCGCCTTTGCAGCGCCGAAAGGGGAAGTCGAAGGCCCAATTCCAGCTCAGAATTTAGGGAGATGGAAGGCTGCAAAAAATGATGAGGGAAGACCGGGAAAGAAATTTACAAGGGGTTGGATAGACCTCAGTTGCTAAGGCCCCGGTGTTCCTTCCCCTTGCCCCATGGTCGACCTGGCTTGGGCTAAGACACTGAGAATGCAATGCCTTTCTCCCTGGGGTCAGGCACCCAATGCAACTGTACGGAAATGTACGGAACATATGTTTGGCTATTTGGTTGGATCGTTGGTTACTTCAACTTTTTGGTTGAAACAGCTGGACCCACAAAAAGTCAACATTTCTTTTGCAGAGGGGTCGTTGCAGCAGCCCAGATATGTACCAACCGTTCCGGTTGTGCCTTTCTTGTGAGCTGGTTTTTGGCAAATCAACCTGTGCATTCTTGGCCATTGGCTTGGGATTGATGGTTGCGAAGTCCATGTTGCACCACCTAAGAAACCCTGGAGTGACACGATCCCCCTGTAAAATCAAACAAGCAACGGGTTCTTCCAGATTTCGAGAGTGGTGCGAACGGAGTTCGCATAGCACGCATGGAGTCAGAATGAAAGAAATCGGCTTACCATCTCAAGCCTTTGTCCAGCGCGCTTTGTCTCCAAGGCACACACGGACGGGACTGCTCCGCATCTCCCGCAGGGAGGAGGATCTGAGTTCCGTGCGCGAGGCGCATGGGTGACGTCCTTCTACCTCCAGCTTGTGTTGGGTTGGCTTTTGACTTGGTGTTGCCTCTTTATTTTAGGTTCACTAAACATGGAACATAGTCAAACATAAGAGTGTTTCATGGGGGGGGTACCACGTTTGGAGTGGTTTGAAAGGGACACCAAAAGGAAACTCGCCATTTTGGGAGTCGCTGCTCGCACCGCAGGCCTGGGCTCAGACGATTAGGAAGTCCTTCGTTGGGGGGATGACCGTCGAACATTTGGTTTTAAGGAGAGCTTTTTCAGCGATCAAGAAAAAAAGGGATGACCATCAAAAACCGAAGGGGCATTTTCAGCAATCCAGGAAAAACTGTCCGGTGTCAACAAAAACGATTTTGGGCTGGGAAGAGCCCAGGGCGGTGCAATGACGCTGACGCCGAGCCAAAGCTCTGAGGACTGTGGGAGCTCTAGGTCCAGCCACTGGTCCGGCAGGTCCAGCGTTTCTGCGGAGGTCCAGGCGTGCCAAGCTCCGGCGATGGGCCATTTGACGGTTTCTGCGGGCCTAGATCTTTTTTTGGGGGAGGGTGCTATTAAATAGACTACATAAAAAAGGGTACCCCTATTCTAACCTCTCTACTGGAGGACCTCCTCTCAAGTTCCCTTTGCTTGAGCTGGCAAGCTTGGTGCCTACAGGGACCACAACTTTTGAAGTCCCAACATGAGGGTACCCCTTTTTGCAAGGTTGGCCTAAAGAGCAAGAACGCACCAGAAAACAAACAGAACCGGGGTAAGTCAAGGTACGGCAAAGTGGGTAGACTGCTTTTGGCGGCTTTTTGGGTAACTAGCATGTGTCCAAAACCGATCTCAGGCCACAAGGGGAGCATCTGCCCATGTCCTTGGCTGCCATGGCTCTCCTTGGCGAGTGGGCAGCCAACATCAACCCTATCGCACAGTCACATGAAGCAAGCCCGGTGTTTGCTTTTTACAACTCCTTGCTGCAGAGATTCGACTTGGAACTATCCATCATTCTCATTTGGAATCTCCTTTTGGGGGTGGGTAGATTGCTTGGGTGTTCGGTTCGCCAAGGTCGTAAGTCGTTGCGGGTGTTGGTATCCTAGGTTGTAACCCACTCAGAAACCTCCCACTAGTGGGGTTCACCCAGTCACTGGGTAATAAAAATGTTATATCCCATTTGTCTAATGCAGTCAGGTTGAGCGGGTTCAGGTTCCTTAAGTGGGCTTCACCCAGTGGCTTGGATTTCCCATTTGCCCACCCCGAACAAAACTCGGCATGACCTAAGCCGTTCACGACCCATGGCCGCGAGCCAAAAGCCGCGAGGCCGCCGCCATGCGGCGAGTGGTGGAGTTCATGGCCCAGAAGCAGCTCACGCGGAAAGAGGTCTTGCGGAGCACCCACGCTTACCAGGTGCGCGGAAGGGGGGGAAGGCTCGGGGCTCGGGAAAAGCACGGAACTCGCACTTCACTTGTTGGGCTTGATTGTCATTTTGGCAGAGGTTTGGAAGTTTTGTTTGGCCAACATACTCAGGAAGTGAGGAAATTTGGACCCCGCAATCTTCGGATCTTGTGGTTTCAACCCAATCTAAACTAGAAGAATGGGTGGCCCGAAAGTGAAATATATAGTGAGCGAAGCAGGTTCTCTGCGCTAGTGGCCTCTGCGCAGTTCATTATATAAGTTCCTCTGCGCAAGTTCTCTGGGCAAACTTCTCTGCTCTGTGCAAGTTTCTCTGCGCAAGCTCTCTGCGTAACTATCTTTCTGCAAGTTTCTCTGTGCAAGCTATTTTTTGGCGCGTCGTTCTCAATGAACAAGGTCCAAGCAAGTACCGCAGAGAGTTGCAAAACACCTCAGTTTTTGTACATCGACCTTGCAGAGGGTTGCGCGGGAACTGCGACAAGTATAATAAGCCTACAGTTTTGGCACAGTGCAGCAACCGCAAAAAGTAGAGCAGCCCGCAGCTTTTGCCCATTAAAGGACAGCCCAGAGAGTTGTTTGAACGAACAATACCCCTAGCTGGGCCTGGGTTTTTGAAGCCGCTGAAAGCACGTAGTTTGTCTCACGATAGAGGTTTATTGGAAGTTTTTTTTCCAAACATGTCCAGAATTCAAATGAGCGGCGTTTTTGCTCGCAAGCCAGTTTAGTAGGGAGAGGGACACTATGATTGACAATGTGCACCGCGCCACACGCGCGAAAGCAGGCAGAAGGCTTCGCGGAAGGGATTTCTTGCGAGGAAGGTTTGCGGAAGCTTTGTGAGATTGAATGTTCAGTATGACGTGGAAAAGCACAGGGGAACAATGGTAGTGGAAGCAGAAAGGTGTTGCTGCGTACAGGAAGCGAAGCGCTTGCTGGAAGAGCAATTGCCAACAGCAAGCCAAGAAGACCAAAACAGCTGGCACATTTCGCGGAAGGTTTGCGGAGGGTTTGCGGAAGCTCCGCGAACGTGTGGCCCCAAATTTGCAGGCAAGTGCGCACGTAGCACGGCCCAATGGGGCCCAAGCCTGCACAGGCTGCAGCGAAACATTACTGTCCTTTCTGCGCCAACACTCGTGGAAGCAAATCTCGCAAAACAAGCGCCGCGGAAGGTTTGTGGAAGCAACCCGTAAAACACGTGCCGCGGAAGTTCGCGAAAGGGGCCTCTTGGCCCGCGGCAATTGAATAATGTTCAATCAAGTTTGTACGGAATACAGAAAACAATCGCTCAATCAATGCTTAACAGGAAACAATTCAAGTAGATGTTTGTTTATGCAGCAAAAGGTTCAAAAAGGCATTCCTTGCCAAATATGGCGAATACGCAGCTTGACTAGACCTTGAAAAATGCGGAACCCATGTGGGCACAGCTCAGGATCCGGAGCTCCGTCAGGTTTATGGCCGATGGATTTTGAAGTAATATCCGACTGCCGCACCCAGCTGCCGTGACAGACGGATGCGACAGACAGCTGTGACAAAGCCTGGGGCAGCCAGGACCGTGACTGATAGCCAGCGGGGCCACCGGCAGACGCCCTTGGCAGGCCAGGACAGCGCCTGAGGTGCCACCCTCCCAGACCGAAGGGCCCAAGCAAATTTGACAAGTTTGAGCTACAAAGCACCAGGCGCCAGGCGCTCGCTTTTGATTGTGTCTCTAAAGGGCTTAGAGAGCAGCGTGCCGCCGAAGCTTGCGGAGCAGCAAGACCCGTTGATGCTGACGACGATATTGAGGAAGATTTTGCGCCGCACCCTTTGCACCCAACACGTTCAACAGATTCCCAGCTGCTACCACCCCATGTAGGATCTGGGGGCTACAGATTCTTGCAAGAGCTTGTCTGGCCCTCAAAGAACCAAACCAGGCAAACTAAGAGTAGGGGTCCAAAAATGATGTGTCTCCTTCTGGCGTCCCTTCAAAAAAGGACATCCAAAAACAACGACCCACACTTCTAAACAGGTTTCCTTGAAAAGCAGACACGGTCATTGTGACCCGTTTGTTTTAAACACTAGTAGCGCTCAGCTTGAACTTGCTCAAGCGATTCCAGATGCCTGCGTGCCTGCTAGGCTTTCTCTTCCTGGGGGGCAGCTTTGCGGCCGAATGTCAACAGTGGGGACCTGCACGACCGCAGCAAAATCACAGATGACATCCAGGACAGCTTCTGGTTGTTGAACAACCACTTCGGACACGCCGGGATTTGTGGTTTATCAGCCGCTCATAGGGCTTCATCCATCCCGAGTAGTGCAGGAGTTCTTTGCGAAACACAGGCAAGCCGGGAACCAGGAATAATCAGACCACGCCGAGCCCTTCCGATTCCACACGTTTTCTACACGGTTTCTCTCTAAGTTGATGAAAGGGACATTCTGCGAAGGAGGCAGGCTTCCTTCCGGGCTTCATTTGGGAACAATTGGTTTTGTCAGGACTTTTGGAGCCACGCGTGGCTTGGGAATTCTTGGGGCAAGTTCCTTACGCTCCTGGTGATGTACAATGGCCGGCCCGCCTTGTGGGTGGGAATCTGCAGCGCCCTTTTGGGGATCGCACTCTGTGTGCTGGGCATCTTGCCGGGCTCCACCCGGGGCTTTCCTTCCGTATTGACCAGGACGGGGTCGCTACAAGTGGTGCCGTGATGTGGGTCTCGAGTGCTGTAGTGCGACACCAGCCGCTATTGCGCATACCTGGGTCTTCCATTTGGTCACTTTTTGGGGCTCCTGGGCATTTGTTTGCTCGTTTCAGATTTTTAGCGGAAAAACTATAAATGAGCGGAAATCTTGATTTGCAAGTTGTCTCCCGGAAATCGGCGGGAAATGAGCGGAAATGAGCGGAAATGCGCGGACACGCACCAGAACCACTTTGCAATTGAGCGTGTTCTTTCGAATTGAGCGTTTTTTGGATGAAATGAGCATATTTTTGCTCGAAACGGGAAAATCCAGAAAAACAGTGCCCACGGAAGGCCCAGGTATGACCAGCGAGAAAACACCCGACCCGCCTAGAACCCTCCCCCTCCCCCCCCCCCCCCCCGGCAAGGGTGAAGTCGATGAAGCGCAAGGCAGGCGTGCTCAACTGTGTCTTTTGCAAGCGCGGCAACTCCCCCCCCTGGTTAACGCAACATGTTGCAGCCCGAAGCGAAGAGATAGAGACATGGCAATTAACTGGTATGCTCCAGCACAGCAGTTTCTACAATGACACTTGGCTTACAGCAGCTGGCTTTGATCAAAGTGTGGCCGTGATTTCTTTGTTTGCCTTCCATGCCCACTGCCCAATGCCGCTTGTGTCCCCCTGCAAGTCGGGCCGGCTTTCACATGCGTGAGCGAAGTGGGCCGGAGTAATGTCTTTCGACCTTTCCCGCATGGAAGGCCTCTGACGCAGCGAGAGCAACTGTGCGAGACGCATCACATTCGGTAAGAGAAGTCAGTGCAGATGTACGTAAGCCCTCCAGGACTTCATAGCCTCTCTCAAACATCTTGCAACAGGCCTAAACAAACCTATGTTGGAACCGCACGGACCACTGCAAATCTACTGCTGTTTCCGGTTAAGCTGATTCTCTGAACTTTGCCTTACACGAACGGCAGCTGAACGCAACCATGTTACATGCACCAAGGAATCCTGGCGGCATACTAAACTTGGGCAACGGGGTCGTGCGTGCCGTTGGGCTGGCTTTAGTTCACCCGCCTCTCAAGTGCTACATCCGTGCCTCCATGCGAGCCACGCGGCTGGACGGACACAGGCTACAGCACTACACCACCACAATCCCAACCAGTTCGTGCAGCGCATTAAGATCTTATTCCCACACTGCTAGCCCCCGTGCTTACAAGAGAAGAGTATTGAGGCCTCACACAGCCGACAATCAGCAAGATTACAAAGGGTGAAAGACTTCCACAAGGATTCGAGAAACAAACAAAGGAAGGAAAGAACGCAACAGGACAGAAAGAAGGACGCAAGGAAGGACGCAAGGAAGGAAGGAAGGAAGGAAGGAAGGAAGGAAGGAAGGAAGGAAGGAAGGAAGGAAGGAGAGAAGCAAAAAGGAAGAAAGAAAGAAAGCAAGAAAGAAAAACGAAAGAGATAATAATGGAGAACAAAAGAAGACAGTGAATACAGGCCGCCCTAAGAACTGCCACATACTGCCACAGTGGTTGCCCAAGAGGTATGAATTCTCTGTGTGGGGCGTACCCTTTGGCGCTGCTGGCGTACTTTTAATGGTGGCACTCTGGCGGGCACGAAGAAGAGTCTTCCTGGATCGCATTTGCATCAGCAATACTGACCAGAACCTCACCCAAATTGATCTTGAATACACGTGACCTTTTGGCTCTTCTTCTTGTCTTGTTTTCCGTAGCCAATCAACCGTCCACTCAGTTGCACCCAAAGCCTTGCCATTTGTTCGGTGTTCTTTGTTTTTTGCTATAACTTCCATTTGCTGAATGAGTATGTTTTTCTCATTATCCAACCTGTCGGTTCTACGGGGAATCGATTCTTACTGCACATATTTGCTCTATGTGTTTCCGGGCAAAAAACAACAAACCACAAAAAGTAGCTGGACAAGTAAGGAACCTGAAGTTGGCAGCCATTGCCAGCTTGCCCGGGCTCCTTCAGAAGTCGGAGTCCATGCTGGTGCTTTGGGACCCCATCTGGCCGTGCCATGATACGGAAGGCGTCCTCGTCGACATGGCGGGACCACAGGTTTCTTTCCCACCTGTGGTAGCGAACTTTCCTGATTTCATTTTCACAGTTGCCGGGGTTTTGTTTGCAACTTGTGAGTGGTTCCGGGTGCGCACTTCTGTGCCGAACCACCAATCTGACTATAATTGCATGCACGGCACACGGGTGGGCGAAGCCTCCCACCCTGGACCAGGGGGGTCCCGTCGATCCAAGCGCATCAGACAAGGCAAGGGGGTCCGCCAGTTTGATGTGAATGCGTTGCTCGCTCTCTTGCAGCAACTCCTGAGTTTGTTGGGAATGGATGCTGGGGATTGCATCCAGAAGCTTTTGTCAAGTTGTGTGGGCTCAAATGCTCCCAACGCCAGAGGGGTGTCTTGCAACGTTTCTGAGGGATTGCAGAAGCCTCGCAAGACGAAGAGGCCAAAATCGGTGCCTCCTGATAATGTGCCAGCTGCCCCCCCCACAAGGGAGGTGCGAATTCAACCCGCTGAGGAGCCTTGGCAGGAGGTCAGGCGCCGCAAGCCTCAGCCCAATCCTTCGTCCCGGAGTGATGTTCCGCCATCACGCCCTGCTACTGTTGTGCCCCCACCGGACCCCAAGCCAACTTCCTTCAAGCATGCTTTGCTGCAGCCCCCCAAGGCGCCTGATCCGGCCCCCAAGCTTCGTTCACAGGACTGGGAGGCTGATCTCTTCACTGTCGATTCACTTTGCACCAAGGTCGAGGCCGGTGTTCCTCCCGACTTCCGGGCCGTGGTGAGTGTCGATTCCAAGCAGCAGCTTGAGGAGCTGTGTGCTATCATCCCGTCTTGCCCCAAGGCCGCCATCACTGCCGTTGCGTTGGCCAAGTGGTCTTGGGAACGTTCCCCTTTGGAATCCCGTGTGTGCACCTGCTCAAAGGTGCAGGCCCTTGTTGGCTCCCAAGTTCGCTGCTTTGATGCCACCTTGTACTGGTTTGGTCAGGGTCCCGGACCTGGCTTGAAGCAAACCGTCAAAAAGGCCACTGGGGAGCGCAAGCCCTCCTCGACCGTTGTTCTCCGCTTCTCAGCTGAGGCCCGCTACATCACGAGTGGTGAGTGGCAGGAACTGGTCACTAAGCCCGCGGCAGCCATCCGGAAATGGGTCTCCGCCCATGCCCCTGCTCAGACAATGGCCGTCCAAGACATGTGGAATTTCAAACTCACGGGTGGAGTTGATGGGGGCAGGCAGCTCCTCACTGGCCTTGTCCGGGTCCACTCTGGTGCTGTCCCGGCACTCCTCAAATTGAGCGGCCGCGACCAGTGGTTTGTGGAATATGTCCAAAAGGATTTGCAGGCCCGTGTCCGTTGGATTAAGCGGGAGAATGAGGAACCGCCTCAGGAGTATCTTGCCAGAGTCTTCGCCCAAGCTGGCTCGCAAGGTCTGGCTCGTGGAGAGCGTAGCCTTGGCATCCGTTTGTCTCCCGCTGAGGCTGCTGCTGAGCCGGTCCGGCAACCCTTCCGGACTTATCGGGTTTGGCCTGTCCCTCTCGATTGGAATCATGAAACGTTGGAACATGAGCTTGCCCAGTTTGGCCTTCAGGACCTTCAGCTCCTTGCCCGCCATCGGCAGAAGAACGGAGCTAAATTCCTTTACCGTGCTAAGGCCTCCTCTTCCTTCGAGCTTGCTGCCATCGATCTGGGCGACGGCAACTCTATCCAAGTTATGGCCCAACAGCGGCAGCAGGCTCACAGGCCTGCCCAACGTGTTTTGCGTCCTGGTAAGGGTGCTTTTGCTGCTCCTCCGGCTTCGCCCGTTCCCACTCTGGCCAAGCCCGCGCCTGCCGAGGTCAAGCCGGATGTTGCCACTGAGTCGCCTGCTGAAACTGAGGGCGGTCGCCCCCCGCCAGCTGATGAGCCGTCAGCCAAACGGCGTGGGGTTGAGTCCTCCGTTGCTCAGGCGCCTCCGCCCGTCCATGCTTTGCCCAAAGGCTTGGTTCGAGTGCCCAACCCCGGGAAAGGTGATTGCCTCTTCTATGCCCTTTCGGAGGCTCTTCCTGGAAACAAGGGCTGCCTTGTCCTTAGGGCCTCCATGGTTGCCCACATGCGGCGCCACTCTGCCCGTTATGAGGGCTACTGGAATGCCACCGCTCCCACCCGGGAAGAGACACACATGGACAGCTGGTCTGCTTACCTGGATGCTCTCGCCTTGACAGGTGCTTGGACCTCCTGCCTTGAAATCTGGGCTGTTGCTGTCCATTTCGACTGCCCCATCCTCATGTTTTCTCCCACCATGCCTCCTCAGGTCTTCAACCGAGAGGGCAAGAAGCATGGCCCTTTCATGCTGTGGTTTGAGGCCGGCCACTTTGAATTGGTGAAGGGTGAGATACCGCAGGACTTGCTGTCCTCTGCCATCACTGCTGCTCGGTCTGGTTGTCGGGGTGGCTCTGCTGCTGGCAGTGGCCACACCCGTCTGTCTGCGTGGGGCTCCCAATCCCAGAGGCAATCCACTTTGATTGAGAGCTTTGCTGCAGGCTCTGTCCCTCACAGTGGTCACACTCGGCTTTCTGCTCTTCCGGCCGGGGTCGTTCCGCGTCCTTTGAGCCCTCACGCCAATGCTGACGGAGGCTCCCCCCTCACTGCTCCTGCCTTGCTCGCCCACGGCTCCTACACTGATGATCTGCCAGCTTGCCTTGGTGACCTTGCTGATTTTGAGGTCCCAGTGGAGGAGCCCGCCCCATCCTCAAGCATCAACCGCCACAAGCGGCGCAGCTGGACTTGCCCCATTTGTCAATGGACCACTGGTGTCCGCACCACATGGAGTCAGCGAAAGCGCTCCCATATTCTGGCTTGGCACGCGGACCGCTTGAGACACCTTGATCTCGCCCGGCTCCCGGATCTGATTCAAAAGGATCTCGGCCCTTGCTCTTGGACTTGTCCCTTGTGTGACTTGGGCATCCCTGTCTCTGTGTCTGATGCCGATGTGCACTACCGCATGCGCAGGAAGCATGCTGAGACCATGCACCCTGATGCCCCGAGGCGCAGCTTCCTTGTGCGAAACCGCGACCGCGATCGCACCAAGCGCCAGTGCCGTCTCGCTGCTAATTCCAAGATCAACTTTGGAGTCGCACGCAGGCTTCATCAGGTCCGGCAGGGACAACATGGCCAGCACACAGTTGAATTCCTGAGGCTCCCACTTACTGAGGCTCAGACTGAGGTGCGATCTGGGAACCGCGTCAGGCGCCGCACCTCGCTCATGCCCAAAGCCTTTTGTGCCACATGCCGGCGCCTGGCCCCCTCTGTTCCTGCCCTCGGCTATCTGCCGTGCTCGTCGGAAGGCGTTGGTGGGCCTAAGCGGGTTGCACTGCTGCGCCGTTTGCGGCAAATTTCTGAGGACTGTGGCCAACCCACCCTGGTCAGGGAGCAAGCCACTGTCGCTTTGCGCAAGCTCACCATCCCTGTCCCTGTGCCCAATGGGCAGCATGTCATTGAGGCGATTCTTTGGCCACTCACTCCCAGCCAGGCGAGCGTCTTGTGCACCACCTGCCTTCGCACCTCCACTCGGGAGCGCACACTTGCTCGCACAGCCTGCCCAGGACATGTTGCCTGGAGCGCCCGCCGTCAGGCATTGCTCCGCACTTTGGATTTGGCTCTCCCAGACGCCGATCCCGAGCGTGACCAGCGCATCCGCACGCTGAGGAGGCGACTCCACCCCGCTGCGCTGGATGAGGCGCAATGATGCAGCTTCCTGACGCTACAGCCTTGCACGTTGGCACTCTGAACGTGCGCGCCCTCAGTCACCGCCTAGGGGCGGTGCTGGCACTTGCTGCCGACAATGCCTTGCAAATCCTGTGTCTTCAGGAGAGCCGCCTGTCCTCGGACTGTTTTGGCACTGTGCGTCGCGCTGCTCACCTTGCGGGCTGGGAGTTTCACTCTGGCTCCCAAACGCTTGATGCCTCTGGCCACCCCTTTGGCGGTGTTTGCCTGTTCTCCCGATGGCCTTTGCAGGCCGTCACCCTGCCTTCCAATCCGGCTTTTCTGGGCCGCGCCTTTGCCGCTAAGGTTCACAGGCCGAACCTTCGTCCCTTGCTTTTGCTGGGTGTGTACCTCCATGCCTCGTGTGCTTTCACTGCTGCCTCTACTCTTGAGGCCCTCTTTCAGTGGGCGGCCTCCACGGGTGAAGATTGGGTTGTTTTGGGTGACTTCAATCTCGGGAAATCCCATTGGCCCATCGCCTCTGCACTCGCCTCAGGCGCCCTCTACGATGCAGATGCTGTCATAGGCGATGTGGGCAATTTGCCTGGCACCCATCGCAATGCTGCTGGCTCCCTCACTGGGAGTGTGATCGACTACATGCTTCATTCCCCTTCGGTACATGTTGTGCAGCGGCAGCAGGTGAGAGGAGTCGCTGACCATGATTTGGTGAGCTACTCAGTTGTTTTGCAGGGGCCGGCTCAAACTCTTTGCTGGCCCCGTTTTGCCCCAGTGCTCTCTGAGGCCCCTGTGCCTGAGGAGGTTTGGCTTGACGGTTGGCAGGCCCACGCTTCGGGTTTTCAGGATGCCCTGTACCGTCAAGATGTGGACTTGGCTTGGTCTCTGCTCAGCGGCATGGCGGAGAGCTGCCTCTGCCGGCGACTCCCCAGTGTCGGTCGGCATGTTGCTGCTCAGCCGGTCCCTCGCTCTTATTTTCAGAGCAGGCGTGCGCCTTCGTTTCAGTCACTGCGTGAGCGCCAGATGCGGCGTCTTGCCCGCCAATCCGCCGAATTTGAGCTGAACCCCGCCTGTGGTCGGTTGCTGGGCCGTATGAGTCATCTTGTCCGGCTGTTGTCTGACCCTTTCCCCTCATTGCTGGATCAACCTTGGGGCCTCCCTGAGGCTACGCATCATGTCCACAGTTTGGCCGAGCAGATTGCTCGTGAGGATGCTTCCCTCCGCATCCAAAAGTGGTGCGCCACCACTGCTGAGGACCCAGTCAAGTTGACCCGCTGGATCAAGGGTGATGCTGGCGACCCCCCTCCAGTCACTCCTGGTCAGTGGGAGGCCCCTGCGCACCCTCAGTTGCAGGCTGATGCGGCTGTTGCTACTTGGACAGCCTTGTGGTGTCCGCCTCAGGCCCCCGCCCCTGCTCAGCTTTTGCCTCTCCGCAACCTTGCGCAACCTGTGGGCGACCCTGCGCTTTTGCCCACTCTGGATGGGGAAGACCTTCGGAAGCAAGTGCGGCTGGCCCGCAACAAGGCTCCCGGACTTGATGGCTGGACTGCTGTTGCTTGGCTTTTGCTCCCTGACCACTTTTTCGAGTGTCTCGCTTCCATTTGGCAAGTTTGTCTCCTTAGCGGCTCTGTGCCCAGCGCTTGGCAGCGCATTCGCATCACACTCATTCCCAAAACTGAGGGGGGCTGGCGGCCCATTGCTATTGCCCCGCTTGCTTGGCGAGTCGGTCTGTCTGTGATTCTGCGGCAGTGCCGGGGTTGGTTTGCGGCCTGGGCTGATCCTGAGCTGATGGGTGGCATCCAAGGCAGGTCCATCCATGATGTCCATGCGGATTTGTGCTGCGACTTGCAAGAAGCCAAAGCTTCCAACACGCCGTTTGTCGGAGTCAAGCAGGATGTGCGGAAATGCTTCGACCATGTTTCTCCTGCTCTTGCCCTGCAAGTGTGGGAGTGGCTTGGCGCTCCCAGGGCCCTCGTTGCCGTGGTCCGGGCGTTCTACACTAACCAGTCTCGCTGGTTTGCGGTTCGCGGCCACTTTGCCTCTCAGCCTGTTGTGCCGGTTCGCAGTGTCCTTCAGGGGTGCCCTGCCAGCGTCGGCCTTCTCAACGGTCTCATGCTGTTGTGGGTTCGGCGGTTGCGTGGGCTTGTTCCTTCCGTCCGCTTGTCCATTTATTTGGACGACCGTACCCTGTGGTGCTCGCAGCGGCAGCCAACACCCCCTTTGCGGCTGGCTCTCCAGATTGCCCAACACACGGATACCATCCTCGGCCTTCAGGTGCATACTGACAAGCTTGCTTCCTGGGCGACCCGCCCCCGTGACCGCCGCCTGTTGCGTGCTGAGCCCGTCCTGTTCGGCGCTGAACTCTCGAAGTTCAAGTTTCTTGGTGTTTGGTACTCGGTCAAATACCGCCAAGGGTTCTTTGAGCCTACCCGGATCACCGCCCTCGTCCGGCAGCGGACTCGGCGCATTGCCCGTGCTGCCCGCTCTCTTCACGTTAGGCGCTTCCTTGTGTCTTCCCTTGTCGTTAGTTTGTTTTCCTGGATTGGCCCTTGGACTTGCATTCCCCGTAAAGTCATCCAAGGCTGGGCCTTTGCCATTGAAACTGCCATTGGGGCCGGTGTCGTTTCTGCTCGGTCCAGATTCTTGTTGTGGGGTGCTTGGGCTCAGCCGTCTAGGCACCCTTCGGTTGCTTTAGCTGTCGCCGCCCTGCGGCAAGAGGTCTCCCGTGTCAGCGGCCTCGGCCATCGTCCTCCGCCCCGTCGCCCTTGTCCTGGCTTGCAGTTTGCCATGAACGCGCTCGGCTTTACTGCTCCCACGCCTGGCACTTGGAGCACTCCGCTGGGCTCCTTTCCTGTTGGTTTCCTCTCCAATGAGGCGCTTGTTGCTGTTGCTCAAGCTTCCTGGCTGCGTCAGCTTTGGTCTGCGGACCCCAAAACTGCTGGCCCGCTTGGCGCTGGGCAAACCCCCTTCCTGGATTTCCATTCCAGGGCCATCGAGGCCTCTTGCCCTCGGGGCCATCTCCGTCGTGTGCTGCATGCTGCTGCTCACGATTGTCGCACCCTTGAGCGGATGCAGCTTCCTGTCACTCAGTGTGAGTGTGGGGATCTCTGCCCCACTCGCACTCATGTGACCTTCCACTGTCCGTCTCGGGTTGCGCATCCGGCTCTCCCTGCCCGTAGTCCTGCTGAGAATCGCTTGCTCGTTCCTGTGCTCTCTGCTCTGCGGCCCCGCGATTGGAGGCATGTTGCTCCGTCGCAAGCGCTGGTCCAAGCATGCGCGTCTGCTCCCCGCCGCCAAGGCAGAGTCGTGGTTGCCACTGATGGCAGCTGCTTGCAAGCCACAAGTTGGAAAGGCATGCGCTGGTTCCGCGAGGCCTCTTGGGCTGTTGTTTTTGAGGGCGCCCCCGCCTTTGCCGGTGAAGTTCACAGCCCGGACCTGTCCCCTGTCGCTGCTGAGCGCCATGCGCTCTTGCGTGCTGTTCTCAGCGCCGCTTGCGCCGGCCTCCCGCTGCTCATCCTTTGTGACTGCAGTGGTGTTGTCCTTCGGCTCCAGCGGGGCCTTCGGCAGAACTCTTGGTGCGGTGATGCCCCTGGCTTTTGGCGCCTCATCCGCGACAACATTCCGCCCGGCTCTGAGTGTCTGTGGGTTCCTGCTCATGGTCGTCGCCCCGACTGGCAGCCCACGTCCCCCCTTGTCGATGCGGCAACTGCTCGCTCCCTGAACGACCAGGCCGACCGCGCCGCCCAGGCGGATGTTGCAGGGCGTCGCCATCACTTCGACGCTGCGGCCACGCAGCATGAGGAGGCTCAACTGTGGGCGGCTGCGGCTGTCCGCCATCAAGTTGATGGCACCGAGATGTGGCATGAGCAGGTCGCCGCTGAGGCTTCTTTGGCCCGGCGATCGCGTGACCTTTAGGCTGTTTAGGCTACCCCGACTTGGCTGCTTAACCCGTGTCAGGTTGCAGTCACAACAACAACAACAACAACAACAACACCCATCTGGCCGTCAAGGCTCTGGTGCGTTTTTGAGCTGGCCGCCTTTCTGAGCCTCAGGAAAGGTGCTCCGAAGGTCTGCCCGACCATGAGACTTGATTGCACTCACCACCAGTTTTGACCAAAGCGGCAGTTCTTCAACTTCTGGCGGGTCCCCAGGTGCAAAATTTAGCCAGGTGAGTTCTATTCTTGCCCAAAGCGAATCGACTTTTGATCTAACCTGTTGGTCTTCCTCTGGTCTATTTTTAGTGCCCCCAAAAAGGTTGATTCTATCCGAAATGGGCAACTGAGCTCACAGCCGGACGCTCCCTCGGTAGTTTTTTGTTTTTGTAAATGGGTTACCAAGTCTTCCGAGGGTTGGTTGAGTGGTTGGGGTTCCAAAGTTAGCCGCTAAAAGTCACGAAAGGTGGCGCTAGCGGGGGTATTCCTTGCGTTAGCAAGGTCTAGGAGGTACCCCCTCAAATGTTATATATATCCCCCTCTGAGGTGGAAAATAGGGGGGGGGGTCCCAATGAAGCCCCGAAATACACCTCGTAGGTCGCTGGCTGGATCAACTCCGATGCAAAAGGTAAACATGTATTGAAGAGGTAAAGGGCCAAATGAATTGTAAGCAGTGTTTGGTTCCAATAGGAACAAGCGTAAACAGAGACACAGTCAGCAAGCGGGCTTTTCTCTCTACGCGCTAGAGATGCAAACCTACCTGGCCTCGAGCCAGGAATGGACATGAGATTGCTACATGAGCGGATGCTGTGACACAAGCACAGAACAAAACAAGAAACAAAACAGACGCAAATTCCTTTCCACTCATGGCATCTCAGATTCAATTAATACTGCCATTGAGCGATTTAATCACTCGGCTCCTGGGCCTGAAGTATACGGACATTTGACGGGCTCAAAGTGAGAATCTTGTACACGGCATACGTAGAGAAAACAATGACCGTGCTAAGAGTCATGGTGAGAAATTCCGGCGAGCCGGAGCGAACAGACATGGAACTATCATATGTCAGTATGATGACATCGTCGCATCAATGTTGGTTACTCCTCAGCTGGAGTATCCGCGTTCTCTTTCCTTCTCTCTCTTTCGTTTCAACGCTGCCTTGGAGATGTTGCTGTTCTCACGCATGACATCCATATTCACGAGGAGCGGATGGTGCCAATTTGAATCACTTGACCAGGAGCTCGTCATTGGTCAGGAGTTTGTATCTTTCGCCTGAACTCACCTTGTAGTCAGGTAATATGTTCCCCAATGGCTGATTCTCATCTGGTTTGAGATCGTCGGTGATGTTCCGTCCTCGAAGATCTCTCATTCGCTTCGTCTTATCCCAGTGGAAGAAATTGGTTACCAAGCAATCTAGGACTCCGTAGAATCCATCATGCTCCAAATTGGCTGCCGTGCTATAGTTGAGTGAAGACTCCAAAATGGATCTCGAAGCGCGGAGCTGATTCGAAGCTGGTTCAATGCCTGGCCTCATTGAAGCATTTTACGGTTCCTTCCACGGCCAAGTGTAATGGCGGAGATCTCAGGGTGCGATACCAATTGGCTGTTGTTCTGCTTGTTACATGCTGGGTTTGCATCGCCAGTGATCACATCGACCATGTGTTTCAATCCCCGGTATATGAATCGGACCATGTTTCCAATGACTGCACTATGCGACCTGGGCGCATTGCATTCAGAATGGTATGGTAGCTCAGCACGATGCACATGGGTTGCCTTGTTAGCTAAGACTGCGTCGGGCGCACATTCATCTCTGTCGCCTTCCAAGTATAGGATCCTTCCGCCATGGAATACTTGTACATTCAGGATTCCCTTGAGCTTTGGATCATTTCCGGAGGTGCTGCTGATGACATCGCGGAATGTCTTGCCGACGGTCTGGCTCCTGCTTGTAGTATGACATAGGCTGTCATGTCGACAAAATGGTTATGGATTCTGCCCTTCTTCTCTCGATGACTTTCAGGAATCACGTGTTGATCTTGAAGGAGTCCCTTCGTGCGCTTGGGGGATATCCTATTTCTGGGGGAATCTGCAGTGTCATATATCAGTGATTTTTTTAAGAGCCCCAGATCCATGGGGTTTAGACCTTACCTCAATTTATCTCAAATTATCTCAAATTATCTCAAATTATCTTATTTTTGCATCTAATGTGCAAAAAGATGCAAAAAAATGCAAAAAGATGCAAAAAGATGCAAAAAAGTGCAAAACCATGCAAAAACATGCAAAAAAGTGCAAAAACATGCAAAAAAAGTGCAAAAAATGCAAAAAAGTGCAAAAAAACACAATGCAACAAAATGCCAAAAAAACTGCAACAAAATGCAAAAAATGCAACAAAATACAAAAAATACAAAAAGAGTGCAAAAACAATGCAAACATACATGACACAAATGCAAACAAGGACAAACACATGCAAGTCATCATGACAACAATGAATCCCATAATTCTACAAAAATGCACGATGAGGCCTCCAAATCCGTTGGTAAAGGTGTGTTGTTTGAGAAGGGCCTGGTGTGTGGGTGTGGGTGTTGTCAATTTGTTGCTCGTTGTTGGTTGTTGGTATGTTAGTGTTTGTTGTTTGTTGTTTGGTGTTTGTTGTTGTTTGTTTGTAGGTTGTTGTTTGTTGTTTGTTGTTTGTTGTTTTGTGTTTGCTGTTTGTTGTTTGTTTGTGTTTGTGTTTGTTTGTTTGTTTGTTTGTTTGTTTGTTTGTTTGTTTGTTTGCTTGTATGTTTGTTTCTCTGTTTGTTTGTTTGTTTGTTTGTTTGTTTGTTTGTTTGTTTGTTTGTTGTGTGTGTTTGTTTGTTTGTTTGTTTGCTTGTTTGTTTGTTTGTTTGTTTGTTTGTTTTGTTTTGTTTTGTTTGTTTGTTTGTTTGTTTGTTGGTTGGTTGGTTGGTTGGTTTGTTTGTTTGTTTGTTTGCTTTGTTGTTGTTTGTGGCGGTGGTGTAGTTGTAGCTTCAGTTGCAGTTGTAGTTGTAGTTGTAGTGATGCTTGTAGTTGTAGTTGCGGTCGTAGTTGGATTTCCACTTGCAGTTGTAGTTGTAGTTGCAGTTGTAGTTGTAGTTATTGTTGTAGTTGCAGTTGCAGTTGTAGTTAGTTGTCGTTTCTTGTAGTTGCATTTGTAACTGTAGTTGTAGTTGCAGTTGTAGTTGTTGTTGCACTTGTTGTAGTAGTTGCAGTTGTTGTTGTAGTGGTAGTAGTTGTTGTTTTTGTGTCTTGTTAGTTGTTTGCTGGGTGTTGTTTGTTGTTTGTTGTTTGTTGTTTGTTGTTGTTGTTGCTGTTGCTGTCGCTGCTGCTGCTGCTGCTGTTGTTGTTGTTGGCAGTGGTGGTGGTGGTGATGTTGTTGTTGTTGCTGTTGTTTCGTTTGTTGTGTACGCTGTGTTTGTTGCGTGTGTTGTGTTTGTTGTGTTAGTCGTGCGCGTGTGTGTGTTGTGTTTGTTGTTTACGCTTGTGCGTTCGCATTAGCAACAGTTAGACCCAATTGTTCCGCTTGCGCCGCCTTAAGTTGTTGATTTTCCAGAAGATGAACGGGCCCGATCATGGCTTGCAGTGATACCCTTTGTCAATATCAATCATTGACGAACAGGCTCCGAAATTGCCCTCCCCATTCCCTCAAAATTCCTTCACAATTCCCTCACAATTCCCTCAGAACTCCCTCAACAATTCCCTCAACAATTCCCTCGGAATTCCATCAAAAATCACCGCGAGGCCTTTTTCGAAATCCCATCAAAATTCACTCCACGTTCACCTCAATCACATTTCCTTCAAAATCCCAGCGCGTTCCCCTCAAAAATCCAGTACACTTCCCTCACAATCCCAACAACTTTCCATCAAAATTCCATCAAAACCCCATCAACATCCCATCAACATACAAACAAACACCTCAGCATTCCTGCAAATGTCCTTCATAATTGCCGCGCAATTCCCACACAAGTCCTTCAACATCCTCTCAAAATCACCTCAATTTTCCTTTGAACTTCCGGCAAGATTCCCTGAAATCCCTAAACATTCCATCAAAATTCCCTCAACATTAAAAACTTTTTGGCGAGTTTATCTCAAAGTGCCTCAACGTGCTGAGCTTGTTGACTGTGTGGGCCCAAAGCTGCTTAACAAAGTTATATCCGAGTGTCCAAAAAGTCTCAACTCATTCTTGGTATGCCCCCGCCACTTTTTAACAAATTTACCTCAAAGAGTCTCACAACTTTCAGCTTGTTCACAGTCTATGCCCGCCACTTTTCGGGAAAGCCATCTCAAAATATCTCAACTCACTTCATGTCACATGCATATTTGAGATAATTTGAGATAATTTGAGATAATTTGAGATAATTTGAGATAATTTGAGATACTTTGAGATAATTTGAGATAATTTGAGATAATTTGAGATAATTTGAGATAATTTGAGATAATTTGAGATAATTTGAGATAGAGTCTGTGAGTGTTTTGAGATAATTTGAGATAATTTGAGATAATTTGAGATAATTTGAGATAATTTGAGATAATTTGAGATAGAGTCTGGGGTGAGTGTGTTGAGATAATTTGAGATAATTTGGGATAATTTGAGATAATTTGAGATAATTTGAGATAATTTGAGATAGAGTCTGGGTGAGTGTTTTGAGATAATTTGAGATAATTTGAGAAAATTTGAGATAATTTGATATAGAGTCTGGGTGGGTGTTTTCAAATAGTTTGAGATGTTTTCAAATAATTTGAGATAGAGTCTGGGTGAGTGTTTTGAGATAATTTGACATAATTTGAGATAATTTGAGATAGAGTCTGGGTGATGTTTTGAGATAATTTGCGGGGATTTGCGTTAATTTGAGAGAATTTGAGATAATTTGGGATACTTTGATACACTTTGTGACGTGGAACAACTGGGCGGGCTCGTTTAAAATTTCTTGGGGCCTCGGAAACCTCAAACGAGCCCACCCTTCAAACCTCGTCGGCAAGGGTTCAATGGCTTGTTGGGTTTGGGAGAGATGCTTTGAGGTAGAGTTTAGGGTGAACGTTTGAGATAACCTGTATTGAGATGAAACGAGATAACTTGTGATAGGGTTTGACTAAAATCGATTGAGATAAACACATGTGCCTAGCGCATACGCGTGAGGCTCGAAAGCGATCGCCCAAAAATGGCCGGCCCCCCCCCCCCAAGCCGCGCGTGTGCCCATGCACTACTGTTGTTGGTTGTTGGTATTTCAGTGTTTGTTGTTTGTTTTTGTTTTGTTGTTCGTTGTTGGTTGTTGGTATGTTTGTGTTTGTTGTTTGTTGTTTGGTGTTTGCTGTTGTTTGTTGTGTGCTGTTTGGAGGTTGTTGTTTGTTGTTTGGTGTTTGTTGTTTGTTTATTTGTTCGTTTGTGCTGTTGTTGTTTGTGGTGGTGGTGTAGTTGTAGTTGCAGTTGTAGTTGTAGTTGTACTTGTAGTTGTCGTTGTAGTTGTCGTTGTAGTTGCAGTTGTAGTTGTAGTTGCAGTTGTAGTTGTAGTTGTAGCTGCGGTTGTAGTTGTAGTTGCAGTTGTAGTTGTTGTTGCAGCAGCAGCAGCAAAAGCAACAGCAACAAACAACATCAAACAACTAACAACAAACGACAAACAACAGACAACAATCAGCACCCAGCAAACAACTAACAACACGCAAAAACAACAACTATTACCACTACAACAACAACTGCATCTACAACAGCGACCGCCGCTACAACTACAACTGCGACTACAACTACAGTTGCAAGTGCAACTACAAGAAACGACGACTACAACTACGATTGCGACTACAACTATAACTACAACTACAACTACAACTGCTGCTGTTGTTGTTGTTGTTGTTGGTGGTGGTGGTGGTGGTGATGTTGTTGTTGTTGCTGTTGCTGTTGTTGCGTTTGTTGTGTGTGTTGTGTTTGTTGTGTTTGTTGCGTTTGTTGTGGTAGTCGTGTGTGTGTGTGTTGCGTTTGTTGTTTGTTGTTTGTTGTTTGCTGTTTGTTGTTTGCTGTCTGTTGTTTGTTGTTTGTTGTTTGTTGTTTGTTGTTTGTTTTGCGTTGTTTGTTGTTAGTTGCTTGTTGTTTGTGTTGTTTGCGTTGTTTGTCAAAACATAATGCACGGCACTCCTGAACACACACACATGTGAAAACAACAACTAATGCAAAACCAAATGCCCAAAAAAGCAAGTTGCCTTCAACCTCGCCAACATCCTCGAGATAATCGAGAACGGCATTCCTGAACACACACATGTCAAAAAACAACAAAAATGCAAAACTAAAGTTCAACAATGCAAGTTGCCTTCAACCTGACCTACCTCTTCGAGATAATTCGAGATAATTCGAGATAATTCGAGATAGCCAAAAACCCCCCAAATCTAGACCCCATGGATCTAGTACTCATAAATTGGTTAGGGAATATAGATAGGCTTCACCTTGCAGGAAAGCTGTCTTCAGGTCCATGTGGAATATGTTCCACTCTTTGTTTGCCGCTACCTGAACTGCTAATCTGAATCCACTTCTTGAAGCTGCGGGCTGTCCGTTTGTTGCTCGTTCTTTTGGCGATCTTGAAACCCTCTAGGCACCCAACGTGCTTTGGTCTTGAGGAAGTTTCCCTATCTCTCTTGATGGTTAAGGCCCATCTTCCGGTTACCCAGTTTCTTACTTGGAGTTTCCTGGTTTCGACTAAGTCGAATATTTCGTTGTCTAGCCAGGATTTGCACTCCAGCTGTTTTGCTTCAAGGAATGGTTTTGTGTATGCTCGTATCTCTTGTTGTGTTGCTTCCTTACGCTTCTTGCCGATTAGCTGTTGTGTGTTGGAAGCCTTGCGGTACTCCTGTCTCTCGGTATACAGTGTGAGCATAGCTCGGTCGTCATCATTGAGGCCATGGCACACTGACTCAACGTCGTACTTGTCGTGTTGCCGCGTGTGCGCGAAGAACGAGAAGTTGTTGTAGACCTCAGCGGAAGGCATTGTATGGAGACTACTAGGTCTATCCTCAATATCTCTTGGAACAGTGAATGATCCGGTGTTGCTGCACACCTTCTGCTTGAGTGAACTGTGACCAGCGTGCTTCATCTCGTACCAGGTCTGAATCTTCGTCGGTGTAACGACGGGTTCTTTGAGAATCAGATCCGGTTCTTCTTGATCTTCTAAAAGTTTGTCAGAGGATTCTTCCTCTTTTCCAGGATCATATTGTTGTGCCAGTGAAGGCAGAATGCCTGGTGAAGAACTTGGTCCTGGTGAGGAAACCGGAAGTGGCGGAGGCTCATTCGATGATGATGCTGGTACTGATGGTTTGGCTTCTCGTTGGCTGTCTTTGTTCTTCTTGTTTTTCTTACCTGCTTCTTGCATTTCATCATCTTCAGGTACGGGTGGAAGTGAAGGTTGTTTTTGCTTCGCCAACTGTCCAGGGACTTCGTGCAACCGTTGTCAAGAATGACATGGCTTGGATTCTCGGCCTGCTTGATGATGGCGCCATGAGTTTACTGGCCAGAGCTTGAGCTCGATTTGGTGTCGTCATGCCGTAGGTCAAGCCATTTTGGGTGACCGTACTTCTACTAGCATCAACATCTATGGTTGGCTCTGCCAGGTATGTCATGCAACCATCGCTGGTTCAAATAACAAGAACTATTGGTCCAATCTGTGGGCCACCAGGCACTTTGGCCCCAATTATTCTGAAACTGGTCTGCCGATATGTCGACAGGAGGCTGTGTGGCTTCCTGTGCGAAGGTCTTGGTTTCCCTTGCCTTTGTCGTCCTTGCCTGGATTTTTTGTTTTGTTGTTGAAGGGTTTTCCCTTGCTTTCCTTAAGGGTTTCCTACCCCAGTAGGATTGATTGGTGGTGGTCTCTTCGGACATGTGAGCCGTGTCGCCTGATTGTGGTTTCCTGAAGGGTTGGAAGCGGCCTCTTCGGCGCTTGCCCTTACCTTTTCTCGCCTTTTCGGCCCCTTGCCAGACTTTAGAGTCCGACGTGGAAATCTTTTGAGAACAAAAGCATCGTGGTCCTCCAGCTGCCAAAAAGCTTCTTCATCGTCTAAGGGACAAAAGCCCTCAGCACCGTCTTCATCTTCTACCCAGAATCCTGCTTCTCCTTCATAATCTCCTTGTCCAGCATAGAAGGTCTTGGGTCTGCCGCCCCTTGGACACATATTTGGATCCTGAATTTGAAGAGAGGTTCTGGAAATTATGAAAAGGTCATACTACTGGGCCTTGATGGTCTCATATGTATACTGAGGAAGCTGAATACCTCTAAGGGTCAATGAAGATACCAAACGTTCTCGTTGGCCTTCTGACAGCTCACTCTGTGTGATGAAGAACAATGTTAACATGTTGTCGGACAGCGGGAAAGCCTGTGAATGCTTTTGTTTCTTACCTCGCACAAACCTTTCAAAGTTTTCTGGTTGCACTGCGTCGAGGTAAGTTGGATCGCACTATGAGTGCTGCGGCTCCTTGAGACAGACCCTGCATCATCCCTGCTACTTCAGCAGCTCTAAGACTGTGCTGATCACGCATTCTCTGATTTGCGTTGATTGCCTGAATATACTGAGGACTGGTCTCTGTGAATCCGGGCGCTGTATCTTCCCGCGATGCTCGCAGTCTTCGCAGGAGAAACTCAAATCTGCTGCTAAAGGTCACGAGTTTTGAAGAGACTGAGCCCTTCAAGAAATATCGAAATATCCGCGAAGGAAGTTGGACAAATACTCCACGCCACAGTCCGGGTCTATGAATTTCTCATTGTCCAACAGTTCGCGGTATATTGCTGCGTCCTCGACGAGCCGGTTCTTGAGAAGCGGGCCTTGTCTTGCGGGTTCTATAGCCGTGAAAGTCATCCAATCCCGTACCAGATCTTCATACCCAAACCAACTGACACGCCCGTCATACGGTGGAGGCAATTTTGCATTCATCGAAAGACTGATGGTGTCTTCATGAGAACTCACGCCGTCATGACGGCTTCCTGAGAAAGCCGATGCGGGTGGTTCTGCTCCAAAATAATCCCCGCGTTCGGAGAACCCGCTCCGCTGCCACAATTGAGGTTGTAAATAGGGGGTGTCCCAATGGAGCCCCGGAATAGACCTCGTAGGTCCCCGGCTGGATCTACTCCGATGCAGAAAAGGTTGAAGAGGTAAAGGGCCAACTGTATTGTAAGCAGTGTTTGGTTTGAATCTCTCTACGTGCTAGAGATGCAAGGCTACCAGGCCTTGAGCCGATGCTGCAGAACAAAACAAGAACCCCCCCATTCGCGATGCTGGTGATGCAACGAGCTTAGTCTCTTTAATTCGAGAGGGACGGAGCGGAATACTCACAATTTACGGGGCCTTTGATTCGGTGACATGTTTCTTGCCGAAATCACATGGAACAGGTTTGTCCCTTGAACATACCCTTTGTGTCCCCTTCTGCTCAGGTTAGTCACTCTGCCAAACTTGAAACGTTTTGGTTGAAATCATGTGAGTTTTCCGAATTGAAAGAAAATTGAGCACGTATTGGGGAGGGGTCGTTGCAACCAAGGATGGGCCCGTGCACGATTGTCGCCTTTTTCTTGGCAGTTTGCCTTGCGGCGCCTTTGACGCTTATGCCGGTTGTCGATTTCGACTACACCTTGGTCGGTGTTTGCGTCGCTGCGGCCGGAGTTGCAACTGCTGTCCCAACCATCGGTGCGAGCCCCGGTCGCGGGCTTCGCCCATGTTTTTTTGGAGTTGGGTTCCTCCTTTGGTTCATGCCGGGCCCCGAACCCACCAAGCAAACGCGAGATTTTGAGGAACCCGGTTTCTATTTGCTTCCATTTTCAGGGAACCCAGATGAACCCACCAAACAAAAAGGAGCGAGTTTGTTTGCGGAGGGGAGCCCGCATGCGCTTGGATTTTCAAGGTTGGAGCCCGTTTGGTCGTTGATCCTCTTTTTCTTTTGTGGTTAAAGGGGAGATAAACCCACCAAGCACAAAAAGGACCTGGAGGTTTGACCCTATTTAGTTGTCGACTCGATTCTTGGACCCACAAGGCACCAAACAGAGGCCGGGGCCTTTGAGTTGGATTTTTTGTCGCGGGCGGACGTGGACCCGCCCCCCGAGGCGTGTTCCGCTCATACTTCCGCGCTGTGGAGGGCATGGAGAAGACCCTCAGGACGCAACACGATTCAACGATATGTTTTGGTTTTTTTTAAACCTAGGGTCCCCATAGAAAGAATGGTTGACCGGTTCAACCCCATTCAAAGAATGGCAAGGACCCAATTTGGATGACAATCCTTCGGAAAACTAGGGCGGTTTTATGTGAACCCAACCATTGTGTTGGTGTTCCAGAGGCAGGTCCAGAGGGTAAATGAGCAACGCCTGAACGACCAAACCACTGATTTGGCTGAAAGCCACCGAGCCAACGGGGTAGCGGATTCGTCGGCCAGGACGCTGCGCGTCTTGGATACGCGTTGCGCCTGCTGCGATGCGGGCCATGTGGGAAGTGACGGGAGCAAGTCCTTTTGTGACAAGGAAGCTCTGCCCAAAGCCTGGCATGTTGAGCCCATACGAATCAACGCACCAGCTTATTAATAGGGGGTGTGGGGGATCAGGCCACTATTCAAGGGGAACACCCCCACACCGGGGGTGATTAATACGGGGTCGACATGATTGACTTCTTTGGTCTATTGAGTGCATGTTTTTTGGGGGAAGCGCAAATTGAGCAAATGCATGTAGATTGTACTTTGGTAGGTGTCACTCTAATGGACCCAGCGGGAACCTGGTTGACGACGTTCTACCCCCTGATTTTGATGGTGTCGCCCTGTTTTGAAGGGAACCGCCAGCTTGATTACTCCGGTGGCAAACAAACTTATCCCCATAGGCCAACCCCCAAAACGAAGCAGTCCCCTTTTCTACCATTTACTGGTTGCAACGAGGAAATTATTTGTGCGTGCATCACAGAGTGGTTCGGATCCACCGAAGCATTCGAACACTACATCCAAACGGATGTGACGGACGTGCTGGTCTATCAGCTCCACTGGTGCACCTTTCGCTACCCGTGGAGTTGCGCCATTGCTACTTGCTTGGGCCATGGTTATGCTTTCTCGTTTGTTCAAAAGGGCTGCTTCCCCACCATGGAAAGCGACCGTGTTCTCAACGTCATCTTCTTAAAAAATCGAAACAATGACTGCTTCTAACTGATTTGCAGATCTCGGCCAGCCCAGGGTATGCCGGTTTTGTGGGCATGCCTTGACATAGCATCGTTCCCACTCCAGTGGCAAGACGAAAAGAATCTGGCCTATTGGATCACCTGCGGCCTGTGCATCACCTTCATGGTGGTTCCATTCGGTGCTTCCTGGAGCAAGTTCTTGACCTACGTCTTCCGCCATGGAACCTCTTGGCGCCATGAGGCACTTGGGCTTGGCCCCAGCAATGTTTCCCAACTTTTGGACGAGTTGCAAGAAATGCATGGCCTCCCCGAGAAATGTCGACGGAATCGCCTCAGGTAATGATGACCTTGCTGGTGTTGATTTGCGAGATTCCATTCGGTGCCTACGTCGTGGCTGGGCTGCGCTCGGTGTTTTTTGGTCTTTCGATGAAGGATCACTATTGCTGACGGTGTTGTCTTTGTTGCTTTCCGTTTGCGGCGGCGGCCTTGGTGATGTGGCTTGCATGGGGCGCCGTTGGGCTGACTTCTCTCACACGGCGCTGGTTTTCAACACCCCCGAAAACGAACCCCTTTTCAGCAGCTATGAACCTTCCGCAGTGGGCCCCTTGCTCCGCTGTCCTTGGCAGGGACTCCGCGGAGTTCCGTTCCGTTGCCTGGCGGGGGGGGGGCTTTGGGGCTTTTCAGTGCGCGGCTTGGAGGTTTTGCGTGGCAAGATGCGCAACGCGACAAATGCGATGCCCAAAGCGAATCGCCCGGATCCGACCTTTTGGCTTTACTTTGGTCCACTGTTAGTAAAGGTCCCAAAAGGTGAACCTTTTATTTCTGGGCCGTTTGGGCAAGTGAGTATGTGAATTCGATTCTTACGCAATTCTCAAACATTTGGGCTGGCTCAATGTGACAACTTGCTTTTCGAATTTCCCATGGCTTGAGGAGCAACAGGGCTAAACCATGGGAAGCTTAAGGTTAAGAAGCCAAGCCTGGGCTTCGCCGCCCGACTTTCTGAGGCACTTGGCATGTTGGCGCCGCTGGTGCACCCTTGGGTCATGCACGCGGGTACTCTTGGCCGGTCGCCGCTTTGGTTCAAAACAACATGGGCGTACCGGGTGCAGTTTTCGTTTGCTCGGACACCAAAAGTGAGCCAGAAGGCCCTCTGGTTCATAGCTGAGTTCCCGAGTTGGCAAACACGAGGTCGGACTTTGGCCAATTCACTCAAGTGAGGTATAGATTTCATCACCAGCGAGGGAACTCAACCAGGGAAGGTGTTCTGCGCTTTTCTTTTTTTCGGAAGGGGTGCTCACGGGGATGTGGTTTCACAGCTCCAATGCTTGCAAAACACTGTAAACACCATGCTTGTTCGTATTTTTACTAGTGTGTTTGACAACGTTTCTATCACCCTCCAGCACCCCCCAATGGCTGGCCAATTGCCGGCACATCGATTTTGGGCAAAACGATGTCACTTTATGTCTAAGTGACTGCAAAATCACTCATCTGTACTTAGTGCAAATTTGTGCAATGATACAAGTGACCTTCCAGGTCCTTTGGAATGGGGTTGGAGGGGAAAGGGGAGATTGGCAAATTTGAGGTTTGGAGGGCAAGTTTGAGGTTGGGAGGGGTTCTTGAGGAGCGTGTCACGGCGTGTCACGGCGTGTCGGGGGGTGGCCAATTGCCGGCACATGTACGTTGAACGGTCACGTTTTTGGGATGTGAGCGTGTCACTAGCGTGTCGCCCCCCCTCCCGCCCCCGCGCGTTGCATGTGCAATGATCATACATGTCAGCTCAACCCCTCAACCGGATCCCCTCTGGTATCCTGAAGTGACGTTTCAACAAAAGTGACTTTGCACTGCACTTTGATGATGGCAAAAAAATCTATGCGATTACAAAAACATTTTTAAGCAAGTGCTGGTCAATTGCCGGCACTTCACCCAGGACGCCAAATACCGGCCATCGGGGGGGCCTGGCTCTCTTTGTTTCGTTGCACCCCAAACCATCAGGAAGGACACCATTCGGCGTTTGGATCTCCAAGCGCTGCACCTCAAGAATCAGCGGATCTTTGAACTGAACCAACTTTTTGGTTGAAACAGGCGGGTTTTGGGTATTGGACCCGCAAGTTAACAACCTTTTGCGGAAGGGTCAACGTCCCAAGATTCTTCGGGTAGCAGGTGAATTGCAGGGGGTGGGATCTGGGATTTACAGGGTGAGTGAATCCGCCTGACATGCTTCCAGCTCTGGGTGGTGAGGCCTGGCCCCATACCCAGCTGCAGCTTCTCCTTGGCCCCCTTCAGACCAAGAGACATGTTCCCATCCGCCAGTTCCCCAGCGTCGAGTTGGCGACTGGAATCACCCCTCAGAAGCCTATGGGTGCAGCCCTACATCTTTCCTAAGCCAGGGCATCTTTTTACCCTCCCACTTAACGTGGAACCTGGCGTTCGGGGGTCCCGGAAGAATTTGTTGCAATATTGAGGAAGTCACTTTAATGGGCCCCGCATTACCAAAAGGAAGCCAAGCAGGGATGGACAACAGTTTGTTTTCCTAGGCTTTCACCCGGGTTGAGTTGAGCCTGTTGGCTCCAACCCCAAAAAATCAAGAGCATTGGTAAAAGGAAAAAATGATCAGCTTTGATAGTTCTCGCTTGCCCAAAGCGAATCGCTTGACCATTTATTGGATCCGAAATGGGCAAGTAAGTATCCCCTTTCTGGCCGTGGGCCAAACCAACGGTACCATGGGTAGGTGCACCACCCATTTCAGTCTATCTTAGTGGGGATTGGGATGTTCACGGGGGGTACGGGCTTTTGACCCATGGCCTTGTGCCAGCCACACTTCCTTCGAAGCCAGAGGAAAAAACGTGCCAGACTCTTGGGGAAATCCAGCTCGACGACCCCTTGGGCAAGCTCCAAAGATGATCGTCTCAATGCATGGAGCTTCAAAAACACCGTTTAGAGGGAAGTCCTCTTGGAGGACTCACCTTTTTTGGGTTCCATATCAGTTTGCAGGATGTATATATCCTTCGTATAGTGGCTGATCTCATCCACCTGATGCGGAGTGTTTTCTTTTGGATGTTGCCGTGTGCTGCGGGTCTTGCTTGCGTGAGGCTGTTTTTTCCCGGCCTGATGCTGCCTTTCGTGCTGCTGCAGTTCTGGGTGCCGAAGCCGCCGAGCTTCAACCCAGCCTCGGCGATTCATCCGGAGGTTCATCCGGAGACAATCGCTGAGCTCAGCCCAGAGCCTCCGAGCTGCGAGGAGTTGGAGGCGCCGATCGAGTTGGAGGAAGAAGTTCCCACCGACGAAGCTTGCAGAGGCAACGTGAGTAGACGGCAAAAGCTGTAATTTTTTTACGCCCAAAGCACGCCCAACCGGGCAAAAGCCTGAGTTTCACCTGTTTTAACAAGCTCCACTCGGGCTTGTTTCCTTTTGTTTTGTGGCGGGTTTGGCGTCTTTTTGGCCATCCCATGTTTGGAATGTTCGCTCTTGCCAGGCGCTCGCTTCCAAACAGACCAACTCACCTTTGCAACTGGCCAGCCACCATTTGCCTGCTTCTTACTCACTTTGTCCCCCACTCTTTTTTCCAGGTTTTGCGAGCTTTGGGGAAGCGACGCGCGGAGAGTACCTGCCAAACGGGCAATGAGGTTACAAGATCCTCAAGCTTACGTCCGTCAGACTCTGAACAACTCAGCTTCTGAACTGTGTGGAACAAGAGGGTGTGGGCTGAGACAGGTGCCATACTCCGGAGTGGCCAAACTACTGCTTAAAGGCGCAGATGTGGCCCCAAGCCGCAAGATCTATGTGCCCAGCGGTGGGCTTGAAATTCTGGTTCCGCGAGGAGTTTGGCAAATGGATGATTCCCCTGCTTTGCTTTATATCTTTCTATTGGGTTTTAGTGAGCCTCCCATGTGGGTGTGTCGTTTTTGAGGGTAACTTAGTTAAGCCACGCCACAAAGCCGCAATGCGGTTCCATTGGGTTGCACCAAAGATTGCATGGGCGCAGCCTCAGGGTTCCATATTTTCTAACACCCCAAGGCAAAGTGAAGCCCAGGAGTGGTAAATTCCGAGAAAAGAACATGCTAGGTTTAAGTCTGCCTTGGTGTCAAGACCTGGAACTCTGTTAGCCTAAGCTTGAGCAACTGTTACCACATAAAACAAAAGCCATCACAAGGGTCTTTCGAATTGCCCCAAGCATCTTCAAAGTGCACTTAGGTACCATCTTCAAATTGCCTCGGAAGGTGTTGGGCCGAACAAGGGTAGACGTGAAACAATCCTCGCCTCTGTGTCTTCCAGGTGGGTTGGACCGCCATTTTCCGAGCAACTCATTTAGCTCTTGGGCCCGCCCAAACTTTTGGAGGGAGGCGGATGGACCGAAACGGACCGAAACGGGCGGAGGCTGGTTGAAACCGAGCCTCCCGGAAGTTGCCAACTTCGCCCAGTTCTTTTTTGGTTGGGAGATTCGGTTCCCCTAAAATAGACTCCAGGAAAAAGTTGGTGCCAACTTATTCTAAGCTCTCTGCTGGAGGACCTAGAACTGGTTTTCAGGACCTCGCAAGATTCCAGCCAACAAACCGTTTGGTTCAACAAGAAATGAGTTGCCCTCTTCCCTGCCGGGCGCACGCAGGTTAAAAGTCGATGTCGCGGTTTCCATACTTGAGACGGAATCAACACTTTTTGCAAAACGAGTTGCGCAATTGCCGCTTTCGAGCCCGACATGACTCGTTCTGCTTTTACAGATACTAAAGTGGTCGACACCTCCAACAACACGCGTGTGTTCGTCAAGGAAATGCTTTTCCGCACCAACTCCTGCACCAACGCCTGTGACAACTCCTGCACCGACCACCGCTTTGCCAACTGTCGCTCCAGCTCCTGCCACCACAACTACAGCAGCAGCGACCACAACCACAGCCCCCGCTCCAGCCGCAAACACAATGGTCGCTCCAGAGCCTGCGACCACGACTACAACTCCAGCACCTCTCACCATAACTACAGCTCCAGCGCCTGCTGCCACAACTACCGCAGCTCCAACTAAAAGGTTAGAAATTAAGACGGTTCAAGGCAATTACTCACACGTGCGGCGAGGTGCGGGAGGTAGAATCGTTTGTAATTTGAACAGTTGTCCATGCACAAGTAGGTGCCGCGGCTTCGAATCGCGAGTTGTCAATTGATGTTCAGCTTGCCAAAAGAAAATGTTGCTTTGCCCCCCTAGCATCACCCGTGGTTTAGTAAAGGAGGTGCTTGTCGGCTTACTAGAAGTAGATGCGAGATAGGTCCGTAGACTAAATCGGTCGACACCCCCATTACCACAGCTGCTTTAGCAAGACACACGAAGGCTAACAATTGCAAAGCTAGGACGACCCAGCGTCCGTGCATGCGAATCAAGTAGCCGAGGCAGGAATCGTTTGGAGCTTGACTTCTGTTTGCGAAGAGGACGACAAGACCGAGTGTCCTTAATATACAAACATACAATACCAATGACGATAATAAGAATGATACAGGCAATGGCACTGCTATATATAGTTCTATCAATACGATTAACTCGAATATTGCGCAGAGAGGGATTATGATACTAACAATGGTAACACGAATGATCCAATTATGAATTATATTCATTGCAACCATGTTCTGCGGTAACCATTCCCTCTGTATATCGCTGTCAGAACTATGGAACATGAGGTTGTCATCGATTAGAGACCCCCTTTGCCCACCAATGAAGGCCGATTTGTATGCTAGACGTATCTATATATTCGATATGCGCCAGACAACGGGGGGGTGTCTTGTTTGTTTCCATGACCATTCCTTCTTCTTGGCCATTTTCTGTCCCAAAAACTGCGGTGTTCCATGGACCCGAGCCCTGCGTTAAACACACGGAGGTGTTTGGTCTCCAAGAGTTGGGGCTGGAAAAAGGGCCCGAAAGATGGGGCCTCGACGTTTCGGCGCCTTCTGGGGTTTTCTCGTCGAAGTTTCGGCGCTTCCAGGCCTTCCAGGCCTTGGTGTGTGCCGAGGAGGCCGAGCTTCTGGCGCAGGCCATTGGGCTTGGGGCAGTTGGGTTTACATTCGGTCCAGCTAGGTGTAGGTCCCCCAGCTAGGGGCCAACTTTCTCAGCCATTTCTTTTTGGGTTGGGAGATTCGGTTCCCCTACTGCTGCTTTACTAGGTCCAGCTAGGTCTTTTTTGGTTGGGAGATTCGGGACCCCTAAATACACGTCCGGAAAAAGTTGGTCCCCTTAGTCTGACCTCTCTACTGGAGGACCTTCTTTGAGTCGTTGGTTGGTGTGCTAGATGTGTGTGCTTTTTGCTTTTTCTTTTTCCATTCTTTTTTTGGAGGATACCCGCAGGCCAAAGGGAACACCGAAGCCATGATGAGGGTGCTTGGTGTGGTAGAGGGCATGGGCGTCTTCTTTGAGGATACCCCCTTGGGGGGAGAACAGTTGCTCGCTGCTGCAAATTTTGGTTCGTGGCCTCTCTTTTTTTGACTAGGAGCTAGGGATATCCAATTTCAGGAGTCCTGTAAGGACATTATAGTTGAGAATGACCCTTAGGGACATCAAAAGGAAAACCGAAGCCGTTTTGAGGGTGTTGGTTAGTTTGCTAGTTGGGTTTTAGCCAGTTCCTTTGGCATTGAGTTGGTTAGGATGTTAGTTAGTTAGTTGGTTAGTTAGTTTGTCTGTTTGTTTGTTTGTTTGTTGTTTATTGTCTAGATGCGTAGAAGATGCAAATCTTTCTTAGGGTTTGGGGCGTTGAGCCAGCACCGCAGCTGATTTATCCAATCTCCATTCATCCCAACCGGCGGGGTTTGTCCAGTGCAAAGTGCTTCCAGTTTCCAGTAGTTTCCAATGGCACCAGGAACCAAGATATCAATGCTATCAAACGTATGTGGGTCAAAATTAAGCCACTAGGAATTGGACCGCAGGTTTTAGTCCATGTTTCCATTTACTAAGGTTCCATTTTGGGGTTACCCTATTTTTGACCCACAGCCATATGGCCCAGACGGACGCAACTTGACCCCCCGCTCGTTTTCGATTTTCGATTCCAAGGCTAAAGAGTTGCTGGTGGCTCCGGACCTCAGGAGACTTTTCGGCTCTCGGAGTTTCAGGCTTCTAAACAACCGAATTGCAATTGTCCGAATTGTTAGAACAATTGAATTCTAATTGAGTTTCAGGCTTACAATTCGGCTTCTTCACATGTTCCCTTGCAATTGAACCGAAATGTAATTTGTTTTGTACCCTTTTAGTTGGCACCCTTTTGTTCAAAGGAGGGGCACGTGACCTTCATCTATAAGATGGGGGGGGGGGGTGAATGCGGCTGCAGTAGCCCCAGCTGGATTCCCCAGCATCCTGTAGATGAATGTCCCTTGGCACTAAAGCTAGTTTCCCACCATCCCAGCGGTGCCATGTCTTGAAGGGGCTTGTGGGCAAAATATTTTAGATCTCGATGGGGTTAATGTTAGCCCCAGATCAATCAACCCCAGTTTGTTACCCTGAGCATTTTCCCCTTTCGTCTCACTTCCTGAGTTCAGTTTCGGACTTTACTCACTTTTTTTGTGTGGACCGTTTTAGTGGTAAATACAAAATCAAGTTCCTTTACTCACTTTTTGGATGTGCATCATTTTGGTGGTGAATACATGTATGTATATACATATACTCAGAAAAAGTTCCTGGTTACATAGTTTGACCAATCCACTCCTTCGGTAAGTCGTGGGAACGCTCGCAGGACCTTGACGTCGACCCTGGCGCGGCGCCAGGTCTTCTGGGAGGACCGCCAGACCAGTTTTGCGAGTTGAAACCCTTCCATTTGCCAAATTTTCCAGATATCTGAAAGCTGTCGGGGTTCCAACTTCTTTTAAAGCGGGCGAAGTGATTTGCGAGTGATTTGCGAGTGATTTGCGAGATTGACGGCTGGGTGTTAGGGGGCACGCAGTTGTATTTCCCTGCTTGGTTTTAAAGGGAATCTATCGCTACTGAAAATATGCTTATGTTTTCCTCGGGCCTTGGGCAAGTGGAAGACACTCGGACTCGTTGTTCTGGCCGGCCCTTTTTTTGAGAGGGAGGGTGCCCTTTGCTCCAAAATTTGTTGAGGGGGGTCTCTTCAACGTCAACTACCAACAAAAAGAGTGCCCCATCTTGATGGTCGCCTTTCCAATTTGGCAACGGATCTTTGGACTGAATTGTTGGTTGAAACTGGACGGATTTCTGTGTTGGGGCACGAAAAGTCAATCGCTGTTTGCCGAGGGATCGTTACAGCAACCAAGTCGTTGTCTCTGCACAGGAACCCTCTTCCTATGTGCATGCACTTCGCGGCTCGCGGAAGGGAAGAAAGATTATAGGGGTGCCTTCCCCATTCTTTCCAGGGATCCTTCTTTCTAGAAAACCTCACGAATCCCAGGGAAAACAGCGGGTTTTTGAAAAGAACGATGGTTGAACAGAATGGGGAATCAACCCCTAGAAATGTTCGGGTTCTCGACCCCGTCATTTTGGCCCATAGCCCAGATCGATCCAGCAACTCCGAGATGAGAGATGCGCTTTGCCGCGGAACTCTGAAGATTGCAAACCACTGCGCCATGACATCAGCAACATCAAGAATCATATCAGCTCTGGCCAAGTCGTGCCTTTCTTTTCTGCCGCTGACGAGGGGGGGGGGGGGGCTCTGCAGACTCATGCCATTGGACTGCAAGGCTTTGGCTTTGAGTGGAGTTATTTGCTGAAAGGACATCAAAGGGCAGGTGCGTGTCCAGACCCACTATTTCACACCCAGTCGTAGCAGGCACTGTAAAGTACATAAAGTACAAGGAGACATGTCACAATGCAATGCATGGCAGAGTTGCTCAACGGTTCTGTTGCCTTGGCTCAAAAATAGGAATCGCCACATCAGGAAAAAAAGCGTCTCGGCGGACTCCCGTGGGGCCCCAGCGAGCGAATGCGAGCGGGGTTTGCGGGTTAATCCAATCTCGGGCTGTATGTTTGATCGGTTTGCATTTAGACTTAACGTCCCGGTTTTTGCTGAGGGTACATGGGACTTGATTAAGTCACCAAGCAAGCTGATGCAGCATTGCCAGTAACATGCCAGTAACTTGCTGACCGATCAGGAGCAGATCGAAGAGAATTGGCAGCAATGGTCACATCAGTCTGGGCTGTTTCATGAGGCCCGGCCCGTCTCAGTGCTGCTATGGTCTGGTCATGTCTGGTTGCCCTCCCAAAAAATGACGGGAGTAGCCAAACTTCCAGGGTTCAGATCCAGTCCCTGAAGTTGGTTCTTAGGCAGTTTTCTGAGGCCCACGATGTCCATGCGAGTCAAGCTCGGTCAGGTTCCCAACGCTTCGGTGGTTCTGGAAGGATACCTGGAAGGATACCGCAGCCTAGCCATTTCGGCTGGCCAAGGTTCCGAACACCGGCACCCTTGGGACAATCATCTGACATCCTTGAAAGCCCGTTCTCGGTGTCAAAGTGGTAAAGACCCCCGGCCCCAAATTTGGCGGCTTCTTCTGGCTTCGCGTTGAACCGACCCCCCACTGCTCGGGGGGGTACCTTTCAGGACCTTGGGAAGGTTTTAGATCCCGTTGGCCTGAGGAGAGCGGGAAAATGAGTTGCTTCCAGTTGCTTAAGCAGTTTTGTTGATTTGTCCCCTGTTGCTTTTAGGAACCGAGTTCACGACTGGACATGCTCATTTCTTGACTGCTGTTGGGCTGGATCTTTAGACTTCAACTTTTTGGGAAATCATGTTAGCACTTGAGTAATCAACTGGACTTCAATAATGGAAAGTTTTTGTCCTTATTCTGGTTCGCCCCCATTGTTGAAGGGGACCAGAATAATTGAAAGTTTTTTGCCCGGGGGGAAATTCAAAAAGAATCACACATCAATTATAATTCAAAAAACCATCCCCCCCCCAAACAATCACCCAAAATCCATGTTGACCCCATACCAAACGCCAACAAATTCACAAACATGCCCAAACAATCACACATGAAGCTCCATCAAAACTGGCCTCAACCACGTGTGGCCCACTTGCTTGAAAGCATCCCGGTGGCCCACTTGCTTAAAAGCATTCCCCTTTCAATTGGTTACTCAACCACAGAACCCAAAGCCAGCTGAAACCTCTGAAATCTGAAAACCATCCCCAGCCCTGAAACTGCAAACTCTTTACTAAACTGGGTGTAAAAACATGCAAAAAAAGCAATCAGGACAAGGGTACCCCTCACAGACCCCACTGAACCACAATAATGTCATTCTTTTAGGGGACCACATTAGTTGCAATCCCCCACCCCCCCCTCCCAGAAAATAAATAAACTATCAGTTGCTTTACTCAACAGCATTCACTTGCTTAAAAGCATTCCCCTTTCAATTGGTGGCCCAACCACGGAACCCGAAGCCAGCTGAAACCTGTGAAATTGCAAAAAGGAAGTGGCTGCAATACTAAACTAGAATTGGGCCCCAAAATCCTCCATTGTTTGAACGTCCCAAAAGTGAGCCCACTTTTTTCCAGGGCCTCCATTGTTGAGGGGGGGGGGCCTTCATGAATCAAGTGCCAACATTACAGGTGTTTTCTACTAAACCCCCAACAAGTTGAGCTTTTTGCGGGGGGGTCAACCGCAACCAAGATCTCCACGGGGCAAACAAGCAAATGGAAGGCTAGATCCCATTGGCCAGGCTCAGGCGGGCGCTGCCGACTGCTGGGCGCAGTTGCGTGCGGAGCCCCGAGAGATTCG
>CAUJNA010000135.1:130000-190000 GCA_963377175.1 Effrenium voratum | reverse complement strand
TAAGCCCTAAATAAGCCCTAAATAAGGCATTAATACGGGCTAAATAGGGTTCTTTTTGACCTCCCTCCCCCTCCCCTCCCTCCCCCCCAGCCCCGATGATCGCAGATTTGCGGGGGAATGCCCAAAAGCCACCCATTGATTTTCCGGCTTTTTGTGCGGCTTGTCTGGGAACCCAGAGCCGTAAGGAAGGTTCACAGCTGTATGTAAGGTAATTTCCGTTTGGATGTACATCTTCCTTTGGTGCATTTTGCTTGGACTTTAACTTTTTGCCAACCAACGGGTTTTCTATTAAACCACAAAAAGTTGAACTTTTAGCAGGGGAGCAGAAAGCAACCGAGCTTCCACATCATGGAACATTCCTGTGAGTGCCACCTTTGGATTGCGACTCACATGTCTGATGTCTCGATACCCTACCGACCAACATGGAACCTGACTCGAGGTTCCTGACAGACAGTTTTCATTTGCAGGGGTTTCAGCCCGGCATTGGATCACCCAAGCCTGCTTTAGGGAAATGTCAGATTGGGGCTTGATTAGGAGCCTCCACATCCACAACGTGACCCCTATTAGTTGCGTTTTCCGTTGGTCCTCTCGGTGGGCAAAAGAAAACAAGGCATACCCAGCTGGCAAAAGGGGAATGACTCCCTGACCAACAGTTATTGTGGCTGTGGGATCAGACACGAATTCAAAGAAATTGCCAACAACTCCCCCAAGTTGACCATTGTAGCCATAGGTGTCCTTTTTAAGTTAGCTGGCTTGGTCAAACATAGATGGCACTGGTTTAGATGGGTTTCATTTCATTTACCAGGGGCCATCTATTTTTCCTTTTGGCGATTGGAACAAGGTGAAGCTTTTAACCCATCCACTCGACTGGAAGCTGCTGACCAAGTTCTGTGGTTTCGTGTTTTCGCCTGTTAGGAGCATGAGCGGCTCGAGGATCCATCTGATCGATGAACATCTGATGCCAGTGGGATTCGCAAAGGAGACAGGGCTTGGAGAGAGGTGTCATTTTCGCATTTCACGGACAATGATGTTGACCCTGGATTCAAATTGATGGACCGATGGATTTCGAGACGCGCTTCCTTCACGCCACTGTCCTGCGGGCTATCCGGATGATTGCGCGTTTCTCCTCGCTGCGCGCAGGAGGGCGATAGCTTGCACAAAGGTCCCAGGCTCGCTGTTCGGAGCTCCGTTACGCGGAATGCCAGTGCCTCCAGTGACCATTATAGTTGGCTCCCAGCCATCCGGTTCCTTAGCCTTTGAGCTTTTTAGTGGTTAGTGGTAGTTTCCATTTGACCCACTAAAAGTTGGTCACTTTTAGTTGGAATCTGAGGGCAGCCCAGAACACATGCTCTCAGTGGGCATGGATCTCCACCTAAAAACCCCATTTTATCATGAGCTTCGCAAAAAATATCCACAAAAAGTAAATCACAAGCCTCCGCGGGACCCGGTGAGACTGGTAAAGCCCTAGCTTTTAAGTGGGTGAACTGGGGTTAAGGTGGCTGTTTGACCTTGTAGTTTTCAGGATATCCTCCAGGGTAAAGTGAGTGTTAGTTTTAGTTAGACTTTCAGTTTCAATTCAATTTTATTTTTAGCTTTAGTTTTGGTAATAGTTTCGATTCAACACTTGGTTTGGGTTCAGCTTTAGTTAGACTTTTTTTGCCATGCCCTTTGGCATTTGGGAGTGAGCCTGAGAATCTTCCCGTTTCAGACTTGTTTCTTGTCCGTCAGTAAGGAACCTGGGAGTCTGAACCGGATTGTGACGGAACCCGGATGTACATAGAACCTCTGCATGTCACCCGGACTTGGAATTAGGACTGGGTGTACGCGCGGAACAAAAAGAGGCGTCAAGTTTGGAGCATCGCGTGGACGCGACCAACATGGAAGTCCCAACTATAACGGGCATCCGGCATTCAACAGCTGCCCGCCGTGACTAAATCCAGAGCCCCTCTCGTGTTTGACTTCTTTTACCAACGTGCTAGAGCTTGCTGGGGGGTTACACAGAACCCTCTCATGCTTGCATTTGGGTGTTTAGGCGTAAGGGGTTGGTGCATGCGGTTTTTGAATTGGCGTCTCCTCCCAATGTTATATGTTTGGCAGACGCACGGAGAAGCGGAATCCGAACATAGTACAGGGCTCCCCTTCAAAAGTTGCCTCTTACTCGTGGGTTCCAACAATACTGCCACTTTTGGAGATCCAAAAACGGGAAAAGGAGGCACCCTGCATGATTTCCAAAGATACATTTTTTTGGCAGAAAACCGCAGTCTACCGGTGCGTGCATCAAGCCAAAACTTAAGGATGAAATTATTATTGACGGTATTGATGTAGATTCTATTGCCCAATCATGAGGTTTAATGTTGTGTGTTGACCCATGTCTCCATCACACGTCACATCCTCCGGCCGCCGCTCACAAGTTTAATATTTCTGCGGATCAGAATCCCGCAGCTGAGGTGCAAAGGCCCAACACCTGCTGGAGGCGGGATGCAACGGGGACACTTCCAACCATTCTTTCCAGGGATCCCAATCTGTCCATTCGTCCAAAAGGTGATGTGGAAACCGGCTTCAAAAGGAGAACGTGCTTCCTCTCCAAATGGGGGGAACCCTTCACACTACTCTTCCCACTCTTCCCCATTCTAGGGAACCTTCTGGAGGCGGAAAAAATAAGAACACATTTCCAGTAGTGAAATCGATTCCCTTTAAAACCAACAAGTAGATAGTTCTAGGGGACACTTCCTACCATTCTTTCCAGGATCCTTTTTTTTCCAGAAAACCATCAGAACTCGAACCCAGAAGAAAAACAGCGATCGGTTTTTGGGGGAATTTGCCCCTGGGATGCAACCATTTTCCTTGGCTTCCAGCGGCTCGGATCTTCGGTTGAATGAAGAGATGCCTCGTATTGAGCCAAGTGGAAAACGGCTTGCGGAGGGAAAGTTGCAACCAAGCTTCTGCGAGTGGAGAAAACTTCGCGTTTGCCTTGCAACAGCGTCATCCACAGGTCCGATGTTCCAAATGTGGGCTCGAAGGACAGGGTTTCCGAGCCATCTCCTGTTTTGGAATCTCCAAAAGTGGCGATTGTTTGAAGGGAAACTAAGTTGCAACTTTTGAGGGGGGTTTTAAAACCGTGCGGGAAACGCGGCCTTGGCATGGGAAAAACGGGTTCTCTCGGCATAGTATCGTATCAATGAACCCAGGTTTCTGAGGAGTGCTCACCAAACTCAGTGAAGGCCTCGAAGAAATGGCCTTCTTGATCCCTTGACCTCCCGGGTTCCCATTTGCCTTGGGCAGGTGAGAGCGACAGAACGTGACATCCCACTTTGGGCCATTGTGCATGTGCACGTTTGCTTGGATCGATCCCTCCTTGTGTCCATCGCTTCCAGGAAGAAAGCGTGGGGACTTTTCCAGAAAGAGCACTTAAACAATTGGCACCCGAAGCCCCTTTTTTTTTGGTGGGGGGGGGGTGCTTTTTGCGAGCCTTCGCTCGCCAAGACCTAGCAAGTGCCAACACGGGTTTTTCCTTGGCAGGTCACAGCAGGGGATCAGACAGAACAGGCCTCCGGCTTTGACCCGGGCTGGGGGAGGTATCTTGCTGCACCTTGTTCCACCATGTTTGGTCGTCCCTTTGTTCTTGCGGAACCTTTGGGCCAATTACGTTGATTGGTTCTGTGTGGCCGGGTACTCTCGAATTTGAACGGCTTATTCATTGCGGCTTAGCGCGACATCGTCCTGACCATCCCCGGCCTCCAAGTAGTTGGTTATGCAAGGACGAGGCGTACCGGACGGACGGAACTATGCCTGTTTCGCTTTGCGGGCACATAATGTACGGAGGGAAATCATGCCGTGTGTTGGCATTCAAGACTCCGATGGTAAGCCCAATGGTATCTGGGCAACTGAAATCGCGCCATCACCTACCCAGAGGATGGCGGCCTTAGTAGATTATTTCTCCTTCGTCGAATTCCTCCAAATGGAAATTCGGCTCGCCAATGGGCGAGCTTCAGGAAAGATTGGCCAGATCTCTTTGAAGCTGCCCATGCCACTGATCAAACCTACTTAGGTGCTCGGCCAAGTTAGTAAGTTGTTGGTAACCTAGGTCATAACCCACTCATAGGCCTCTGTAAGCGGGGCATTTCGAGTGAACTTTGTGTATGCCGCAGATAGGCTAATTTGCAGTTCTCAGTTGCCCAGGGCGAATCGACCGGATCTGACCTTTTGATCCATGTTTCGTCATGGCACCAAAAGGTGATCACCTTTCATTTCTGGGTCCTTTGGGCAAGTGAGAGGGGGTGTTGGCATAAGTCCATCCGCGCAATTTTGCTGGGAATCAACGTCAAGTGCTGGGAGCTCACCTGGGCTTGGGGGCTGAGCCTCACGCAAAGGCCCGGGCAACAGAAGGGGGGGGGGGAGGAGGTTGAAACTGTCAGTGAAGCTAAACTACGTGCCCCTGAGTGTCCGTTCCCTTCCCCTGCAAGACACAAGCTGTTTGTTGCTGTTGTTTTTGTTTTTGTTTTGTTTTGTTGTTGTTTTTTTTTTTTTCTGGGGGGGGGGGAGAAACATGTGGTGTAAGAAATGGCCAGCAAGAGAAAAAGGATTGATTCCAACCCTCCTGGTTCGATGCTCGACATCCATAAAAATATCTAGGTCCCCCAGTAGTGCCCTTTCTCACCCCTTTTTTGGTTGGGAGGGTTCCGCTACTAAAATAGACTACGGAAAAACGGGCACCCTTATTTGGAGGACCTAGTTATATGATATACTCGGCATGCCCTGAAGACTTCTCCTGGGGCAGCCGCGAGCTTGGCAGGGGCCAGCACTGCACAAGGTGCTGGTGGAGGCGACTTGGACGTGCCATGCGAACTTGTTTGTTTCGGAGCCGGGTTGTGGTTGATCACTCGGGGTTTATCCAATCACTTCTATGATACTTCTGGGGATCTCCCCCTTTATCTGGGGGTTAGTCTTTGGGAATCCCTTGTTGTTGTGTCGCACACGTGGTCCCACAGCCTTGTTTCGGAGCGCCATTTATAAAATGGTGAGGTCTGGTAGAACCAACGGGGCTTTCAAGGGGTGCGCGCAAGAAGTGGATCGCTTGCGCCTTTCAGGCGGGCACCAAGGCCCCTTGCTGCAACCCGAGCCAAGCCCGCCCAAGTAGCGCATCATAGTGAACCGTAAGGGTTGTGATCCTGGAAGGCTTAAAAAATGAGCGGCCCGGCCAAAACTCAAGAGCAAACGCGCGGCGAACCTCCCGAACAGGACTTTCTGTAAGGAAATGCCGGCGAGGCACATTCGTCTTCTGGGCTCCTTGCTTTTGTGGCCTGGCATCGGTTTCAAAATACCTATGCTGGGTGTATGTGTACGTTCATCTTGAAATGGGTTTCGTGCACTTTCGGCTTTGCTGGGCAAACTGTGGCGATCTGACATGGTGATGCATGTGTGGGGTGGGTGACCTCTCCAAAAACAAAGGTCCTTAGATGCCCTCTATTTCTTGCACAGGTAGCTGGAACATGCACGCTCCACGTGCAGAAGAAACGCTGACTTGTTCACCGTCACTCCTAGATGGTGTTCAAGGAGATGGGGGTTTGGCAGAAAACAACACCTTAACCAACGAAACCCAATGGAGGTTGTTGAAATAACGGTGGTGCAACCAGTGGGGGTGCCAAAAGGGTTGCGGAATGAGGGATTGGCGCCTTTTTTTTTGTGGCTTCCCTTAAGGGATCCCCTCCCGGTTCATTCTCACAACGATTCCCTGAAAAAACACCATGCCAACACACAACAACTCTTGCATTTCTCGGTGATTCCCTCAAACATCGGCCAACAAACCCAACCCAATGCCCTACCAGGTGGCTGGCGTGGTTTCGCCGTACAACTTCCTGTGTGTTCCTTGAACCACCTCCATTTGTTTAAGCATATTTGTTATTTTCTCCGGTTGGTTTTCAAAAGGAATCGATCACTACTGGACATAGTGTTCTCATTGTTTCCAGGACACGAACGAGCAAGTGGAAATCCAACCACTGAACTGCTAAAAGTTGAGAATTGTTGCACCCCTTCCAACGTCAACCAAGACCAGGTGGCTAAACAGGGCTCCTGAAAAAATATCCATTTTGCAACCATTTGAAACATGTTGTTTTTCAACACCAAAATAAAGGGACGCCACCATTTACAAGTTGCAATGTTCAGGTGTTTGTCATATAAGTACCCCTGTTTGGGGCTTGCCCTCTGAAACCAAACACCGAAAACGGATCTGCAAGCTACGGAAGATGTGGAAGGTGATGGCACACCTCTGCCCTGTTTTTTGTGTTTTTTGAGCGAGACCAGGAGGAAGGGGGTCCCTTACTTGAGGATTCCCTGCTAAACCACCGGAGCTTCCAACCGAGACGCCGAGCGCCGAGCTCGCCGGGCCGCTGCCAGGTTGCCGCCACCTTGGCGCTGCTGGGCGCCTGGGCGCACTTCCACAACCTCAGGCGCGCACGTTTCTTTGGTGCATCTGATTGGTGCTCCCAAAAAAATAAATCCCAAATACCCAAAAAGCAACTCCAGGCTTCGTCAAGGGAAGGCTAAGGTGATTTTGCAAAGGGGGTATTCCCAGGCATTTTCCGGGTTCTGAGATGGGTTCTTCATTGGAGACCCGGGGCCCTGCATTGGAGGGGTCTTAAGCCTTAGGGGTCATAAGCCGGGCCTTAGGGGTCATAATGCCAAGGGATGCAAACCGAAAAGCTAAAATAATGGGGTCCTGCACTTGGATTGAAACAAATTGCGCAGATCTGATGTTCCTTTGGTGAAAAATTTGCCAAGGGATGTTAGGACTTTAACTTGTTTTGCCAACTAGTGATTAGTTTTCTGCAAACCACTAAAAGTTAGTCACTTTTAGCAGGGCTTCGCAAAACGCAACCGAGCTTTTCCGATTCTTCAAGCGGGCGACTGGTTGTTTTTTGCACTTCCCGTTTCTTCTCCTTTTTGAGGTCAAGAAGGAGCTGAGAAAGTGTTCTAGGGGTTGATTCCAACCATTCTTCTCAATCATCGCTCTTTTCGAAAACCGGATTTGTTTCCCCTGGGTTTTTGATGGTTTCCTGAAAAGACTCGGATCCCTGGAAAGAATGGGGAAGGTAGCCCTTGGTTCAATTGGCTTCCTGCCGCTCAACCTGTGAGCGAGGGGCGACGGCAGCGTCCTGTCGGAGGTCCAGGCGTTGTTCCAGAGCAACTCGGCTCCTTGCGGTGGGAGCAGTCCACCGATCCGGCCGATCCCGGTCCCGGAAAGGATCAAAAAAACCAATGAGAAGGGTCCCTTACTTGGGGATGCAAGTTATGTCCGGTGTTGGAGCTAGTTTTGTTTTTCATTTTGAAGAGAACCTTGACCTTGATGTTGCAACAGGGGAATTGGTCTTACAATGCGAACCTCTGACATGATTCAACGCCTTTGAGACGACTTGCTTGGGTGGGGTGGGCATCCCTTCGGAGGTTCCATGAGTCCGGCCGCGCGGTGTCAAGTCCTTTGCAGGTTGCTGACGGAAATCCTGGGTGGGACAATGTTCTAGGGGTACCTTCCATTTCCATTCTTTCCAGGGATCCTTCTTTCTAGAAAACCTCCGGAATCCCAGGGAAACGGATCCGGTTTTTTGAAAGAACGATGGTTGAAAAGAATGGGGAGTCAACCCTTAGGACAATGTTATGTTTGGGCGTTAGTTTTGGGCCTCCATCGTGTTCCAGATTGATGGGGTACCGGTTTTGAGTGCCCTGTCGATGTCTGGTGATGATAATCCCGCACATTGAACCCCCAAACTGGGTTGTGTGTTGCTGCTGCAGGTGACCGAGCTGCTTGTCAAGTGGCCCCTCAAACAGCTCATGTTCATTCCTCAAGCCCTTTCTGGCTGAACGCCCGTCGTCAAGCCCAGGCAGGCCTACAAGCGAAGCATATGTCAACTTCTGATTGCTTCCCCAGTTGCCAATCAGGGGTCCCTTTTTGGTTCCTTTCCTCCACTCCCTGAGTTTTGACGGGCAACGTGTGCCGTTTTTCTTCTGGTGCTTTCCCAACAGGTGGCGCTTGGATGGCTTGGTGGGAAAGTGCTTTTGTGAAGGTTTGCTTTTGGCCCACCACAGCCAAACAAGCAAAAGCCAGGCAGCCTGCTTTTTCCAAAGGACTCCTTCAATTCCAACAAGCGCTCGCCGGTCAAGTTTGCGCATCAGACCCCTCGATTATTGAGGCCGCCCTGAGACATTGTTATATTCCTGCTATGCTAAGTGGTGTACGGTGTCCCCGTTTTGAACCCTTCCCAACCAACAGCTCAGCGGTTTTGGTTCACTCCGTGCTGGCCCGGCGTATTTTTCTTCAGTTTGCTTTCCGCTGAGGTCTTCTTGAGTGCCGGTGGCCCGGTGATGGCTTTGTGCTCCGGTGATACCCCGGTAATTACCCTTGTTTGGCTCGGCCAAAGGGAAACCACGAAGAATACCCACCCGTTTTTCCCGGGTCCCCTATTTGGACTTACCCCAAGGGTCCATGCAGGTCTGTCAAAGGGCCACGTCTGGTTGGAGGGAATGCCAGCCGTCGGATTATTTTTGAACTGGGACTGCGCACCCTGTTAACCAATTGTTCAAAACCGAGCTGTACCTGGCGCGTGAGATGGCGGAAACACTTGAGATCATGTGGTGAAAGGCCCACTCAGAGCGAGTTGGGCGCTTTCGGTCAAAGCCAAAGGGATTCTCAATCACAAGTTGAGTTCCGAAGGGGGCAAAAGAGAGCACCACTCGCTTTTTGGTGTGAAGACCTTCGAATCATGCTGAATATTATGGCCTTCCCAGGCCCTGAGCCAAATGTAAAGTTCAGTGGAACTTGCACCATTTCCAACCTGAAAGTTGATCCCGGATTCATCAACCTGCCAGAGTACAGGGAGTTCCCAGAAGTGATGAATGCCCCCCAAACTTGATCAGGCTTTTAGTAGTTCTGGTCAACATGTCCTCCAAAATTTATGAGACTCCAGAGCGTCCACTGTCATGAAGTTTGTGATCTAAGGTTGGGCAGGCTGAAACCCGTTCAAGTTTTGCTCCGTTCTCAAGCTCCTGAACGATTCTTTTGTGAGGAGCATTCTGGTGCAAGTGCAAATGCATGAGGCTTGAACACGCGCTTCGAGAAATACCAGGCGCAGACGGGGCCAAGGGTATTTGCATTCCTGATGCTTTGTCGTTGTGGATGACTGGCGGTTGGGAGCCTTCCACTTATATAGACTCGCTTCCTGAGTTCCTGGACTTTGTACTTTTGGGGGTTTGGACCATTTTAGTGGAAGATGCAAAGTTTGGACTTGCTTTGCCCCATCCGCTCAGGAAACGAGTAAAGGAGCTTTTCAACCAGCATTCCTACATTCACGTAGGTTCCGGGCACAACACAAGAGCGGGAGCATGTGCAACCAAACGCGCACGCGAGACTCACGTGTTCGGGTTTGCTCAAAACCAACTTAACTTAACATTGCTGCATTGCCCAGTAGGGTTCGCTGCATTTATTGGCTTTTGGTCCTTCGTTTGTTGGGCAAGCTGGGCGCGCAATCATCGCGAAGCAGGACCAACTTGGGTAAGTCTGAGCCTTCATGGAATTCCGTGAAGTAGTGGTTTGAATTTCTTCCTTTTGGGCTCCACCTTGGCCTTAATCTTGGACCCAGACAAAGCTGGTTTTTGCTGATCTGCCAATTTGGCACTTTGAGGAAACTCAAGAAGTCTGCTTTGCTGTGACCTCGGAAGAAAGGCCAAGGCACAGGTGTATGTATATGAATATAATAAATTCATCTAACTGGATGTTGAATATACAACATATGGATGATAGAGAAACACGTTGTATTATGTGTAGGTATACATTTATCCGCTAATGTATCTGCATGTGATCAGTATATGTATATACTCTACATGCATCTACATATACATCTAGGTCCCCCAGTAGTGCCCTTCACCCCTTTCTTGGTTGGGAGGTTCCCCTAAAATAGACGCCCTGAAAAAATTGACCACCCCTTTCTTGGGGGAGGTTCCCCTACTAAAATAGACGTCCTGAAAAACGACGGTCCCCTTATTCTAACCTCTGGATGACCTAGACGCGTACGTATCGATCATGACGCGTGCGTCCGAGGGCACCGCGGCGGTCCGGGAGATGCTGCGAGCCAGGGAGGCCTGGCAGCTCGTTGAGGCGCGCGCCGCCGGGCTTCTCCGGGGTTTGGGCGGGTGGCTGGAGTCGCCGCCATTTTTGTTCGTATATCCATATGAAAAATATATATATGTATATATATATATGTATTGATTTATGCATAGATATCTACATATAAACAGAATACAAATTCACATATAAACATAATATATATATATATATATACACATTTGTGAAATCAGCAAATAAACACGAATCATCATTCGGGTCGATCAAAGAAGAGAAGCGCATCTGAAGTTACGCGCTTTCCTCAGGCCCTGAGTTCTCAGTCCCCGGCCAAGCGATAGCAAACCGTGGCTTGGACCTTAGACCTTAACGTTGGATGATTTTCCTTAACATTACTCAGTTGTTCAAAGCCGACCTTTTGACCTTTGGGTTTTCCCTGTTTGGTCTATTTTTAGTAGGGGTCCCAAAAGGTTAACCTTTTATTGGCGGGTCCTTTGGGCAAGTGAGCTTAACATGGAACCTGACGTTTGGGGGGTCCTGGAAGATTTTCCTTTGAAAGGGACCCCGTCAGGTGCTTTGTGAATTGGGAGGGTATCTAGGTCCCCCAGCCATTTGCCCTTGCTCACCCATTTCTTTTTTTGGGGGACCCCCAAAATAGACTACAGAAAAAAGTTGGTACCCTTACTCTAACCTCTCTACCGGAGGACCTAGTCAACTTGCTGTTTGCAAGCAAGTGGCATTTCCCGTCTGAAACCGACAAACAGTTGAACACTTTGTGCAGGGGTCCTCGCGAAATGGAAGCCCCGGCTATGGTCGCATCTGGGGTTTTGGTGGACGATGGGCTGCAAAGGGAATCCCAAGCGGATGTGTTTGCTTGTAGCCGGCTGGTTGGTTAAGGGAGCTGTTACGGAGCTGGGGGTATCCAAAGTTGCCTTTAAAGAGGGACCTAAGGAGCAGCTAAAGAGGGATTTCTGCGAGGACGTTGCAGATGTGTGTGTGTGTGTGTGTTTTTCGGGGGGGGGGGGGGGGGCATTCTGAGGAGGGGCCGCAAGGGTGAACTTGGCAGATCAGTTCTTTTGGAGAGAGAGGCTTCCCGAAGAGCCCTTTGAACCTTTTGCGTCCCTTGAGATGCCAACTAAGCAGGGGTATAGGGATGGTTTTGTGCGTTGAGGGGGGGGGTATCCTCTTGCTTTCAGCCTGCCCAATGCCAGCTCTTTGCCGTTGGAGGCACCATGCCGGATCAACCCCAAGGTCAAGAACGGCTTTCCCTTTTCTTGTCAGCTGCCCTGTTTTGCTGGGCATAAGCTTAGGCCAAAAGCACGGGCTCAAGGCCCCCAAGCATGAACATTCAAGATTCCAAGCATTGCCGGAGTCGGCCAGAGGCTTGCCAAAGCCACACCCGCATACAAGTCGGTGAAGTGCCCTTAAGCTCCTTCGCCTTCGCTTCGAATTGTTCAGCTATATGGGTGTGCGGTGTGAGGTTGTTTGAGGATCAAAATTCCTGGTTGGTATAAAGGGGGGCCAACTGGAAAACCACCACTTTGGGAGCTGCTTTCACACCCCAATGCTGACCGACGTTGCCTTCTGAGACAGGCATGGACCACGAATGACACGACTGAGTCAATTCAAACTCATTGAACATGTTCAGCTTTCGACCAAAATGCCTCCTGCGCAGGCCCCATCTCACAGGCAGGAAGGGCGCATGGCAGGGTCAAACGGAGTGGGGGTGCAGGGCATGGCAGCATGCGCACGCCGATGCAAAGAAACCCTTTCACTCCAAAACCGCCCGGCCTCCAATGAGCCGGGTTGGGAGTGGAAGCTGAGTAGAAGAAGGCCCAAGTTGTTTTGGCCCTTGGGAACAAATTTGACGGCGTTGGAGATCGTTGGCCTTTTCGCTCATTGGGCCGCGCTTCCACTCTTGCTGCGACCTTGATTTGCGAATCGCAGGGGGTAATAATGCCGACTCCTTTCCAATTGGGTTCTATATGCTTAGGGCTAGTCATTGGGGCCTACCCTAATATGGCTCAGCGCCCTGCTATCTAAGAAGCTTTCTTGGGTGGTGCGGGGCGGCAACTCGTTTTTTCCCCAAATGGCTGCGAGTCTGCTTTCCCGTTGGGCACATGCCGCTCAACGAGCGAGAAAGGAAGCAAGTGCGGAGCGTGCAGCTTGCAGGCCTGATGACTGGTGGCATCCTGACAATTGGCCCAGGCGGGGTTAGTTCCCATTCAGACAGCGACAAGTCTTTGAGCTGGATGTGTATCTTTCCGGACCCACATCAAGCACCACCTAGGCAATCACTAGACCGTTCTCGGCCCGTATTTTAATGGAGGACTGATCATTCGCAGTTGGCTGGAGTCACTGCAACGTGGGGTTCGCCAGTGTAGCCATGCGGCAGAAATCTTGACCAGCACCATGGCTTGCGCTTGAGCGGCTTGCAAAGCTCCAGGCGATACCCAAAGCCAGCCACCCAGCTTGGGCCACTGGACGAAACCATGTTTTTTTGAAACCGGTGGGATTTCCCGTATTGGACACACACACACACACTGTCGCAGCAACCCATTTTGGAAAAATGATTTTTACACTTCTTGCAGAAGGCCCGTTGCAGCAAACCATTTTTGGAAAAAGGATTTATTTGCATGTGTTGCAGAAGGCCCGGTCGCGGCAACCCACTTTTGGAAAAATATATATGTTTTACACTTGTTGCAGAAGGGCTGTTGCAGCAACCCATTTTTGGTTGTGTTTATTACAATTTTTAGTTTATTGTTTTATTTACAAGCTACTCTCATCCATGCGCAGACCCTGCAGAACAAAATGCACGCGAGCCGGCGAAGCCGGGACGCAAAGCGAAAAGCTAAAAAATGACCGGGGTTCTGCACTTGGATTGAAAGAAATTGCGCAGATCTGATGTTTCTGTGAAAATGTTGCCAAGGGATCTGAGGTCAAAAAAACGTTCTGCCAACGAATGATGAGTTTTCCGTATTAAACCACTAAAAGTTAGAACAGCATTTAGCAGGGCTTCGCAGAAAGCAACCGAGGAGTTTGTATTGCCCCCTTGCTGGTTACGTGAAGAGAGGGCATATTGTTCATCGGCTTGCGCCAATCTCCGCCACTCTTAATGGAGCTGCCCTCTCGGGGTACTTCCTCTTTGAGGTGGATGATTGTGATTAACATTGACTTGGTGGCTCCCAGCCATCCGGTTCCTTAGCTTTTTGGTGTTTAGTGGTAGTTGCCATTTAACCCACTAAAAGTTAAACTTTTGGCGGGGGATCTGAGGGCAGCCCAGTTGAGACGCAGGAATCTCCATTTTTGAGGGCCCAATTTTGAGAAATGCCAACTCACTTGCCCCAAGCGAGCCGGCCTGGTCTGACCTTGTTGCTCCTTTCCCTTGTCAGTCATGGCCTCAAAAGGTGATCACCTTTGATTTCGTCCGAAATGGGCACCTGACTCAAGAATTGGCTTCTTTCCGACTGGGGAACAGCACCGTCGAACACGCCAAGCTCTTGGAAATCGATCTCACTCCCACTACTCCTCTGGCAGGTGGAACGAACAAGCTGAAGGACTTGGGGGCTTGGGGACAAGCCGATGTGGATCCCTGTCTTGCTTCCCCGTCAGATGACTTCCATTTGCTGAAATGAATATGTTGCTTATTATCCCTCGTTGGTTTTAAATGGAATCGATTTCACTGGAGAATTGAGTCGTTTTTCCAGGGGGCGAAAAAGCAATTCTAACATTATGGGTTTTTAAGCCACGGGTCCTTGCAAGGCATGATGCGTAGCAGCCGACCCCTGTTGTTGGAACCGATTCAACGGGACGCAGATTGACGCGGAACCTCGAAGATTCCTTCGCACTTGCACGCGTATCAACTCAAACAAACTTATGGAAGCTTCGAGGTCTCGACTTCCATCCCCCCCCTTTTGGGGGTGTATGTTTTTTTTGCGGGGAACCCCCAAAAACGGTGTTTGTTTCCGTGTCTGCCCCTTAACACCATTCTAGGGGTTCATTCCCCATTCTGTTCAACCATCGTTATTTTCAAAAAACCGCCGATTTCCCGGGTTCCCGGAGGCTTGCTAGAAAGAATCCCGGAAAGAAATGGAAGGTACCCCTGGAACCATCCCTTCTAAGAGGGCACCCTCAAAAAAGAATCGCGCCTCCCATGCCGTGAAAGGGAGGCGCTAGTTCCACATGGCCCGCCGTGAAATGACGCCCCATGGTCTTGGGGAACATGGGGCAAATACGCTCCATGCAGTGTGTTCCATGTAATCTGTTTGTGCAGGTGTCATGGGTTTCGGGGGCCTAGGCTTATTGATTTATGTTTGGCTTGTTATATGTTTGTTGAATCATGCATTTGTTCAATCAACCAATCGTTCGTTCGATCGTTCACTAATTCATGCAAGCACGCACGCACACACGCATTCAGTCAGTCAGTCAGTCAGTCAGTCAGTTACAATAATATTTATTGTTGTTTAGCTGTTTGCTTGTTTACTTTCATGTTTGTTTTATTATGCTGTGTGTATTGAGTTGTTCAACTATTGGTTTCACGCATTCAATGATGTATTTGTTTAGTTGTTTGTATGTTAATCCATTCACTGTTAAGCCATAAGTGGTTTGGCCCTTCTTTTCTCCAAAAGTGGTTTGGCCCTGCTGGTCTTAAGGGAGACTCCCATCTTCATGTGAGCAATCTGTTTTGTTTGTACCCTGATCCAAATCCTAGTCACCCCATTTTGTGCCTGCTATTAAATATATTTTTAAAAAATAAGCTCTGGCGATATCCCCAACAGCGCCACACCCTCCAGAACCCTCGCGGAACTCTCCTGGAACCCTCCTTGGAACCGCCCTATGAACCTTGCACCCTCGCGGAACCCGCGGAGCTTTTGCAGAACTCTCGCAGAATTCTCGTGGAAACTTCCTCAGAGCCGCCCCAGACCACCCCGCAACCCATCTCAACACAGACCCCATCGCTGTCAGCTGTTGGGGAAAAGCAGTTGCCGCATGAACTGGAGACTCTTCCGGCACAGTGAAGGGCCATGGAAACATGTCCTGAAATAGGTGTCCAACAAGCTGCTTTTCATGCGCTTCCGAAGCTATTCTCTGGACACCCCGTTGAAAGAAAGACTGCGGGTAAATGCTTCTGTTCTTGAGGTTCGAGACTAGCGAAAGACTTGACAGTGAAGAGCTTCAGACAAGCCACAAATGACAAATCCAAGCCACCAATCATAGCACGCTGCCGCTTTTGCTTGGGACCGCCAACTGAAAAAAAAGGTGCAGCCGACGGGCCCCGATCGGGGCCTGACAGCGCCATCGCGCCCCGATCGGGGCCCGACGGTGCAATCGGGCCCCGATCGGGGCCCGACGGTGCAATCGGGCCGACCGGGCCCCGGGGAGCAAACCACGGGAGCAAACCACCAATCCAAGCCACCAATCATAGTGCACAGCCGGTTTTGCTTTGGATGCTGCTGTAGTTGCTAAGGTACAGCCGTCGGGCCGCGATCCGACCCCGATCGCCGTCGGGCCCCGATCAGGGCCCGATCGGGGCCCGATGGCGCCATCGGGGCCCGACGCTGCAATCGAAGCCCGACCGGGGCCCGGGAGCAAACCACCAATCCAAGCCACCAATCATAGCGCACAGCCGGTCTTGCTTAGGATGTAAACCCTCCTCGTGGAACCCTCGTGGAGCCCAGTGTGAAACCTTGTGGAACCTTACCTCAGGACTGCGCAGTGGAAATCTTGTGAAGTCCGTCTTGTGGAACCCTTTTGGAACCCTGTGCCCACGGAGGAGCCCTTCTTGGAACCCAAAACCCACCGGGCCGCGTTGTCTGACCCCGTGGGCAAGAGTGTGCTGAAAACCATTGATTTTCGGTTTTGCTTAGTGTTCCGCCCGTGAGCAAACCCTCGTGACACCCTGATAGAACCCTAGTTGAACCCTCGTGGAACCACACCTCTGCCCCGGACCACCCCGCAGCCCTTGCAGAACCTCATGGAACTTTGGTGGAACCCGGTGGAACTCTGGTGGAACTCTGCTAGAACCCTGGTGGAACTCTGGTGAAACTCTCGTAGAAGTGCTCAAACCATTGACTTTCGGTTCCGCCCATGAGCAAACCCTCGCTGGTGAAACCCTAGTTGAACCCTCGTGGAACCTTACCCCAATCCCGCCCCGGCCTTGCCAAGGGCTAAGGTTCCACAGAGTTCCACAGGGTTCCACAAGGGTCCACCGTGAGGGTTCCACCACACCGACCGAGGTTCTTGCAAGGGCTATGGTAAGGTTCCACGGGGTTATCCACAAGGGTCCACACATTTCCACAAGCGTTCCACAAGGGTCACGAGGGTTCCACGAGAGGGCTATGGGGTGTGAGGCACGGTTCTACAGGGTTGTTCTACAAGGGTTCCCACAAAATTATACAAAGGTTTCGCCCTGGGTTTCACGAGGAAGGGGTCCACGAGGCTGAGTTCTACAAGGCTCCACAGTTCCACAAGGGCTCCACAAATGTTCTACAAAGGTTCCACAAGGGTTCCACGGTTTGCTGTGGAGGGCGGAACACTAAGCAAAACCGAACGTTCTCAAGACACGACCCAGAACAATAGGTGTCCGAAAGTATGTGGTTTTGGGCAAACCTAAAAAAAAGGTTTTCAAGACACGGCCCAAAACAATAGGTGTCCGAAAGGACACCTAAAAAAGTGGTTTTCAAGACACGGCCAAAAACAATAAGTGTCCGAAAGTATTTGGTTTGGGGTGGGCAAAACCCCCAGTTTAAAAAAAGTGGTTTCAAGACACGGCCAAAAACAATAGCTGTCCGAAAGTATGTGGTTTGGGGCAAGCAAACCCCCAGTTTGGGACACCTAAAAAAGTGGTTTTCAAGACACGGCCCAAAACAATAGGTGTCCGAAAGTATGTGGTTTGAGGCAGGCAAACCCCAAGTTTGGGACACCTAAAAAAGTGGTTTTCAAGACACGGCCCAAAACAATAGGTGTCCGAAAGTATGTGCTAAGGGTGGGCAAACCCCCAGTTTGGGACACCTAAAAAAGTGGTTTTCAAGACACGGCCCAAGACAATAGGTGTCCGAAAGTATGTGGTTTGGGGCGGGCAAACCCCCAGTTTGGGACACCTAAAAAAAGTGGTTTTCAAGACACGGCCCAAAACAATAGGTGTCCGAAAGTATGTGGTTTGGGCAAACCCCCAGTTTGGGACACCTAAAAAAGTGGTTTTCAAGACACGGCCCAAAACAATAGCTGTCCGAAAGTATGTGGTTTGGGGCAGGCAAACCCCCAGTTTGGGACACCTAAAAAAGTGGTTTTCAAGACACGGCCCAAAACAATAGGTGTCCGAAAGTATGTGGTTTGGGGCAGGCAAACCCCAGTTTGGGACACCTAAAAAAGTGGTTTTCAAGACACGGCCCAAAACAATAGGTGTCCGAAAGTATGTGCTAAGGGTGGGCAAACCCCCAGTTTGGGACACCTAAAAAAGTGGTTTTCAAGACACGGCCCAAAACAATAGGTGTCCGAAAGTATGTGGTTTGGGGCGGGCAAACCCCCAGTTTGGGACACCTAAAAAAGTGGTTTTCAAGACACGGCCCAAAACAATAGGTGTCCGAAAGTATGTGGTTTGCAAACCCCCAGTTTGGGACACCTAAAAAAGTGGTTTTCAAGACACGGCCCAAAACAATAGGTGTCCGAAAGTATGTGGTTTGGGCAGGCAAACCCCAAGTTTGGGACACCTAAAAAAGTTTGGGACACCTAAAAAAGTGGTTTCAAGACACGGCCCAAAACAATAGGTGTCCGAAAGTATGTGGTTTGGGGCAGGCAAACCCCCAGTTTGGGACACCTAAAAAAGTGGTTTTCAAGACACGGCCCAAAACAATAGGTGTCCGAAAGTATGTGGTTTGAGGCAGGCAAACCCCCAGTTTGGGACACCTAAAAAAGTGGTTTTCAAGACACGGCCCAAAACAATAGGTGTCCGAAAGTATGTGGTTTGGGGCAAGCAAACCCCCAGTTTGGGACACCTAAAAAAGTGGTTTTCAAGACACGGCCCAAAACAATAGGTGTCCGAAAGTATGTGGTTTGGGGGCAGGCAAACCCCCAGTTTGGGACACCTAAAAAAGTGGTTTTCAAGACACGGCCCGGACATTGGAGCCCTGACCATGAAGGTTCAAGCACCGTGGGACCTAAAGGTTGGCACTCAATGTTGGATGGCTTAGGTTGGCGCCCTTAGGGTGGACCCGTGACTTTAGCTGCAACAATGGGAACTTAACGATGAAGGATGAAGCACTGGTAGGTTGGATGTTCAAAGGTTGGTTTTGAGCACACTTTCGCTGTATAGACTTGCTCACGGGCTCAGACGACCCGGCCCGAAAGGATTTGGCTTTGTGCCAAATCAGATCAGGTTGTTGCGGGACTCAGCGCGCAGCTTGGCATGACTCCTGGAGGCCCAATTGATACATAAAAAAGTGCTCAATTGCATTTTCGGAGTTCGAGCACTTTTTTCTGCTCGATTGGAAACGAACAGTTTTGAAGACGGCTTGGCCCAAATTTGTCCCGCGTTTCGAGCGCAATTCGGAGCAACTTCGGGCGCAATTTCGCGCAACTCGGGCGCAAATCCGCGCAACCGAGCGCAATTTCAACAACTGACCCGAATTCTGGTCACTACACTAGCGCCAGGTCGTTTGCTCCCACAAACGTTTCGGGCGCTTTTTGTGCCAGAAGGATTCGAGCACAAATTTCTGCATCAATTGGGCCTCCAGGCTTAGTACTACTTGGCGGGCTTTGGGTTCCAAGGTTCCGCGAAGCTGCAAGGGCTATGGGGTGCTCCGGGGCAGCGCACACGGTTCTACAGGGCTCCATAACAAGGGTTCCACGGAAAGGTTCCACAAGCATTTCACACTGAGTTCCACGAAGGTTCCACGAACCACAGGTGGGACTTGCACCGCCGGGCCCCAATCAGGGCCCGACAGCCCAATCGGCCCGGCCGGGGCGGGGAGCAAACCACCAATGCAAGCCACCAATCATAGCGCACAGCCTTTTGCTTTGGATGCTGCTTTAGCTGCTACAGGTACGGCCGCCGCCCCGATCGGGGCCCGATTGCGCCGTCGGGCCCCGATCGGGGCCCGATGGCGCCATCGCTGCCGGGGAGCAAACCACCAATCCAAGCCACCAGTCACAGCGCGCCGCCGGTTTTGCTTTAGATGCTGCTTTACAGCCGTCGGGCCCCGATCGGGGCCCCACGCTGCAATCGGGGCGCGACTGGAGCCCGGGAGCAAACCACCAATCCAAGCCGCCAATCATAGTGCACAGCCGGTTTTGCTTAGGATGTCGCTTTAGCTGTTAAGGCACATGCAGCCATCGGGCCCCGATCGTCCCCGATCAAGACCTGGAAAGCTCCAAGCGCTGCTCGTGGAACCCTCGTGGAGCCCAGTGTGAAACGCTTGTGAACCTGGCGGAAATCTGGAACCCTGGTGGAACGTTGGTGGAGCCCGATGGAACCCTCGTGTGGAAACCTGGCGGGACCCCCCTTGCAGAACCGCGTGGAACCCTGGTGGCAACTCTGGTGGAACCCTTCATAAAACCCTGCTGGCAGAACCTCGTGGAACCCTGGTGGAACCCTCGTGAAACCTTACAGGACTGCCCCAGCCGTGGAACCCTGGTGAAACCCGCCCCGGTTGCAGAACTCGTGGAAGCCTGGTGACAACCCTGGTGGAACCCGCCCCCGGCAGCCCTTGTGGTGGAACCCGTGGAACCCTGGTGGACGCCCCGGACCACCCCGCGGCCCTTGCAGAACCTGGTGGAACCCTGGTGGAACCCTGGTGCAACCCTGGTGGAACCTTACCTCAGGGCCGCCCCGGACCACCCCGGAGCCTATCTGGGCTGAGACCCCTTAGCTTTCAGCTGTTGGGGAAAAAAACTTGCGAAGCAACCTGCCATGAATAATACTTAAGCCCGTGATCGATCCATGAGGACTAGCAAGGCCCTGAGCATGTCGAGCAAGAGGGCCACATTTATGTCATGGGAAGCCCGTGCGAGAGCAAACCACGTTTTCCCGCCAAAGCGGGCGTGTGCACTTGCTGTGAAACATGCGCAAGTACGAGCGAAAGCTCTGCGTAAGCTTTGCAAGCATGCCATGGCAGATGTGTTTCATACATGTGCCCATAAGTGTTTGCAGGTGACCCTTGTTTCAATCAGTCCAAAGTTGATTTGTTCGAGCGCAACTCAAAATCATATTCAGAAAACGGAAGGAGCCTACATGCGTAAAGCAGGCATAAGTAAGCGCATCTTGAACAGTTCTGTCGCTTGCATAGACAAAAGGAGCCCGCATAGCAACGAGCATCGAAAAAATGCTCAAAACGATCTGTAAGTAAAGCGTAAGCTTGTTTCGCTTGCGTTTTTCACGGTTCCGGGACATAGGGTTGGGGCTTGTGGCGCGTGAAAACGATCAGCTCTGGTTGATTCATTGGGGGGTTGGACGGTGGATGCCCTACGTATAGTAAGTCAGCTTGCCGTACTGAATCACAGAAGCGCGGGAAATCACGGTGAAATTCGGGATTTTCTTGTCCCCTTAATTTAGGCCTCCAGCGGATCAACCATTTTACTGGGGATCAAACAGATCGCCTGAGTTGCTTCCATCCGTCGGACCTTTGGGTCGTCATGACCTGCCGGGTGAGTGCGACCTGAGATTAGATTTGTGATTTGGGGCCACTTCAACTACCTGGACCTCGCAAATGGCCGATTTGTGCCAGGACCGAGCTGAGCGGTAGGTGCGGAGCAGTGGCCAGTGGCTGCAGATTGACATGGAACCCCCAACCCCCAAAGCCCCCAAACCCCACCCAAATAAAACATGATAAAACATGGGTAGAGGAAGCTTAGGGCACCTTTCTGAGAGTTCCATGTGGAACTTGCCGGAATGCGCCAATCAGGTCGTGACACGACCTTTTGACCAAGGCCTCCTTCCTGCTTCATTGCTTGTCGTCTTCACAAGGTTAAGAATTTGTCCGCATGGTCCCCCCCCCCCCCCGCCCTCTGTCCCACTGCCCGCACATGCTTCTAATCTCGTCCACATGTCCGTGATTCTTGGCTAGGGGATCTATTTCATGAGGACCTGACCCAAGTTTCCTTGCTATTCTTGATATCTTGGCAAGTGAGTCGCACACGTTTTGTTGGGCTGGAAGGCGCTTTTGAACAGCACCCGCCTCTCAAGTAAATACTGTCAGATCCGATCCTTTCTTGGCATGTCACATCCATGCCTCAACTCTCCTGTTGCAGAGTGAGCCTGTACGTATACGCAAGAAGGGTCCGCAAGAGTCTTGAGCGTGGTCTTGAACAAATGACTCATTTGCCCAAAGCGAATCGACCTTTTTGGGCTCTTGTTGTTTCCGCTCGTTGGTGCATTTTTAGTGAAGGTCCAGAGGGTCAACCTGTTTGTTCCAGATCCTTTTGGGCAACTGAGACTGGGCAATACCGAAGGAACCCCTCCAAAGTGATCCATTGCTTGACCCTAGATAAACTTTCCCCAGTCTGCCTTGGTCCTGATCCTTACAGTCAGACGGCGGCTGCGGCTTCGTTTGCCATCAGAGCTTCAAAAATGCCCTAGCGGGTAGCGGGCCGATGTAGCGTGCTTGTCCTGTGGGGTAATGTTTTGCCCCTACCCCAAATACCTTTTTAGAATTATGTTCTGTAAAAACCTACGGTTTTCCTCAGTTTAATACCTCCTTTTTAGCAGAGAATCCGACCTGATACCCTAAAAGCCGGCGAGCTTGGCAACAGAAGGGGGCCCTGGACCAACTCGCAGCGGTCTCAAAAAGCGAGGCCAAGTTTCAGCTGCCGGGTAGAGTTCCTGGGTTTTTTCAGCAGGGCTCCTGAAAAGATCTCCATTTTGCCCATCCATTTGAAACATGTTGATTCTTTTTCAACACCAAAAGAAAAGGAACCCACCATTTACAAGTTGCAATGTTCAGGTGTATAGTGGAAGGAACCCTGTTCAGCGTGGTTCATATGTTCTGGTGAAGACTGCGAAGTGTTTTTTGCTATCCTGTTGGCTGAACTCACCTTCTTGGCCAGCCCCGCAGCTGTGTTTGCATGCTGTGGATGGACAAAATCCTGCACCACTTGGAATCTCAGAGAATCCATTGTTCGATGATATTTACAGGGGAATCATCATTCCAGGGTTTCTTAGGTGGTGCGAAATGGACTTCGTCCATCCACAGTGGGTTTCATGTTGGCTGGTGAAGAAGCAGCGCTATTCCCACGATCAGTCCCAAAAGGGCGGTCGCCAGCTCGGAGTGAGAGTCTCACGCAGCTTGCAGCTTGGTGAGCGCGCGCAAAATGGAAACCGGGATGCGGGCCCAGCCAGGGGTTGCTGTTATCGGACAACGGCACGGAGTTTGCCTGTTTGATGGTTGATATCGGGTTGGTTTGGGGGCCATTTAGGGTTGGTTTAGGGTTGGTTTAGGGTTGGTTCAGGGTTGGTTCAGGGTTGGTTTCGGGTCTGCTTAGGACAAAGGCATGCGGATTTTGCCCGTTTGATGCAATCCGGCTTTTGATTCATGCCTAGGTCCGAGGATGAGTAGGGCTTCAGTGGTGCCTGGGGTTCTTTCCCTTGGGGACCTCCTTGAAACCTATCGGAAAAAGGGTGCCCACGGGAGTCGGGCTGACGTGCGGTGACTCTGGGCCCAGAGCCAAACATGGCGGAGGCACATGCAGTGCCATCGCCTTCTGTGGTGCCTTGCGGAGGTCACTGTTGGCGAGTCTGCTATTGGGTGTGTGTCCTTTTTAGAGGGACTCCCGTTCAACGGGTGGTTTTTTTTGGATTCCGCTTTAAGACCAACCCCAACAAGGGGGTTCCAGCTCACAAAAGGACACATTTTCAAGGGGGTCCACAAAAGACGCATCGAAATCGATGCCTGACAAAGACAGGCCTCTGTAAAGCGCTTGGAAGGGGCCAAACCACGCAACTTTTGGTTCAGGAGGTATTGTACTCCTTGCTTCAGAAGCGTAAAACGGGCCCAGGTCCAAAACCTCTGGTCCTGACCCGGAGCCACATTCAAGCGGAGGGTCCCATGTTGAGGGAGGTCCAAGTTTGATGCCCTTTTAACGGGCCAAGTCACCCCGAAAGGTTGATCCAAAGCGCTCCGCGCAGACGGGGACCCTTTGTGGGGTATCGGAACCAAGAGGAAGCCACCCCTAACAGAGACTTGGAGAAGCCTGTGCACTTTCCTGTTGGATGGGTATGGATGTGGTACTTCAACATGACTTTGGAGTTGTTTGTCCATATCTTTCCGAAAGCCAAAAAGCACTTTGGGGATGGACGTCTTTTGACTTGGTGCTATACAGTGTTTGCTCTCACCCCATGGTAGCTGCAAGCGCTGTAAACTGTGCTTGGCTTCGCTTCCATCAGAATTTGGACGTGGAGCTGCAAAAGGGTCTTGCCCCACCCCCCCACCCCCCCCTGGAAAAGAAGCAGAAAGAGCCACAAAAACGACACCAACCTCCGCCTGAAACGGGGCCTTTTTCCCACCGCCAGGCGACCGCCGCGGCGAGGACCGCGAGCGCCGGGATCGGAATGACCGGGACCGCGACCGGGAACGCCCGGAGCCAAGCGAGCCGAGGGGAGAAGTGAGGGAGCGACCAGTCCTTCCGTGTGCTGAAGGCAATGGCAATGTCCCACTCGGATCACATGGCGTCTTTGGTGTCTTGCTCGTGTCAAGGGGGAAGCATAAGTCTTGCACAGAGGTGGTGGTTTCTTTAGCCGACTAGGTCCCCCAGCTAGGTGCCAACTTTCTCGCCCAGTTCTTTTTTGGTTGGGAGGGTTCCCCTACTAAAATAGACTACAGAAAAAGAGGGTACCCTTATTCTAAGCTCTCTACTGGAGGACCTTCCATGTGCTGAAGACAATGGTTGATTTTCCCCTGTTGGCTTTTAGAGGGGAGTGTATCATCATCCAGGCCATTCCTTCCATGTGCTGAAGACAGTGGTTGATTTCCCCTGTTGGCTTTTAAAGGGGAGTCTAATCACTGTTCCAGGAGACTTGAGCAATTGGAGGCTAGCTAGTGAGGGGAGCCGGTAAAGAGCTAGGGGTATCCAAACTTGCCGTAAAGACGGAGCTAAGGAGCTACCGATCAGACTTCCGTAAGGAGACGGCAATTTCCTCTTTGAGTTTATTTGGGACATGTTAACTGAGCGGCTTCTTGCTGGGGTATTCCAAGTCAAGGCACCTGTAAATACGAAAGCGTAGAGATGTAAAATGGCAAGTGGTTCCCTTTCAGGGGGAGGACTTGATAAATGGAACGGGGGACCCCCTACTCCCTCCCCCCCTCAGGTAGGGGGGATGGCGGAATACTTAAAATCATTTCCAGGCACCGGGTAAAATGCGCATGGTAAAGGATCTTTACTTGTTCGCCGATAAGTACCCTACCACCAATTAAATGGAACCTGACGTTCGGGGGTCCCTTTAAGAGGAAATTGTCCAGGACCCCCCGAACGTCGTCAGGTTCCATGTCAATTAGTGGGACGGAAAGCCTTGCCTAGTGAGTGAGAAGCTTGCGACGCGAAGCAGAGAAACGCCTCATCCCCAAACCGTCGGGAAAGCAACGGTGCAATGGTTGCGAAATCCGCTTCTCGCACCACGAAATAAAACCATGGTTGAAAACATAACGTTGCTTGGTATTTACGTTGGGGAATTGAATCAGAAACTAGTTTGTTTGTTGTTTGTGCAAGGTTTCATCCACCCACTGGCTCAATCTTTGGCTAGGACGAGTTGTCCCTTTTCGAGCCACAAGCTGTTTGTCATGATGTACCGCTAGGAGTGAAGTTGCTGATATTACGTCCAGGGCGCAAGTTCATCCCTAAATATTGCATGACTTTGCTCTCGCACAGAACCATGAAAGCCCTACTTGTCATAAGTCGTGTAATATGCCGGTGTCCTAAAATGGGAAAAGGGCCCGTTTTGGATGGTATTGAAACGGAAGCCAAGAGCCTTTTGTGAGGTTCGGTGAAAGGAATCGCCTTACAGAGCCTCTGCCGTGTACCATGGCAGTCTGCAGAAACGTTCCCTATTCTTTGGGCACATGCACGTTGACTAAAAGCAACGGAACCCAATACCCACTTTTTGACGTCCAAACCCACCACAAGCTGCAAAGCGGATTTTGCCCTCAATGCCAGGTCCAAAACGAATACCTTCTGTGTGTGGAAGGGGTTTTCGCCAACACATGTCGTCAAGATAGGGATTTGGACCCCAACCTGGAGGTTTTCCTCTTGATTTCAACCTTTGGAACGTCAAGATCGGGATTTGGACCCCAACCTGGACTCCTCTTGATTTTTTCATTTGGAATTTTGGAAAGGGCATCTTTGCCATCACCTCACCTCAAGGGAAGCTGCAATTTGGACATTCCAAACCCACATGGGGCGCGGCAGTACGAGCGCTGGACCGCCATCACGCCATTCGAAAGTCACGCGCCGACCTCCAAGGTCGGCCGGGAGCGGAGCGGGAGGAGAAGCGAGGACGAGAGCGTGAAGGACGTGAGGAGGATCGCCCAGGGCTCAGCAACCGGCGGATGTTTCCCCCCCCTTGTTGTTTTCTCCTTTTCTTTTTCTTTTTTTTTGCGGGGGGGGTTCTTTGTTGGCCTTTTCATTTTTTTAGCCACACGGCCCAGACGTTTTTGCCTTGGACCATGGCCGGTTGTTGTTGTTTTCTTGTGTGCTGGAGATTGCTGACATGGGAAGAATCATGTGTTGAGCTGCTGGGACAAGACTCTTGCCGTGCACGATTGCCGTTCAAGCCAAGAAGAGTTTGGATCTGAAAGTGCCAACCCCCACCCCCCACCTGCCCGGAATCGGTGAGTTGCCCGAAACCGACAGAGCACCTGAAGCTCGCAGGCTTCCGGCTGCCAATGATGTTCTCGAATCGGAGTCCCAACAACTCAACAGCTGATTTGTCCCATATCGGTACTTCTCAGACCTTTTGCATTCTGGCGATTGCCAGACCTCGCTTGCCTCGTCACCATCCCAAATGCTGGCACAGGACGCCAAGCAATCATGGCCGCTTTATGCACTGCCAGGTTAAGCTTGCCTTTTGACACGTTGCCCTTGTCTCTGTTTCCTTCATGCTTCCTTTCAACCAGCAAAAACTTACATTGTTGCTTGGGGGGGTAGCCTTGGCCGAGTCATGATTGTAATGCCAACTTGGATTACTTCGCAGGTCCACACAAATCAGAGGAACTCACGGAACTTCAATGATTTTGTTCGTGGGGACCATTCCTGCGTAGCACGGCCCTCCAGATTTTCGACGTTGCCTTGGGTTTTTTTTGGGGGGGAAATGACCCGAAATAGTCCAACCTATTCAGACCTTCAACGGGAGACAAGCCAAACTGCTTGGATTTCCGGGAGCTGTGAGGGCATCCAGGCATTTGCACTGCATGCTGAAATTCCAAGACGGCGAGCGAGTGGATTGTCCCGGCGTGCTCGCAGGGTGTGGTACATACAAAACCGCTGCGGCCATGTTTTCTTTCGCATTTGTATTGAACCCCTACTGGGTGGTTGGGATTGGTATGGCTTGAACCCCTGGTTCTGGCAAAGCCTTACCTTCCAACCACCGGGCTCCATGGGAGGAAGCTGAAAGGTGCCCGAGAGAGGGGCACATTCATTTCAATCACCAGAGCACTTCGTTTGCGTTGCTGTCTGCTTTTCGCAGGGTCGAGGGAAAGTATGGGGCAAGTCAAGACGTACATTGTGGTGCTCACTTTCCCTGTTGGTTTGGCTCCTCTACGCAGGTCCCACGTTTTAGGAACTTGTTGGGTTCGTTGTTTTGCGAGTTTCTTGTGTGTAAAGCGATATTGTGGGCGGATGCCTCAGCCCGGATGAATAGAGTGATTGAGCCAGTGGATTCAAAGAGTTTCTTGACGCTGCGCAGAGTGAAGGGCTGCGGAGGCACAACTCATTGGCAGGCGCAGCTTGTTGAAAAAATATGTGTTTGAAAAGTAGCCGCAGTGGACGGGCGGGGCTCAAAGAATCCCTCTTAAATGGCTTGTCATGATCTAAGGTAAACAATGCTGGTTATATCAACCCCCATTGTTTCAATGGAGGTTTAACAGAACCCCACACCCAAAATTCCCATAAACATGGGGAGATTGCTCAAAAGCATGTGGTGAACGACGGTTCTTCTGGGTAGTTTCAGGGTCCAGTGTGTGTTTTTGTTTGTTTTAACAGAACCCCGGGGGTGATTGAGCCCCAGGTCCAGACCGGCGCTATGCCACGGATGGCGCAAGGGCCACCCTTCGGCCCAACAGAGACAGGCCCGCGATGCGTAAGCGCGCGAAACCGCCTTCGGGGTCACGGCGGCCCTGCGGGGTGTGTGGCGTGGTGCGTGGTGTGATGGTGACGGTAGTGGTTGCGATCCCCTTCCTTCCCAGGCGGAACACACACTTTGCGAGCATGATCAGAGACCAAGCATGTGTGTGTGTGTGTCTGTTTTTGTCTGTGTCTCTGTCTGTGTGTGTGTGTGCGTCCGTGTGCTTGTACGAGAGGTCATGCGTGCGTGCGTGTGTTTGTGTGCGTGTCTGTGTGTGCATGTGTGTGTGTGTGTGAGCGTGCGTGCATGCGTGTGCCTCCTTTTCTGCCTTCGAACAATTTGCATCTCGCTTGGGATAGGCAGCTACGCAGCCTTCCCAGGTTCCAATTGTTCAGTGGCTACCCTTTCCCTTTATTTCTAACGGAGCCATCGATAAGCTGTGATTCTACGCTCGGTCCTTGGCAGCTAAGATGCATAGGGGGAACATAGGGCATAAGGTGCATCAGATCGGAAAGCATCTTTCCCTTCCAACCAATGACAATACGCGACAGGTGGAATCTAGGAGGGGGAATAGCCTTGGACACAGAAGCTTTGGAAAAGCGCGGTGAACCTATTCAAGAATTGATCAGAAGACAGCCCCACTCCATCAGATATGAATGATTTGTCTGGAACGAGCTCACTCATAATGCCTTACTCCTGTGTTGTGACTTATTGGTCGAGTCATTTGCCCGGGTCTTCACCTCACAACCCTTGGGCGCATCCTTTTGCGGGTCGCCTGCGTTTTTTTGCTCAACGCACCGCGCAGGGAGGAGATGGGAGGCCAGGAGGGCGCGTGTGCAAAGGGCTCACCCCTCCACACGGCAACTGCTAGGTGCGATAGGTGCCATGGTGGGAGGGTACTTTTGGTGTTGAAGTGAGGTTTCTCCATGTAAGTTACATGGAGGTTTCAGTAGGGTTCTCAGATCTTGTTCGCGGGCCTTCTGGATCGATGTCTTGAAAACGATTCGCCGAAGCTCCGTCAAAGCCAAATAAGGCCAAATCTGGGTTAAAGCTTGGTGGCATGGACTAATATGATGATGGATTATTGGCAACCACTCGCTGCTGAACGTTCACACACAAATGAGGCCCTAGCATTGTTGTTTTCTCGGGAGGATGGAGCGGTTGGCCGAGGTACTTGGAAGATCTATTTCCTCTTGGAGAAAAACCCTGTCACCCCTATGGTTTAAAGCGGCCGTTTGAGATTCCTAGGGGAGGGTATGTCTTTGCTGCTTGCTTTTGGGTTTTTCTGAGCCGTATGGCTTTCTTGGACGGGTGACGAGCCCATTGACCCAGTTCAGTTGGTTCCTGAGGATTTTTGCGACCCAAGGTGGATTTCAGGCCTTAAAAGACGTCCAATTCCTCAGCACCGGGCATCTGAGCTGCAGGGAGGATGCCCAGTTCTTGAAATTGTGAGCAGTTTCATGCCTTCCCAGACCCGGGGCATGTGTGTTTTCTGCGGACCCCCAAAATGGGTAGTTTGGCCTTTGGATTCCCGAAAAAAAGCCAACCCAACAGGAGTTTCCCTAAAAGAAGACACACCCGATTTCAGCTTCCCCCCAGCTGTGGGCTTTTTCTACGTTGTCGCTGGTTGCCACTGGGGCGACTTGGGCGAAATTGGAACCAGAATCGGAACGGGTTTGTCTCTTTTGGGGAGCCTCCTTTGGATTCTGAGTTGGTTTTGAAGGAACCAACAGGAAATCAAGTAATTGGAGGGACCTTTGCGACAAGCAGAACTTGACTCTCGATTCATGGCACAAGCTGTCTGCAGCCTCTCGGGCTCACAGACACGCCGGCACCAATCAAGTAGAGGCAGGGCGCCGTCATTCTGCCGGCGGCTGAGGTCCTTGAGGGATAGCTCACCGAAGAAAGCAAAAAAAGTGAGCGTCCACCTTGCTGAAGACGATTGTTTCCTTCACTGTTGTTGGCAAGTCGTTTGTGTATTTTGTTGAGTTCTGTATGTGATGTTCATATTTAGTAATTAGAGGGCTGCAAACTACCCAGGTGTTTTGCTACCATATCAAGGGTAGGAAACTGACGATTTGTGGAAACTGTTGCACTTTTGTGTGGCAGTGCGAGTGGTTGTAGGATGTTTCGTCGGCCGCAATCGAAGGGCGCGTTGGTCTTGCAGGGGCAGTGGTAATGCCACCACCAGGCTCTCCCTGAGCCTCTTTGCTGATTTTCAGCGAGGCGTGCCTCAACAAAACGCTTCAAGAAGCAAGCTTGTTTGCTGCGACTTGCCCACAAACGGTGCAGACTCCTCGCTTTTTTTGGCGGTGTTGCCCAACAAGTGCAGACTGCGCTCCAAACCCAAAACTGCATGTCCAATCACAGGTTCCGACCAGGAAACGGGTGGACTCCTGCGATGGGTTTCGCCTCTTCAGCGCATGCACCCGACATGCCATTTCAACAGGATTTTCCGCGAAACTCGTTTGGGGTGGTTTGGAAAAAGCACCATTTTGAGACCAGAACCGTTTGTGCACACATCCCAATCCCGAAGATCCAACCAATGCTCCAGAAAAACCGACTATCTCACTCCCGAAGTTCATGGACTCACTGTTGGGAAGGATCATGTCTAGGTCCCCCAGCAATTGGTTCCCGTTCTCACCCATTTTTAGTTGGGAGATTCAGTTCCCCTAAAATAGACTACAGAAACAGGGTACGTATTTTTATTCTAACCTCGCTGCTGGAGGACCCAGATGTTAGTGGTTAGGGGCTTCGTCACATGGAGAGAAACTCGATCAGCGCAGGCCTGCGATGGGGAGGCTTACTGTGGCCCCTGCCTCGTTGCGCGGGGGTCGGTTCACACTTCTCAGGACCCAGGGGGGGGGCGAATGCGTTGTTTTGTTGTCTTTTTTTTGGGGGAGGGGGGCTTACCCTTGGCTTATCCAGGGATACTGTGGATGGACGAAATCCGGCACCACTTTAAAAGCATTGGAAAGCATGGTAAAAAAGGGGGGGAAGCGTCCTTCCAGGGTTTCTTAGGTGGTGCAGGATTTCGTCCATGCACAGTAGGTCCATGAACTTCTGTGATGCCCGGGTCCTGACCAAAGTGAAGAGAGAAATTGGAAGGCCCAGCTCAAATCAGATTCTGCCGGCTTCAAACTGGGACACGCTCTCTCATTCACCAGCTGTTTCCTCACCTGGGGTTGCCAACCGGGCCACCCTGGTCTGACAACGTTGCAGTCTGAGCGCTTTTTCCCTCAAACCCAAGGGTTGCCTTCCGCGCTATTCGGGTTTTCAGTGAGTTCCCTTCCGAGGGTCTCTTTGAAACAAACCAGATGTTTTTTTTTTTATTATTTTATGAATAGGTTTCTGTTGGATCCGGTGTCTTTTTTCTAGGGCTGTTTTTCCTTAATACTAGGGCGCCTTCCCTTTAAACGTTCTTACTCGGAAATTGCACGTTGAGCTTTGTTTCCGCAAATCGAAACAAGAAAAGCTAGTTCTGGCCCAACACCTGCAGACCCCAATAATAAAACCCTGGGGGGGGGAGAGTATTGAAGGGATGGGCTCTCTTTCTTGACCCCTCCCCCCAGCGTTCCCCCCTTTTTTGCTTCCTCTTGTGCTCCCACGCCATCGCCCCAAAAGGAAAAAAATGGCCCCAAGATTGACAACTCAGGTGCCGGTGCGGAGGGTCGGGCCCTAAGAGAGCGAGCGAATTCCGCCAGCACATCTCCGGCCTGCTGATTCTTAAGGGTTTTACCCTTAAAATGTGCCTTTGTTAGCGGACGCCTAAAACGGCGTGGTGGTCCTTTTGCTTTCCCTTTCAAAACAATTACTCCCCTTTGGCACCAGAAAATGCAGGCTCAGAGGGCCGGCTTCCTTTCGTGCAATAGTTTCAAGCCATGGGTGTGTCTTTTTTGGAGGGTGCTCCTTTTTTTTGGGGGTGGCTTTAAGAGGAAACCAAATGGACACCAACGATTTGATGTTCTCTTCTTTTTTTAAGACACACCCAATGTCGATTGATCGGACCCTTCATTATCGGAGACTGATTGGTGCAAAGAGGGCACTTGAAGAATGCCGTGATCCCTTGTTGATTTGCTCGATTCGTCAAGCAATTGCAACCTGCATTTGCCGACACGAATTGCTGTGCACTTTGCTCCAGATAATATCAGTCTCGCCTTGCGTGTCCTCCTTTTTTCAGTTGCAGGGCTGGTTCTTTGGGTTGGTCCTTGTGAGCGCAGCGTCCCATCAACCACCAGGAGGGCTCCGCTGGATGCCATTCGGAGCCAGCTCAGGGCACCGCCTCGCTCACCAACTCCACGACCTCGGAGGAGAAAGAGGTCCCATTCTTGCAGCGGGAGATCAAAGCCCCTCGGAAGGACACACCTCGGCGCATCGACCTCGGGCGCCATTTTGTGGCGCCTATTTTCAGTAGAAAGCTCCCAAAAGGTGAAGCTTTGCTTTCCAGGTCCTTTGGGCAACTGAGGATCCAAAGGTATTTTTGTTTGGGTAGACTTGGAGCGGAGAGTGTTTTGCGGCAGAGTTGGTGCCGATCAGTTGCCAGGGTTTTGTCCTGATGTTGGACTCTCATTAAATTGTGTTTGACCAGAGCGGTGTTGCTCAGAATTGCCCAGTCCTGTTAGAGTACCCAGTGAACCATGCGGCCCTTTGAAGAGAACCTTCTTGCAGACATATTTGAGACCGTCGCTAATGGAGATAACGGAGTCCTCTTGAAGGTGCCATGTTTCTCTAAAGACGTGGTGATTGGGTCTTTGGTGTGACCGAATCGCCCCAAGAAACAAATGGCTCTTCCACTCAACGCAGAAGCTTCGACTTTTTTGCTCAAAACGGGCCTTAGAGCAAGAGGGCTCATAGGGTACCTCCTTGGGGCCGTTGAAGAAGGAAACCGCCCGTTCAGGGAGTCCTGTATTGATTGTGTGCTGGGTATTGTGTGTTGGGTGTCTCAACGCCACTTTTAACGAGCTGACTTGGGGGCGTCACACTGAGCTGTCCCATGAAGATTCTTTGCAGCGGGAAGGAAACATTATGTCTGACTTGTGGAGTCTATCTATCTACACAATGCCTTATCTCCTGCTCCGAGAGTGCCACGCCTGCCACGAAATCTGCACCTCACCTTGCGAAAGTGTTTCGCCAACCGCGAAATCTGCGCTTTCCTTGCGAAAGCGCTGCGACGACGGGTTGCACGCCTGTGCCAAGGGACTGTATGACGCGTCCGTGCTGCTGCGCCTGTCGCGCGTCAGTCAAGAGGCGCTGCACATGCTACGAAATCGACACTCTAGGCTGCCAAAGACTTGCGTCTGTCACGATTCCGATCACCAATCCAACAGAGTGCTGCGCCTGCCACGCAATATGTTGCGTGTCACGCAAGCTCCACGCGCAAGAAGTGGCCGCGCGCCCCTGCCAATGGTCCCGGGTCCGTCCCAAAACCGTCGTCCGTTTCGGGGTCGATATGAGGAGATGTTTGAACCCGCAGGGTCCGCCACATGCCCGAGCATGTTGTCTAGCACGCATTCACTCTTTCTTCATCTTATCCGTGGGCAAAACTGCCTTCAATTCGTGCCTGCAACACGGAAATTCCTTCCAAGCTTCCTTTGATAATAGCGACCCCCCAGTACTAGGGCAGGTCCAACATCACTCAAAAAGACACGCGGTTCCCTTTTCCTTGTTCCACCTTTTGTGTCTTTTGAAGGGGCCCGCGCTGAGGGCTACAAGCAAGTGATTTGCCAACCCACCAGCCTCCTCCTAGCGCTGGTGCCCTTTGGATTCATGGGCCGAACCATGCAGTGGAGCCTCGGCAGGACACGTGGCCAGGTACCCAGAAGAAATCAAAGCCGCCTGTGGTGAAAATGTTGCTTGGATGTTGGGACTGTAACTTTCTGCCAACTAGCGGGCTTTCCATTAAACCACTACAAGTTAATCTTTTAGCAGGGAGCAGAAAGCAACTGAGCCACGATCTTGCGAGCCTTCAGGGCGGGACTGCTTTGAGGGAATCCGACAGGTTTAAAGTGTTCCCCAGGGATTTGGAGAAAGGCAGTAGAGACGTCGCAAGAGGGTTTGTTGGTAAAGAGGTACCTATGATGGGCTTGGTAGGCAGAGCAGTGCAACAATGGCAAGCAGCAATCAAGTCCAAGGGTTGGTTTGGAGGACATGTGAGGCCCCTCCCCCCCAGTGCCCTCAGATTCTCCTCCAGCAAACCCTTTGGACTCAGACAGCGATGCAAAGCTGGGACATGCCCAGGGGCGACGGAGTGTCTTGGACGCGTTGCCCCCACGGCAGAATTTGCATGTGTCCTGCTTGCAGCACTCCCTCTGAGTCTTTGCACGCTTAAATGGTGGGTCTCTACAGTGGCAGCTCGGGCGTTCAACATTTCCCCTAGAATTACTGCTCAAAAGGGTGGTGTGCAGGTTCCCTTTTGGGCAACTTGGCTAATGAAGGCAGCTGCAACAGATTGAGGTGCAAAAACCATTGCTTGGTGATCTGACGCGCGCATCACGGCTGGAAGCTACGTTTGTGTCTGCCATGGTCGCTCAGGAACTCGCTGGTCGTGTGCATCATCAACTTCTTTGCCCCTTGTCTGAAACCATCCCAGACACGCGATGCCTTCGTGTTTCTTGGAGGGGGCTTCCTCAGAACACGACTACAACTAGGTCCCCCAGTAGTGCCCTTTTACCCTTTTTTGGGGGAGGGTGTCCCTACTAAAATAAACTACAGAAAAAAGGGCATCCTTATTCTAACATCTTTACTGCAGGACCTGGACAAGCTTTATACTTGGTGCGACCACGTGGCACCACTGAAGGGATCTTTTTCCCATGGCCCTCCTTTTGCTTGGTGGCTTGCCCACTTCTGCCTCGCCACGTTCCCGTTTCTTCTTCTTCTTCTTCTTCTTCTTCTTCTTCTTCTTCTTCTTCTTCTTCTTTTTCTTCTTCTTCTTTTCGAAGAGTTCATTGGGCAACTGGGGAGGTGAAAAACGTGTGGCTCAGTCACAGGCCATTGTGGGCATGGCCAATGTGCAGTACCGCGCCGTGGAATGCGTCAGCCTGCAAGTCTCCCCCACCATCGGCGGCTCGGATGGACAAGAAACAGGGTGAGGGGACGAACTCTGATTGTCCCTTGTGCAGGGGTAGCTGGGTAGCTGTTGCAGATAAGGAAAACTTGGTGGCTCCCCGCCATCTGGTTCCTTCGCCCTTTGGCTTTTTTGTGCTTAGTGGTTGGATTTCCATGAAAACGGACAGCCCAGAAAACAGGAGCTTTGCCTGTGGTGGTCCTGTAGAACAAGCCCCAAAAAGTCGTTTCCACTCCAACAGGGCGCAGGCCGTGAGAGCGGCCTGAAGTCTTTGACGGTCTTTTGAGGCTTGACCGACTGAGGGTTCATAAGCCACTGGTTGAAATATACGTCTGGCCTGCGAAACACTTGGATTTGCAGTCTTCTCTATGAAGGCTGCTTCCATGTTGTGGATGGTTGCAAAATCCATCACCACGTTGAAACCATGCACAACCATTGTTTGCTGGCATTTTTAGGGGGATCAGCATTCCAGGTGTCTTAGGTGGTGTTTTGTCCATCCACAGTAGCAAACTCTGATTTTCGTTCGGTGAATAATGGTGATTGACCCTGTGCCAACAATTATGGGAAGTGGACAGGAGGGGCTTGAAAGACTACCATCCCCCTGGCGCTTACATGATTCTTGGGAAATAGGAGAAGCACTGATCAGCAATGGTAATTCGAGACACCGGCACTTTTGTGCTCAGGCATGTGAATAGAAAGGATCTTTTCTCATTTGCCCCGAGCTAACATCTTTCTCATGCCATGACTTCAGGTGAGTGAAAAAACTGAGCGGGTGCCATGCTTCCTGCCCGTGAATTGCTGGCTTCAAGAGTGCAAGCGATTGCGTTCGCTAGCCATTTCCCTTGTTCTTATTTTCTGGGTCGAACAAGAATCTAAGAATGGGAGGCCACTTTGCCACGTTGCATGGTGCCAGAGAAATGGTAACTTTAGGAAAGTGAAGGACTGCAATCTGGACAAAAGGATACCCGGGCACCCTCTGTCCAACTGTGCTGGACGTAGGTTCAGGGCGGTCAGAAAAGTGGTCTTCCCAAAATGTCCGATGGTCAGCTTCCATGGCTGTCAGCTAACCGGGGCAACATTTCTTCACTGGCATGTGTTTTCGACTGTTTAGTTGTTTTTGGGTTCTGCTCAATTCTTAGTCGCCGGGCTCCAAAAAACAAAAACGGTCGGTTGCTTCTTTCCTAAGCCCATACCAAGGGTAGACCAACGTCCTGCAACCAATTGTCGAAGTACCCTTTGAGCATGTTGTCAAGGCCCATAACGATCATAAGCACTTGGCTTGGACAGACCAGGTTTTTCTGACGTCCGCGCCTTGTACGCCGAGAGATCTCAGTCGGTCTTTCGACCGATTGCCAGGTGGCCTCATCGACGCCTTCTTGGGCAAGTCAGTGGAGCAGGTGATGGCCATCCAGCCGGGATCGCCCAGCGAAACGCTATGATTATTCCCCCTTTTGCCTTGCGGCGATAGGTAGGGAACCGGATTTTGGGAATGAACTCCCTTAAAGGAAGCCATACGGGATGGTTTTTTTTGGGGTCATTCCAACTAATTCCCTGCTGAGAACCAGCAAGTTTTGGACCGGTGAGTTTGTTTTGTTGTGTTGTTCTGACTTTTTATTGGACCCATGCTGTAGGTGACATTCCCTGGGCGTATTTGTGTGTGTTCTTGCTTTATTGTTGTAATCTTTGCTATATGGCTGCTTGAAAGTTTGCCATTCCGTTTCTTGACTTGTGTAGGGGCAAACTAGGGGAAACTCCAGATGGGATGGCTTGGGGACATGTGTTGACATCATTCTGCATGGTGTTGATATCAGTTTACATGTCAAAGGCCCTAAAATGGGTGTCCCCTTTTCCCTTCAATGGCGGCGATGCTGTGTTGCCTCCAAAGCACCTTTGTCAGTGAGCCAGGATTTGTGAATGGCATGTTGAGTTAAGAGGAGGAGGGTGGTAAGGCCTCTGGCGGGGTCCCCTTGGTTGCCTCTTGGCTTTCGGCTTGCACCTCGCCCCTCGCAGCAAAGGCAACCAAAGGGTCGGCTACTGCAGCAACTGTCGCATGGGATGGAAAATCATTTGAACATGTTGGATCTCAAGGCGGCGACGGTCAAGCAGGGCTTGCAAGGTGATTGGGGCCCCAATGGTTGATTCGCAAAGCGCGGAGTCGAAGTCATGTCGAGATGGATTCAATTGTGTGGGATCTTGTTTAGACGTGACCCAAACAAGGACCCCTTTATATGAGCCATGCGGTCTAGCCGCTAGCCTGGAGCCGCCCAAAACTCCCCAAACCATGGTTTTGGAGGCTGAAGGTAATCAAGGGGTCGCCTTCGTGACCCGAATGTTACATCGGTGGCTCAATGTTGCACACCGCTGATCCCTTATGAACTGGATGGTTTGAAATCGTATAAACATTTCTGGCTACTTGGTTAGATCTGTGGACTTCAGCTTTTTGGCAAGTAGCGGATTGTCCATTGGACCCACAAAAAGTTAAGCTTTTTTTCAGAGGGGTCAACAAACAAGATTTGGTGTGCCCACACAATTGAATCCATCTCGACATGACTTCGACTCCGCGCTTTGCGAATCAACCATTGGGGCCCCCAATCCCCTTGCAAGCCCCGGTTCAGACACCCTCCGGTATTGGTGACCCCCAACTTGACAAATCAATTGCCGTCGGGTCTTCTCGGCTTCCTTGACTCAACCGAATCCGTTGAGGTCTACCCGAAATCCGAACCCCCGAGAGATCCAAATGCTTCGCCTTGGATTTGTTCCTTTTGAAGCCAAACAACTGGGGTCTACAAATGGTGTCATTCGCAGCGTGACCGGTGGCAAGCAACTTGAAACCGCCCGCCTTGCTTGCCGTGTTCCCCCCCCCCCCCCGTAAAAGGGGGTCCCCCCCCCAAAAAAAAAAACAGCCCCCCCCCCACAAAAAACAGAAAACAAACAGAAGCAAATAAGAAACAAAGCATAAAGAAAACAATCAAAAAACCAAAACTAAGCAAAAAAGAAATAAAGCAACAAGAAAACAAACACCAAAAAAACAACCAACAACAACAACAACAACACAAAAACCGACGGAACATGGTGATCCTGAGGTGCCTTCGGGCTGGGCTGACGCAAGTGCTGAAGGCGAACCTCATGGGCTCAATGCACTGGCGCTTCGGCTTTCGCGAAGCCGCGTCCCGTTGCCCCCCGGGCGGAGCGATGTGTTATGAGCCCAAAACGTGTGTAGCACCAGACGTGCTTGCTGTTGTATTTTTCGTAGGAGGTCTCCTCCATCCTCATGTTTGAATGTAGGGTAGGTCAATTAAGTTGGAGGTGCCTTTCTTTCCTTTCACTGTTTTGCTTTTATGTTTCCTTGCTTGCCTGGTTATGTTTATCTTTCGAGGCTGCAGAACAACGAGGTTGTTTGCAACCATACCAAGGGTTGGAAAGCTCCTCCCAACTTTGTTGCATTTTGGGGCAGCGACATGGGGTTCTCACTTTGGGTTTTAATAGGAACTCAGAATGCCAACTAGTTTGGGATCCCCGTTTTTTGAGACACCTCACACAAATATGAGGCATCAGAAATCGGTTTTCTGCGTATGCCTGGATTGCAGATTGGCTTCGTTCTCAATGGGGGACCCACTGACACCGTCTCAAAACGGGTAATGTTGACCCGGATTGAGAAACCCCCTGATTGATTCACAGGGGGGGGCTCCGCTTGTGGGGATTCATCACTGGAGGGGCCCCCACCCCCCTATCAACAGAATCGGTTCATTCTGGGGTCAACATGACCATCCAAAAAGCATAGCCAACTTTGGAACTTGAGGGACCCTGCCTCCTGACGTTCGCAACATGCGAAGCTCCTGCAAACCACCATTTGAAAGAGGACACCCCCCAAGAAATCAACCAGGAAGACTTTGTTCATGCTTGGCTACATGCTTACACTTATGGATAACTTATGGATAAAAAGGAACTCTTTTATTTTGAGACAGACCCGCAGGGATGTCGTCGCGTGTGCTAGCTCGCACCGCTTTGCCTACCTTCACAATGAGCCACAATGCCAACGCCTCATACAAGCTGAAGCAAGCAGTGCATCATACAAACTGGAGCTGCAAGTGCAACATAGACGGCTTCTATCAACAGTAACATTTGCATGTGCTAGCTGCAGGCAACTCGCGAGAAAGGGCGCCAATCCGCAAACACAACTGGATAAGATTAGTTCGGCAACCTGAAATACGATCTTTCAAAGCAGAGCGAGTCGTTTGCGTTCGGTGAAGCTGCATGTTGTCTTCCCCCCCCCCAAACACTAGGAATTCCTTGTTAATGTTATTTCCTTACCGTGGTTTGCCTATATGAACTCAGAAATGCATGCGTATTTCATGTCAGCAAAAGTGTACGTTTGGCGAGTCAAGCTAAGAATTACGTTTGATTGTCATGTTTGCAGGGTGGCTGGATGGTTTGTGCTTTGATGTCTGCTTGAGATTCGATTGGAAGATAGACTACCCTTCCAACAAACATGGTTTGGTGCGCCTTCAACCCCTTTTGGAAGACTACCGACGGAGCAACTGCGTGCCATGTTTGCTGGGAGGTGCCACCCATCCCGTGAGCTCTTGCTCCTTTTTGTGGGGGAGGGGGGGGGGAGGAATTGAGCTCCTGAGCTCCACATCCAAAGCTTTGAATCGTCCCCAAGCGCTTCCGTCGACTCAGGTGCTTGCTGCTGGTGCTGGGCATGTCCATTTTCGCGGCAGGAGACGTGTTTTGGGTTGCAACGGGGCTTGTGAGTAGAGCGTCGGAGCTCGGGGGCTTGACTTGGCGGCTGTTCCTCCATTTGCGCAACATGGGTTGAGTCTGAGACACGGGACGAAACTACTGGACTACTTATGGCAAACGTGGCAGTGAAAAGTAAACGTGGCAATGCGCAACATGGCTCTTATTAGAAACTTTGGGATTTTTGGTAGGGGATCTATCACTAGACATATGGACCATATGGACATATGTTGACGCTTTCCAGGCTGAAGGAAATGGAAGGTTTGTGGTTGTTCTCTTTTCGGATGGGTGATTTGGCCCGCCCCCCCCCCCCCCACCCCTTGCTTTTTGTCGGTTGCCCTTCCTCCTGCCCTGTTAACATAGGCACACCACGCTCCAATATGTGTCTGTGTCACAAAAATGGGTGGTTCCCTGGCTCCCACGAAAAAAACAACCTGCCCAAAGGCCATCGACCTTTTCACCTTTTGGTTTCTAGAGATGTGTCCTCTCCGTATTGATGTGCCCTCTCCGTGCATTTAGTTGAGAGGCCCCTCCGCAAAACTCCCCACAACCCCAAACTCCCCCACACCCCACACCCCTCCCCCACTCCACAACCCCACCCCCCCGCAACTCCCCCCCACCCCCCCCCCAACTCCCCCCCACCCCCACCCCCCCAACCCCCAAACAGGCGCCAACGCGGCCGCAGGAACCAAGGCCAAGAACTGCAAGTTCAACATCGACGGCGCCGCCGCGCAGATGTCCTGCCAGGCTTCGCTTCCCTTGCCGATTTGTCCAAGCTCCGAGCGAGCCGAATCGGCGCGGTTTGCCTATGGGGAAAGCCCCTCCTCCCACGAACATCGCAGCTCACAGGGGATCCCTTTCACTAGGTGCCCTACTTAACCTCTTTGTTGCCGGGGGGGTTCCCCAATTAAAATGGACTACAGAGAAAAGTTGGTACCCTGATTCTAACCTCTCTACTGGGGGACCTAGGTACACTCCAGGTGCTATGTTTGGGGAAGGAGGGGAAAGAGCCACCTCCGTTGGGCGATGCGAGCACCTGAAGGTAGATGATGGACTCTGGTCACTTCTTGGGAAGACCAGTCTACAGTGGCAACCAACAGTTTGGTGGTTTTTTTTTGCCCTGCCAATCCACTCGATAGGGCCCAACATACTGTGGATGCTTGCGATGTTCGCACCACCGTTCAGCAACCCCGGTTTCTGATTCGGTGCGAAATGGATTTCACAGTAGTGTGGGAAGGTTCCTGGAAGCAAGGGATCCCTAAGTCACCTCCTTTGGCCTATTCTTTTCGGGCCACAGTTCCTGGGGGGTGGGGTGGGGAGTGAGAGGGTGTGTCTCCTCCAGCTTTGTTTGACAGTCGGGCAGAAGTCCTCCATTGTTTCGTTGTTGTTTTTTCCCCCCCCCCCCGAAAAGGGACGAAATCGAGACTGTCCTTCTTTCTGAGGCTGCTGGTGTTTTTTGGGGCGTTGTAAAGGGGAGCCAAAAGGAAGACCGGCATGTTAATTATGGAGGACCAATGGTAAGGGGGGGGGGGGTCCCAAAAAATGACACGCCCATATGGAGGGCGAGCCAAGTTTGAAGGCAGTGGTTTTGGGTTCTGTTCATTTTTGCAAGGGGGCTGCAAAACACCCTCAGTTGTTCGGTGGCACCCTGTTTCCTCTTTTTTGTGGGGGGGTGTGGCTGCCCCACTAAAGCACAGAAGGGCTCCCTTCTTTCCAGGGTCACTGAACGACTGAGCACCAGGTACCATACCAAGGGTTGGAAAGGTAAGCCATGGTAAGCCTTTCTTGAATCTGGCACTTGACCTGTTTGGTGTCGTACGTTTGGATCGACCAGCCTCCCGCGGCCAGGAGAGCGTTGCATTGGTTCTGCTTCTATGGGTCCAAGTCAGCTGGAAATGGTGTCTCTAAACCCTAAACCCCCCAAACCCTAAACCCTAAAACCCCCAAGTCCCAAGCCCTAAACCCTACACCTTGAACTTTTGGACTTAGGGTTTGGGGTTTGGGCTTTTTTGATGGTCATTACTCACTAATGGCTTCCCAAATGCCCAGGTGAAAAGACATACGAAAGTTGGCCCACTCCCATTTGCGAGATATGCACCGGCCGAACTTGCAGATGGCCATCGACCGGTTCCTTGGTTTGTTGAGATGTTCATGGAGTTCGTCATAGGCCTCGTCATCATGACCTTCGTACTAGAAATTGTGCAGAATCACCGTACCCTTCAATAGATGAGCTGAAGCCAGCAAAGCAAAAGGAACCCAGACACCACCGGCGTAGTTCTTCAGGTTGGCCTTTGGGCTTGACATGGAGTTTTTATTTAAGTCGTTATCTAAGATGTTGGCATCCCGAGAATTGCTTGTGGTACGCTCTCGGTCTGCATGTCATGCCTTTTGTGACGTCTTTTTGAACCTTTCCGGTCTCCTCGTTGCGTCGTGCTTCCTTCCAAGAAGCCAAACGGGAGCAGATCAGACTCTAGGCATCCGCTCCGGGTGCTCTACTACGTCACCGTGCGGGTTCCCGTTTTGAATGGATGTCCTCTGCGTGTCTGTGATGCGGAAAAGTTCAACCCCCCCCCCGCTGCAGACATGCAGACATAACATGGTACACCTCCCCCAACCCCACCCAGAAAAGCAAGAACAGGACAAGCACTTTAAGGAGGTCGCCTTCTGGACTTCTCCCTTTGACTCCTGGGGTGCATAAGTTCGAGAAGCCCTGGCAGGTGGTGGCAGCAATCAGCATCACTCTGCCGACCATGTTCTGCTCGGTGCCGGGTGTTTCTGCAGAACATGCACCTTGGACTCAGCTCGGGCTGAAGGGCCGCGACCTATGATTTTAAGTTTTAAGCGAAGTTCTCTGGGTGAAGTCAGAATGACCCGTGGCATCACACTTCGAGAGACCCAGTAAATTAGGGGTGTGGGTGTGTGCGTTATTCCCATTGCCATCTTTCCAGCAAAAGTGGCACAGTGGGCAGAGGGGGCCTCTTAATGAGGGAAGCCTTCCAAAACTCCAAGCCTCTTTCTGCACTTCCATGATGCTCGGAAGCAAAGCAACCTTTAAGCTTTTGGGCAGACGACGACTGTACAATTCCTCAGCAAAGTTCCCAGCCTTCTTGTACTGAGGGGATACTCCTACAGGATGAAATTGAGATGGGGGTTCTCTGGAAACGGGGCGATCATGTTTCCGAAGGAAACCAACAGCATTTGGACATACTTGATATTGGCTGGTGAGCCAATGAGCATGGGATGGCCATGTTGCTGCACGCCAGTCGGCAAATCAGCAAATTGGGTGTTTTGAAGAACCCGCCACATGTCGGACGTGTGTCGTTTGCAGACTGGCGAGCTTCCCTCCGTGTCCCATCTCGGCGCGTTTCAACTGAGACTCGGAGACTCAGCTTGGAATGCGAGCCAAGACATCAACTGGTTGCTCTGACTTTGGGAAGGGCGCAACAAAGCCAAGCAGAAAATGGTCGTGTCGGTTGGGCCCATGTGCTTTGGTCAAAAGAAGCGGTGGTCTTTGGAGGAGGTCCCCAAGACTTTGGACTCAGTCACACTCACTCAGATACCTATCGCAACCATAACGTTCTCGCAGGGCGTTCCAGAGATGGATGCTCTCTGGGTATTCCACAGCCTGCATTCGCCAAAAAGTAGTCCTCATACCCACAGAATGGCTGAAGCTTGTTGGACGCTTAGCCCCTTAGTAGTTTGATCCCTTGATTGTGTGTCTTTGTTTTGGTTCAGCTGAGGAAAGCCTTGCTGAGATTTCGGGATGGACCCCATCGCAAGTTACCATGCCAACAAAGCCCCCAGCATTGTCGACTGAAAGCTGTTGGGGGATCCCTTTTGGACCGTGTTGATTTTCCAGAACCAGGTTGCCGCTTTCTGTGCGTGGCCACGGGGCTTTGTTTAAAGTGAAAAAGTCATGGGGCTGAAGACCTCCCTTGGTATCACAGAAAGGGCCAATCCATTCTGCAGGCGCGTGCTTTCAATCCTTTGGCCGGATGCAAAAATAGTTCTCATGTGCTTCGTTATGTTGCCATGAGCTTTTCAATTTTCAAGTGCGTGCTTTTCCTGTTTTCGCGCTGCGCATTGACACAGGCATGTGCACTGCTAGCAGTGAAGAGCAAGCCTCAGCTTTGGGGAATCAGGATTCTAAGCGAAGTGATTCTCGGCCCGAAGTGGAAATCATGAATGTAAGCGCCTGTTGCCGCGACATTAGCATTGGAGAAGAGGGCCTTGTCACGTGCAGCTAAGCCTGAGGTGGTGCTTTTGTCCAGGGTGTGCGCGGCCTTCCTCATTTTCCTGTACTTTAGCTTCATCTACTTCCACCTGAAAACCCACAAGGAGAGACTTCATGGCCGGAAGACGTTTTGGCGACCATTGGATTTCTACTGGTCGCTGTCACCTCATTTCTACTGAAAGGATGGTTCATGTGTTGCTTGCTCGGGTGGGAAGAACTATGCAGGGACTTCTTCTGACTGGACTTGACGCAAGGCAGAAAGGCAAACACAGCAAGGTTTCCATGGATGCGGTTAAGCGTTTGGCTGGCCTTTCAGAAGCGTGCACCTTGTCTCTGGGCCTCTTGGGCATCTTTCCATGGGGCAGAATTTGAGTCTCAGCACAAAACCTATCTGAGCTTTTGACCAGTTGCTGCTTTACCAGTTTGGTCAACGATGCCAGCGACCCAAAGGGATCATTTTTGGATTCCAGGATCTTTGCCTTGCTCCTTGGACCTTTATCTTGTTCGGAAGACAAGTTTCGCGCTAAACATAAAGTTTGAACTTTTTGGGCCAGTCCACTCAGGAAGTGCGTTGCAGGTAAGTAGTATCACCCGTTCTTTAACTAATGCGCAGGGAGGGGCGGAGTGACGAATGCGCATTGCATTGTGTGTTTTCCTTGTTGGAACCATTTCATCACATGTCGGTGGCAGGACGTCGGGTCGACCCATCCAGTAATGGCTTCCCACCTGCAAGCGGTTTGTGAGTCGGCAATGGCTTCCCAAAGCTTGGGTCTTCAAGCTTTGGGATGCATGTTGTGCCACCAGAAAGATTCACTCGATTGTTGACCCCGTATTAAAAAACAAAAAACAAAAAAGAGTGGCTCTAGTACTAAGCCACCCCCTAGTCATCAACCGGAGTTGGTTGAGGAGGGGTCAACATCACAGAGACCCTCTCGGCCGTTCGGGCGACAGCTTGCCAGGCCTCCTTTCAGACAGCAGAGGCGCAGCACATCATGAGCGAGGAGGACGGCGCGGCAAGCCTTGAAGCTTTTGGCCACACAACTCCGGCCTTTTGGATTCCCAGGAGGCTCCAAGGGTCTTGGTATGTGTATAAATAAACAGCTATGTGTATGTATACATATATACACATATAAACTGCATACAATGCATGTTTCGGTCCTGCTTGGGGAAAGGCCCACGCAACGTTGGCTGTCATCTTGAGATCGCGCCCCTTTGCTTGCTAGTGAGAAAAACACCGATCCAGGAGCGGGAGCTGAGTGGCTTGGACGCAATTGTCATTTGAACCCGCCCATGCTAATCCTAGGGCTCTCGGATGGAGGGGGTGGGTTGGGGTTGGGCGGGGGCGGTTGTTTCTCTTTTCTTTTTTTAATATTCATATATATATATATTTATATTTATATTTATATATATATATGTATTTATATGTTTTTGGGGCGGGGGGGGGGGGGGGATTTGTGTTTCTTGCGCTTGTTTCGGGGTGCCAGGTCCCAAGGCTGACAATTCGCGAGTGGCAAAGGCGTTTTAGCTCAGGCTGGCTTTGCCCAAGACGTGTAAAATAATGCGCGAAAGGGCTACGAACCGCAAGTGGGCTGTCTTGCAAGGCAGTGTTCAAACCAAAAAAGGTTTGGAATGAGATCAAAGGCCCCCTGCTTGGAATAAATCCGAACAGAACTTGGCTGAGAGGAGCCAAACCAATGCAAACCAAACTGGTTCAAACCCAATTGATTGGAAGTCACCCAGGGTTCCAACCAATGGTGTGCCGGTAGGGCTGTACCCGAAGCAGCCTTCGGAAGATGAATAAGCAAGCAACAAACAATGAAATCTACGTATATCTATAGTGCAAGTACATTGGTACGTGTATATATATATACATACAACTGTATCCATGTGAGTTGTAGGGTGTGGAGCCAGGTGCACACCGATCCTTGGCGTGAAATGCGCGGAGATTGGGTGTATCCGGATGGATATCTCCGGGCGGAAAAGCGCTACTGAACTTGCATCTGCTAATCAAGGAGCAAAAAACATGAAATCAGGGGGACCTACTGTGGACGGAAGACATGCACCACTTGCAAACCATGGTTGACACCATTGTTTATTGGTATTTACAGGGGATTCGAATCAGAAACCAGGGTTTCTGAGTTGGTGGTGAGTACGTACCAAACCCGGCGCTGGCGGGATGTTTAGGTCAGCTCTCGCTGGGCTCCTCCATCCTGCTGATGGTCGCCAGCATCGCGGTGGCCGCTTTCAACTCCCAAGTGCTGGTGGACCATCTCCAGGCCTGGGCATCGAAACCCCAGGCTCAAAATGCTGCTATTGGCTTCCCTAGAATTAGCTCCCCTTTTTGCGTTTTTGCTTTTTGGGGGTCCCTTTGTTTTCCACTAACCAGGCAAAAAAAGATATAGTTGTTGCTGGGGTCCTAATTCCAGCTTAGTACTAGCTTGGTAACCCTAAACCACCCGGGCCGACCAAACCACCAAACCACCAATCCAAGCCACCAACTAAAAGGGGGCTTACTAAAAGCTGTTTGGTTGGACCTTCGGACTTTAACTTCTCGGATTCCCCTCATATTTCCTTTTGACCAGCAAAAAGTTAAACGTTTTGCTGGGGGATCTACAGCACCCAAGGGAGGGTTTCGTTCTTTTCTTGGGCTCGGGGGGGTGGCTAAAAAATCGAGACACAACGGCACAACGCTTTGGGGCTCTTGAAGTTCAACTGGAAAACCGAAAGTTGGGTAGCCTTGAGGCTTTTGGAGGTGTTCCTGGAGTTGAAGGCTTTGTTGGGCTGTTGGTGGGCTGAAGGCTTTTTGGAGTTTCTCGGAGTTCTGTGGGCTGGCGGTGGCTTCTTTTCTGCGGGTTTGTCAATCGGGCTGTGGGATTCCTTTGGTTTGGCTTCCCCACTGCCCATGGCCCAGTCGGTCATCTGGAATATGTCCAGGTTTTGGGCAGCCATGTGGGGAAAAGCAACACAACGCTTTCATTGTTCCGGGTTCGCAAAACCCCAGGAATTCAAGAACTGGGTGCCAGTGGGTGGTTTCTGAAGAACAGCGGAGGGAATGCACAAAATGTTTGTGCGGGCCACAAGTGTGCCCCTTCCCCTCTTTATGTTCAGAGGTTTCACCCTTGGCTTCTGGAAAATACCCCTCCTGCCCAAGCCACAAACGAGGGGTCAACGATCCCAAAACATCTGTGCCTGTGTGGGTGTATGTGTCAATTGTCTTCGGTCAGAAATGTCTAGGGGTCGGAGTCCCCTTTCAGGAAGCATTTGGCAATTTGGATCCAAAGACGCCTCTACCCTGCCGGTTTTGAGGTTTTCCAGTAAAGCTGGGCCTCTTTTTGTGCATGCATCCTTGCAAGAAACGCTGAAGCGGCTCATTGTGAGGGCTTCTACTCTTGGCCACTTGGGGTCTGGGTCTCTTAAAGTCAAGGTTCATTGTGAGATTCTCAGACTTGTTTTTGGACGGCTTTCTCCATCGGCGTTTGACGCTGGTCAAATTTTGAGGCCAGGTAAGAAATATATGCCATGGCTACTAGGGAACCCAGCCCTATCCCACTGCCCCACTGGGCAACCGGGTCTGCGGTGTACCCCGGGGTCTCGATGGAAGCCACCAGTAACCCGTCTCGCCGAGTGATCCTTTGGCTTGTTCCAAACCTCCAAACATTCCAATCCCATGCGGTTGCAACCATGGAACAAGAGTTGACACAAGTTGACACCCTTTTTTCCCCGACAGCTGAAAGCTTTGGGGTCTCCCTTCCACGAGGGTTCCACCAGGGTTCCACCAGGGTTCCACGAGGTTCTGCGAGGGCTACGAGCACTAAAAAGAGCACCGCATGCTGTTGGGGATGTCACTTGAGCTTGTTAGCATTTTTTTTTTGGGGGGGGGGGGTGGAAATGGGAAGGCGACTGACTCATCATTTTCCCAAACCCAACAATGACCCCTTTGGGTGCGCAAACCAATTATAAAGCTTTGGCCAAAAGTGGTGCCCTTTTTCCCCTTTAAAAGGGGGAAGGGTTCCCTTGAAGCTCAACCAACCCAACCAAAAAACCAACCAAAAACCAGAAGGTCCCCCAACCAGAAAAGGGCGCCCTTTTTTTCCCCATGGCCACTGGGCCTCTGAGAAGAAAAAGGCTCCCACCAATCAGCTCGAGGCAGCGAGCCTGCATGGCTGGCTTGGTTCGGTTTTGGCTTCGACATCCCTCCCACCAATTAAACATGGAATCTGACGTTCGGGGGTCCCTTCAAAAGGAGAAAGGTCCAAATCAGGACCCCCCGAAACGTCAGGTTCCATTGAATTTCTGGAGTGAATCAAAGGGCGACAAATCGCCCGAAAGTGCTTGACGTGGATGGTCCTCTATTATTATGATTATTTTGGGGGGGAGGCCAAGGGCTGGGGTCGACTTAGGATACATTGTACATTTTACCAGTGGCTTAAAGTGAAGCAAGCAAATTGACATATACCTTCTTGTAACTAAACCAAACTCTATTCATGAAGGTAGATTCCCTTAGATCTCCGAGCCCCAGCCGTTGCTTGGCTTCCCTTAGGCCTGCGGAAGAGAACAAATAAAAATAAAAAAACAAAAAAAAGCCCCCCAGCCACCCGCCGCCGCTGCCGGCAGTTTCGGCGGCCAGGACCTCTCGCAGACCTTCCACGTGCCCCAGCAGTTCATCGGCGCCACGATGCTGCCCATCCTCGGCGCCTCGGAAATGACGTTCTCATCGGCAAGTCGGCGGAGGTCGAGGGTTCTTTTGAGTGGGGGTTTAACATGCTGAGTTGTTTGAATGCGATTTTTTGAAAGAGAGAGAGAGAGAGAAAGACAGGTGTTTTTAGTTTTTTGAGTGAGCTTTTGGAGTGGGGTTTGCTTTTTTTGCCGTGAAGTTAGCCTTAGTAGCTTTAAACATCCGGGCCAGCTTCAAGTTTTTGCGTGGACCGCTGTGGCAGCCCCCTACAAAAGGCGGCTTGCTTGAAAAGGGCGGGAAGAACAGCTCACGAACAAACAAGGATTGCTCATAGCTCGGAGCAAGCCTGCCAAAGGTACTTGAGATGCCGCATCTATTTGGAGTAGCGCGGGCGTCTTCAAAACGTGGGACACTTTTTGGTAGCTCCAAAAGGCGGCCCAGGGCGACACCGGGGCTTGCAGACACCCCCCGTGAAATTGAAAAGGACAAAGAACATGGTTGCATTGCGAAACGGGGGAAAAAACAACATCATTTGTGATGATGGGTGTCAAAGGCAGATTTTGAGAGCGGAGCCATCAAACGGTCATGATTCTTGCGTTTCTGGTTCTGTTCAGTTTGAGTGTACTGCAACAGGGGGGGTGGCCACTGTCTGTAGCCGGAGGACCCCTTTCACGTGGCAAAGTAGTCGCATGGCCGATTGGAGTTGGAATAGCCCCACCTTTGCGATACTCTCCTTTGAATGAGGAGGCATCATCCCATGGGCCACTAGTGATATGCACAGAAGTGATAAGGTCCTTCTGTTTATTTACATAGTGTTGGGTAGGATGTTTCACTACCATTGGTTTATTTTTACTCAGATGCCACGCTTAAAAGCTAGGTTGCCGTATGTCCTTGCATGCCCTTTTTTGCTTTGTGTTTGTCATGTTATTTCCTTGTATGGTGTTGTATGCCAATCGTTGTGCTTTGATCTTGTATGTCCCTCTTTGTTTCCTGAGTACGTTGTACTTCCTTGTGTGTCCTTGCAAGTGTTTGTTTGTCCTTTTACTTCCTTCTATGTTCTCATGTCCTTTTTTTCCCTTGTACGTCCTTGTTTCAGGCACCCATTGCTTCGTGGCTTGGATGTCTTGAAGCATGAGAAAGGCAGCCTCTTACATCCAATCAAATCCCCGGATGTTGCTAAACCCCTGGTTGATTAGGGGGTGGTGTCCCCCTTCGTGGGGAGTGACAGAGGCCGCCTCTATTCATTTCGGGCGAATATGAGGCAACACCGCCGAGCACATTGCTTCCGTCAGCTACGCGATGAAGGTCGGGCCTATGCTTAGCTCGTCCCCCTTTTTGTTTGCAGGTTCGTTCCTACAGATGGAATCAACTGACATCAACTGACCAAGGGTTCAAATCTTGCTTTTACCAGCCCTGGCAAATGTGTGCATGGTGCGAGCAGTGTGTGAAGAACGACTTGGCGCGCCCTGCCGCGGGCGGTCTCTTTTGTTTGCACCGCCCCGTAGCTGGCCAAGCTACCTAGGTTTCCTGGCAAACGAGTGACAAACAACCGTTCAAGCTGATTGCCGCTTTTAGGGAGCAAATAAGAGGCAACTGTCCAAACCACCAATGAGCATTGAGCCTGTTTGGGTGCTTTCCGGGCAGTTATATGTGGCTGAAGGTAGATGGCTCCGTTCCTTTTCAAGTTGGCCACAAGGGGAGTGTGCTACTTTCATTCTCCCATGGTCCTGTCAAGGGAAACCATTGAGATCATGGAGCTGCTGGATGTTGATGTTGGCGGGAGCCCATGGCCCAATAAGATGAGTTGCCTGAGGCCAATCAACCCGTCTCTTTCAATGCCTCGATTCTCCTTAGCCAACCAGTGCGAGAGCGCAGCTTGTATCCAAGGTGGGACATCCTTCAGACATCCCAACAAATGTGGTTGGCCCAAGGTCCAGGAACATCCTTCAGATCTAATGTCAGCACAGCAATTCTCGGGGATCGCAGTTCTGATTTCGGAAGGACGAGATGGACTCTGCGATCTCCGTGGCCGTGGGCTCTGCGACTCAGATCGCCCTCTTTGTGAGGGCCTAAGGCCGTGCTTGTTTGGCTTCCTGTAGTTGCCGTTTTTAGAGGAACCCCTTTTTTTCGGGTGGTTTCAAAAGGAAACCCCCAAAAAAATACAGTATCTTTGGGGTGGCTCACCCTAGTTTGTGATTTGGATCGGTGGTTTGGTTGTTAAGGGGTGGGTTTTCCCATTTACCCTTCAAATCCACAAGCCACCAATCCGAACTGCCAATCGGGGGTACCCTGATAATTTATTCATTGCGAGCTCGCCCAAGGGTCTGAAATGATGTAGGCGGTCCCTCCATTTCCCTTCTTTGGAAGTGGCAATGGTGTCGGAACCCACCGATAAACTGCAACTATGCAGGGGACATCCAGTGACCCTTGATAGGTTCTTTCTTTGGGACACCGGAAATTTCAGGTTTTTGGATTTGCAAAAATCGCAGACGCAATGCACACACAGGTTATGTAGCTCACATCACATCATGTCTGCACATGCGCTCTTTGACTTCCAAATGTATAAACATATATGTGTCTGAATTGGACATATGTGTCTGAACTGCCCATGTGACCGCGTGCTTGCACAGCCACACTTGCGTTCACGCGCGCACGCTCGCCCGCTAAACTTTAGAAGCCCGGCATTTTGTCTAGTTTCATGTGGGTATCTGAGACTTCTGACAAGGCTGCGTGCAACACTGAGTGATGTTTTATGTATTGGGAAGGTGCTCCTTCACATCTAAGAGTCTTGCTGTTGGGTGTGCCTGTGGGGGGCAAGGGGGGGGGGTGTGCCTGTGCGGGACGGGGGGGGGGGGACACAAGGGGAAACCGCATGGCTCAGTGGATTTTTTTCAGGTAGGACACAGAGTGTCTATCTTGCAGCCTTCTTTGAGGTTTGACATGAGACTTTTTGGGAAGACCTGGGAAGACTGTGGGGGGAACATAGAGGATTAGCGTTGACTTCATATTAATCAACCCCAGTTTATCATTTATAGGGGGGTCCCTGGGTTTAGTGGGGAATCATCACTTTCGGAGGGAGACACGCCCTATTAACAAAGTGGGGTTGATTAATATGGGGTCAACTTTATTTTACTTGTTGGGAAGAGGTGTTCGCAACTTAGTGGGCACATAAACAAGTTCAGTTCTTTTCGGCTCAAGTTGAGTGGGGCTGGTAACGCTTGGGGCCTCCCAGCCATCCTTACAGGCTCGTGAGCTTCTTCGCGGGTTTCGCGGGGGTTGCCATTTGGCCCAGAAGTTGGACTCTTAGCAGGGGATCTAAGGGTAGCCCAAGGCGAGTTCGCGAGTTTTGGAGCAAGGTCGGTTTCACGCCAAGGTGCGAGAGAACCTCTGGGCAAGTTAGCTGACAAGATCCGAGGGTCAGCCAGTCCGCCCTTGAAGCCCTTTCTTGCCCAAAGCGAATCGACCGGATCTGATCTTTTGGTGCCGTCTTGTGTGGTCCATTTTGGGTCATGGCACCAACAGGCGAACCTTTTACTTCTGGGTCCTTTGGGCAACTGAGAGCTTCTTCTTGCTACTAAATCAGGGGTACGTTATCCTTCTTTCCAGAAAACCTCTGGAAACCCAGGGAATACGGATCCGGTGTTTGAAAAGAACGATGGCTGAAAAGAATAGGAATCAATCCCTAGAAAATCCTTTCTTTCCATGGGCAGTCTTGGAAGTCGCAACCTTCGAATGTTTGCAACTTAGGTATGGTTCACCAGCATGTTGACAAGCCACCGCTTATGGTTCACGCATCCATGTTCGGCCTCAGGTGGTTCCCTTGTCCGTGTTTTCTGGCTGGGCCTTGGATACGCCCATGTCCTTGGACTTTAGCATGCCGCTGGTCTTGAAGATTCGGGAGCTCCGGTCTGCCTCTGGGTTTTGGGAATGCGGAATGCGGTCCGGGTCCTATAGGAATTGTGAAATCCGCTCCAAAAATGTTCATACTTGTGCCAAACATATTCATGTCACATCTGCTTTTTTTTCTTATTTTGAGTGACGCGTCAAACCTTGCAACCCCGCAGGGGAAATTGTTAAATCCATTCATTTGGAACTGAAGAGTTTGCAGATGGATGTGTTCCTGCCGTCCGTTCAACAAGAACCCTGTTTATAAACAATGTCCATTTTTCCTGAGCAAAACATGTAGAACTCGATTGTGCCGGTTCAGGGTGAGGATCGGCAGCTTTCACTAACTTTGTCCCGCCCGGGCCGTTGTTGCTGGCGCCCCTTCGGAGAAGCGAAAAAGCATAGGCTTGGAACTGCTGAAAATTAATTGGCGCAACTCACCCTTTCCCACATGCCATCTGTTTTCACCCTGGCACAAACCCCACCAGAGTTGTGATTGCGATCCCCTCAAGCCCGGGGGCAAGAGCAGAGAGACGGGATGTTTGGGGACCGCTCGCAGGCAGTGAGCCGGGGAGACGGAATCTGAAAATGTCACGACGTTTCAGTGAGGGCAGGGCTTGTTGAGGCTTCAAATGCAGGCATTGTGGCGTGCCCATCATGTCTCTCCGGAATTCTGCGAATCCGCTCAGCTCATGTCTTCAGTTCTCTTTACGTGTTTCGCACAAGGGAAATGGTTGTTCTCTGTTTCGAAGGTGCCCTTTGAGTTGCTCCAACACTAGGCCGGCCTTGTGAAATGTGAAGTCGCGCCGGTCGCATAGCTCAAGACAGGCCAAGGCAAACCCTTCATGCAGTTCTCCAGGGGGTGATTCTTATTCAAACCCACATGGACTAATCCTCGGACCCACCCCATGTTGCGCAAATGGAGGAAACACACCAAGAGTCCAAGAAATGATTCCCCATTCTTTTCAACCATCGTTATTTTCAAAAACCGGATCCGTTTCCCCTTGGGTTTTTGATGGTTTCCTGAAAAGATTCGGATCCCTGGAAAGAATGGAAATGGAAGGTACCGTTAGAATTTCTATTTGGCGGAAATCCTGGAATTGCGTCACACTGCTCAACTCTTTCCCTTTTTGGGGTGGGGCAGAGGGACGGGAGTTCCAGGAGGCGAGGAGACGCCCTTCCCTTGGCTTGATTTCTCGAGGCAAAGGTCAGTGGAGAGAAACTTTTGATCTTCACCTGGGGATAAACGTTGTTCTGGCATTTTGTTAGTGTTGGGAGTTGATACTCCTCTTTTGCGGTTGAGAACCGAGAAACTGACGCATTTCATGTTGTCGGCCACCTGCAGCAAAGAGTTCCATTTCCCTTGGGCCCATGTTGCGTGCCGTGTGTGACCCGTGTGGGACCCGTTGGGCCCGGGGGTCTGTGGGACTCGGTTCCCGGCTTAGGTACGACTCGGCGGTGATGCTCCTGGGCACTTTTCTGGTGGCCCAGATGCTGCGGCACGGCTCCTCCAACTGGCTGCACGGAGCGGCTCGGACACGCCTTTCCGGCGGAGTGAGCCCGTCGAGACGGGCCAAGAGGGGCGTTCCTCAAAAGGGGGGGGGGGGGGGGGCAACCTGTTTCTTTGTGAAAGTGTTGGGGGGTTCTAAAAATGAGTTGTGGGGATGTGTGCTTCCTGAGTTGGAGTTGATACTTTTAGGGGTTTGGACCGTTTTAGTGGGAACCAGAAAGTTGTCACTTTGCTTGGCCAATCCACTGGATCGGAAGTGACTGGGCTGATTGTCAGAACTGCAACCCACCATTTAATGCGGAGAGCACAGCTTGCCAGGTCTGGCGCAGAGCAGCTTCCGTTTCCCTTTGGGTTTTTTGGCGCACCTTGGTGGCCCAGAGCAATTGGTAAGGATGTGTTAAGGGAGAGCAGGGCTCCTGAAAAGATCTCCATTTTGCAACCATTTGAAACATGTGGCTTTTTCCACCAAAAAAAGGGGAAACCACCATTTACAAGTTGCAAGCTTCAGGTGTATAATGTAAGGATCCCTGGTGATAGATTCGGAAATATAGGGGACCCAGTTCTTCCGTTTTCGGAAGCCGCGACATGCTCTTGTGTTCTGCTTTGCTCATAGGAGAACCCTGCTCAGTCTGTGAACTCGAAATTTCAACAAGTCCCCCGCAGAATTGTTCGCCGTCTTCCGTCGATGTCCAAATATGTTTCAAGATTGGTCGCGCGCGACGTCGATCCTACCTACCTCAGGCCATGCTGATGATGGTCTACCTCATGATCGCGGTTATCAGCAGCCCGGTCAAATTCGAATTGCTTCCGAGCCCAAGGACGCCATGTTTCAAACAACATGAGAGACCTAAAGACCCGAAACGGAAGGTTTCCGCAAAAAGGTTCTTTGGCTTGATTGGACTTTCTCGAGCACCCACCCTTCAATCATGTGACTTTATAATGGTGTTCATTTCCCCAGGGAAACCGCCCAATGTTCATATATTGAACGCAGTTCTTGGTATTAGGTGAAATTTGTGGTGGATGGTGGTGGTGGTGGGGTGGCGTGTTGTCTTGTTCTGTGCGACTTGTGCGGCCGCTTTTGGTGTTTGTTGTCGGTGTTTGGCAGCGCTGCCGGTTTCCGCCGTTCTTGTTGGTCTGGTTTGACCTTTGTTGGGTTTTGTTAGTTCGTGGATTGTCAAATTCCCTCAGTAGCGTTTACCCTTTTTTGGGGGAGGGTTCCCCACAGCGAGAAGAAGTAGTAAGGAACTACGTCTTATAGTAGCATATTATTTTGCCTACTAAAATAGACTTCCAGAAGAAAATCGGGCACCAACGTATTCTAACCTCTCTACTGGAGGACCTAGATTATGGATGTGTGGTTTGCTGTTTTTGCTCTTGTTGGTGGGCTCTTGCTGGCCTTGGTTGGCTCCCGGCTTGCAAAGGTGTTGTCGCTTTGTTGGTTAGTAGCGCTGGGCGCATAGCATAGCCCATGGCTTTTTGGAAGTTTGCAGGGGCAAACTAAAGGGGATGGATATGGATGGACAAGCTGTTGATTTTCTGCGGACCTAGTTCAACACCTAGTCTCAGACCAATATGTGGCTTGGATTGGTGAAAAGGGAAGCTTTCGGGAATTCCAAAATAGGGGGAATGGTTGCCAAGAGGGGGTACCCTCAAAAGACAGACGCCTAGCAAGCTGATCAGTGCCCTTCGCTCAGGCTATTTCCTGCCGAGCCGCGGCGAGTGATCAAATCAGCCTGGCTCTCATCAAGGGTGGGAATGCGCCAATGGATGACACGCCAACATGTTTCACGCTATGGAACCCTTCTGAGCCTACGGATGGCTCAGTAAACTCCAGGAAACAATGAGGGAAAATTGGGCCACGTCCCCTTTCAATAGGTCTCCGGATGGTTTTGGTGTGATGGGACACTCAAGGAATGCGATGGGACGCGTTGGAAACCCTGTCACTCCCCAGCAGGAGGTGTCAAACAAAGGATGATGCTCGTCAACTACACTCCAACACATGCCGCAAGCCATGGTAGATGTGGTTCACTTTGGCCCTTCCAGTGCTGTGTGGACTAAGGCGGGACCCGTTCGGCGTGGGCATGGGTTGATATGATTGCGCCCTTCGCTGTTTCCGATGGTTAAAATTTCACCAGCCGGGTAAGAGGATTGGTGGCCAATCAGCCACTGGCGGTTCCAGTGTCACAGTGGCCATGTGTTTCTCAAAACCGAACGGATGGACCTTGAGGCGAAGGGAGGGCCAGAACTCTGTGTCTATACGGAAAATGGACATACTGGCTCGATTTTGTCGTTTTCAGCATGAAAGCACGAAAACGCAAAGACCCCTCTGCACAAATCCCAGCCATTCGCAAAGTGCACAGATATCCTCCTAGCAAAGACTATCATCATATATCATCATGGCTGAGCTCACCTCAAGTGAGCTTGCCATGAATTGTGCCGGTTTGTTGGATGTGCGGGCGTCTCCCGGCCTCAAGACCCTGAAAGAGATATGGAACAAGTGAGGGAGTTTGCTTGGGGCGCTGGCCCGCATAGGGCCGCAAGTTTAACAGGGCCGAAGAGAGCCAGGGTGTGTGGTTATGGAAGATTTGCCAAATACCAAGTATAGTATCAAACACTTTAGGGCCATTGTCTCACTTCCTGAGTGGATTCGCCAACAAAAGTTCAACTTTCTTGTTTGCCAGTAAAACGGTCTTCCCAAAAAAGTTTAAAGTCGATGAACTCAGGACATGCGCCATGGCAAGGGGAGGTAACCAACGAGACCCAGGATCCAGTCTTCGACCAAAAGGAAACTAGCTGGTTCCCTTTAGCTTGCCTGGCATCCGGGCTGCAAGCTTTCTGGAGGCGCCCATTGGCAGTGGGGGCTACTCGCAAGGTAGCGCCGAGCGGTGAAATTGAGCCAAGCTGAGTGCTAGGGCTGCGCTAGGCTCATGGATTGCGCGCATGGACTGAAGCTACACGAGAGCGACATGGCGACAGGTCAGAAGCCAGGTGGTATTTTTTGCAAAATCGGGAGGGCTTCCTTGACAGTTAAAGGGCAACCAACCGGAAGAAACGCATTCTGCGGTTCCACTTGGAGGAACACGACTGTAGGTTCCCCAGTAGTGCCCTTTTACCCCTTGTTGGGGTAGGGTTCCCCTACCAAGCCCGGCCCACTGCCCTGCGGTGGCTCTACAAGGGCGTGTATTTGTGTGTGTGTGTGTGTTAGTTTTTAGGGAGTCCGGCTGATTTTGAGGGTAGTTATATGATATGTATCTGACCATCCCGAAGTTGCGTTTCGCTTGCTTTGCTCGCATACTTCGGGAAATTTGACAAAGCGGCACATCTGTATGGGAGCCAAGCATGGCGCCAACAGCTCAAACAACCCGCGCAGCGCGGAGGCTTGGCTCTCAGACTTGAGACTTCAAGTTGCATGTTGAGACTTTGGACTTGAAGCGTCAAAGCAGTTGTTTGGTAACGTTCTTGACTGCTATTGGGTAACGGATCTTTACACTTTAACTTTTTGGTTGAAGTCAAGGGGTTTTCCACTAAACCCACAAGAAGTTAAACTTTTTGCAGAGGGGTCAACAGCAATTAAGTGTTGAGCATCGTGTCTTCATTGGTTTTAAAACACATGTTCTGTAACATTGAGGTACCACTTCAAAGCTCACTTCAGCCCTGGATATCAGGAAAAGAGACCCTATTCTCAGACTAATTGCGCGGGAGAACCCGTAAAGTCTCGCGTAAGGGGAATCCCTTGTTGGGTCGTCTAGGGTCCGTTCAAAGACCTGCCAAAGGGAACCCTTGGGGGGAGGGTATCTGCCTGGAGACAAACCATTCTTGTCAAGGGTTGGCACTTTGACTAATCACATTGGCACCTACCCGCAACCTCCTTTTGCATCATTTCGCACATGTATGGAACAGAATCCAACAAATCTCATCAATCCGCATTTAGAGGCAAACACCGCTTTGTGAAGGCATCGGCAGCTTGACTCAGTACAATTGACTACTAGTTTCCCAATAAAGAAACTTCAAGGCCTTTTTAATGAAGAAGAATCAAGGGTGGCGTACTTCAATGGTGGCAACCTGCCCAGTGCATGCGTGCTTGCCTCTCTCATGGCATGTCTAAAGGCGGCATGACATCGTGGCAATTCGCCGAAGCGACAAGCAGCTGGGAGAATGGATACGACCACGCAGACGCGAGGAATTGCAAAAGCGGAGGGCGATTTTGGCAGTAAAGGCGACCACCGTTTGGCCCAAGCAAACCGATTTGGGGCTTCTATTTCTCCAGATCCTCGTGTTTTCTCTCAAAACCCAGTCGGAGCTGCGCTGCGGCCAGAATGGCCACGTCGGAGAAACAAAGAGCGGGGGGGTCCAGACAGGCGCAGTGAAGCTTTCACATGAAAATCGCCTTGGCTTCACGAAATCAATGGATGACACATCTGAAACTATCCACCCACCTCCCCAGGAAAAATGTCACTGGGATTTCTGGAAGAAGGGATGGGTCCCGCATGGTTCTTCCAAGACCCAAGGTTTCGCAAACTTTCATTCGGGGAACCGTCGTTTGTTTCCAGGCTGAAAAAGCCTTCCCAGCCCCCCCCCCAAAAAAAAAAAAGCAAAACAAGTCGAGTGGTCCTTTAGCCTTAGGGGTGTCTTCGGGGGGGAGGGTGGTTTTGAGGGCCGGAGGCAAAGCCTTTCGAAAACCTGAAGGTTTCCAGACGTGCGGAAACGCTTTTCCCTTTCTGCTCAGGGACTGGGCGGTTCCCTGGCCGGTTCCTTAGGCTTGGGCTATCAGATTGGACAGCCAAATGCCAGCTGCTCCTCTGCCCCGGCAAGCAAACATGGCAAGCAAGTGAACCCCAAAAAAAAATGGCGGTCCCCCCAAAACGCCCTGGAAAACCTAAAAGCGTTTTCTCGGGATACATGTTCACCCGTAGGAAAAGGCAGGTGTGCGATTTCTGGATCGCTTGTCTGCTGAGAAATCCTGGTTGACCCAAACTCTCATCTCACCTTTTGGGCGCGAAACCGCCCGAAGCTCGAGTTTCACCCGTGGCAAAGATCGACCTTTGTTGCATGTTTTTTGTTTTTTGTTTTTTCTTTTTTTTAGGGGGGGGCTTCTGAACAAGCTCGCCCGCGATTGCACACTACAGCGAAGCTGTACCGATCCTTGCCACACCTTTGAAAACGCGAGAGGCGTGCTCTCGCTCTCGCTGCATATCGCTGGAAAAGTGATTCGGCGACTGCATCCGAGATGGTTTCCAAGATGAAACCACTATCCTCGAGGAACAGGGTTATCACAGCCGCACAGGCCAATTTGCATCAAGTTGGGTGGATGGGCATGCAATTTCGGCTTCTTAGCAGGTGCCTCATTCGCCCAACGGGAATGGACCTTGTTTGACCTGTTGGTTTCCCACTTGTGAAATTTACGTTTCAGGTGCAGCGCGGTGCAGGCATTCTTCTTGGCACCTCATGACCATGGGCGAATGATGTGTAATTGTTCAGGGTATGTGGCAGAATAGGCACCCCTCCAAGTGGTTGGTTTCCCCTCTTGGTTTTCTGCTAAGTAACCTGAAAGCGGTTCTTAAACGAAAGGCATATAAAACCCCAAATCGATGCAAAGGCAGGAAGCGGCCACCGAAACGGCCAGCCAAAAGAGAGCCAGCTCTTGTTTTGCCGGGCCTTCAAGGAAACCCAACTCTGCTCTTCTCGGAGCGGAATTGAGACTGGTGGATTACACGTTTGCTTTCAAACATGAGCCTCACCTGAGTCGGAAAAAAAAAAAAAAAAAAAAAAAAAAAAAAAAACACGTTGTATGTGTCAATGTCAGGCATGATCCCAGGTCTTTTGGACCTATCAAATTAGCTGCACCGCCGCTTGTAATTTGAATGGCAGGAGTGTGTTGCAGGAGCGGCCGCGCAAGTCAAACATGGGGCCGCGCAAGTAAAGCGCAAGTGAAGCGCAAGTGACGCAGTGATGATTCATCATCATCATCATCATCATCATCATCATCATCATCATCATCATCATCATCATCATCATCATCATCATCATCATCATCATCATCATCATCATCCGCATGGTCGAAAGAATCCGGAAGATTGCTATATTTTCGCGCAAGTCGCGCGCAAGTCGCGCGCAAGTCGTAGATGCCTTGGATCAGGAGTGGCCCATTTCTGTAGCTTGCATTTTCTGTTTCTGCAGATCCCAGCAATGAGTTGCAGCAGCAGTAGCAGCAGCCAGCAGCAGCAGCAGCAGCAGCAGCAGCCAGCAGCAGCAGCCGCAGCAGCAGCAGCCGCAGCAGCCAGCAGCAGCAGCAGCAGCAGCAGCCAGCAGCAGCAGCCAGCAACAATTTGCAGCAGTGTACACACCTGAGACCTCATACACTTAAGGGGCATGTTTTTGGGGGACCTCACTCTTATGAAGACCGCCGCTTGGATTTGCAGGGATAAGAGTTTTAATACGGGTTTTTTTTCCAGCTCACCTGTTTATCAAGATAGTGAATTGATTGCATTTCAAATAAAAGGATCTCCTTAAAAGTTGTTCCCA
>CAUJNA010000135.1:0-122500 GCA_963377175.1 Effrenium voratum | reverse complement strand
TCGGACAGTGGCCCCAAATTCATGTCCGCCAGTTTCCAATTGGCAAAAACCAAAACCAACACGTACTTCAAGATGCCTAATTTCCAAGTAACCAAACTTTCAGGCTAGTGGCTAGAACCTTTGCTGTTCAACTTCCAAAATTTGATATATATATATATATATATATATATATTAAGTTTGAGCTTGTAGGAAGGGGGCGTACAAGATTGTGGGGACGTGGAAGTCATGGAATGCGACATGTTGGTTTTGCTTGCGCGTGTCATCCTACTGAATGGTGCAAAGGCAGATCAGTAGCAGGGGGGCTGCGGGGAGTTCCTTATGTTTTCTTTGGAGGTTCTGTGTAGGCATCACCTTTAGGTGCCGAGCCTGCGGACTCCACAAGAATCCCACATAGACGCCTGGTCATTGCTTCACGCGACGGGAAACCGGCTTTAATTTCGTAGCACTCGGAAAAAGGGCGCGAGTGAACGGCGTCTTTCAACCCAAGAGACTGTCTATTTGTGCTTTGTCGCAGCAGCAGCAGCAGCAGCAGCAGCAGCAGCAGCAGCAGCAGCAGCAGCAGCAGCTGCTTGTGTTGATGCGTCGCAGCCGCAAACGTTCCTTGGGGAAGGGCGAACACTGTCGGGCCTTCGGGGAGGGAAGGGGTCTAGTCTTTTCGCTGCACGAAGTAGGTGGCATTGCAGCCACGTGATCCTGTGGCAACTTGCGGTGACATGCCAGTGCTGCGCTTCCGCAGCACTCCCACAATACTGTTTCCAACAACTAAGTGTGCCCCTGAACGACAGGGTAGGTTTAATCATGTTTAATGTAATGTCCCGGTTCATCAACCTGGCGGGCTGTGGGGGCATTCCCCCCCAAGTGGAGGGTCTCCTCAAAATTTGGACACTCCCCTACCAACTCCCCAGCCTCCCCGCAAACTCCCCCACCGCCCCCCAGCCTCCCGTACTTCTGAACCAGGGGTTTGCTCGCCATGTCGCGGAGTGCTTTCTTGACCAATTCCAAACCACTGGGCGGTTTTGCACCCGCTGGCCGATCAGCTTTCCGAAAGTCGGATCGGATTCAGTGATTTCTCTGAGGGGCTACCAGCAGATCTCTAAGAAGATCCAGAACGAGCTGCAGTCCCTGCAATCCTCTGTGCAATCTTGCCAGCAGAGCGACGCTTGGCGAAGCGAAAAAGCAATGTATAAGGCACAAGCCAGTCAAGCCAGTCAAAGGCTCTTAGATCTTGCAGGTTGTTAGAATGGCTCACTTCTTTTTCTCCAAAAGTGGTTTGGCCCTGCTGGTCTTAAGGGAGACTCCGTCTTCATGTGAGCAATCTGTGCTGTTTTGCCCCTGATCTAAATCCTAGTCACCCCATTTTGTGCCTGCTATTAAGATAGAATAAAAGGAAAGAAAGAGAAAAAGAAAGAAACAACAAGAAGGAAAAAATAATAACAACAAATACCCCCCCCCCAAAAAAAAAAAAGGCCACCGGCCGTACACCGGATTCCATTCAAGGTCATCCAGCGCCTCAGCCCCAAGATGGAAGAGGCCCGGGGCAACACCTCCGCCATGAACGCCGTGCAGACGGAGTTCGAAGAAGGCCACGAGTCTGGGGCTTCTGGGGTCTATCCTTAGCAAGCATTTTGCCAAGGGATGTTAGGACTTGAAAACGTTTTGCTTCAACAATTGCTTTTTTCCCTTAAACCACTCAAAGTTAAACTTTGAGCAAGGGAGCAGAAAGCAACCGAATATCCCCACTTCAGTGATACAAGCAAAATATACCCCTGTATATGGGGGGTTGGTCTTTGGGAAGCCCTTGGCACTCCTACCACTTCTGTGATATCTTCGGGAAACTCCCCCCCCCCCCCCGTTTTTTTTTTTGGGGGGGGGGAGGAGGTGAGTCTTTGGGAAGCCCTTTTCTGATGTATCACAGTGGATTCCATTTTTCGCAGCCCTGGAAGGCCACGAGTTCCGAGCCAAAGCGGCTGAGCCAAACGAAGCCGAAAAAGTCGAGGGACCCCAGGACCGTTTGGAGCGGCTGCTTCGGGGCTGGCAATGCCAACGGGTCAGGGATCCTTTGGGGATCCTAACCCAGACCCATGGAATCAAGTAAGAGACCAGATCAACCCGGGCCGGTTTACGATGGGGGGGGGCGACCCTCCAAAAGTGGAGAACCCAGGGACACCCCGCCTATGAATGGATCAATCCGAGGTTACCCTCCTAGCATGCCGCCTCACAATTGGGGCCAAGAGAGAGTTGATCTTCCAGGTCCTCGAGGGCGAGGGTATCATAATAATCCGCAGCAGGGTGACATATAAAACAGGGTAAGCGGAGTGCCACCGGGTAAAAGGGTAACATAAAACAGAGCCAGGGTAAGTAACACAACAAGCCTATGTTGCAGACTGAAAAAACCCTAAAACACCAAACAACCAAGACCCCTAAAAGAAGGAGGTTGCAAAGTCGACTGTAAGTGTCCATCATTATACCATGTTTCCCTCTTTACATATAGCCTTCAGCTTGGGGCAAGAATTGGAACCGCCCCAAAACCCTCCGCTGGCCGGTGGCCTATGGGGAAGCCCTCCTGCCGTGAAACCCTCGCCGCCGTGCAGGCGCCCGGCGCTGCCTCAAGGAGGCGGAGCCGCAGCTGCCGCAGCTGGAGGCTCTGCTTCGGGAAAAGCTTCACCAAACATCCCTCGCCCGAAAGTTTTTTGTGCCCTCTTTCCACTGGAACGTGGATTGTTTTCTCCTCAGCCCTCGTTGGACCTAGGGAATAACAAGAACAGCTCACCTTTTGATTTGGTCAATGATCCTTTTCCATTTGGTGAAGAATATTGTGTCTAGGTCCCCCAGTAGTGCCCTTCTCTCCCTTTTTTGGGGGGAGGGTTCCCCTACTAAAATAGACTGCAGAAAGAAAGGGTACCCGTATTCTAACCTCTTCACTGGAGGACCTAGGTGTGTTTGCTTAAATACTATTTGTCCCGGCTTTTGTTCTCCTTTCTTGGGAATGGATTTCGCGATTGGGCATATTCCCATGTTGTTTCATGGGTTTAGGGCCTCCCATCTTAAACTCCGCCAGATCTCATCTTTTGGGTTTCACCTTGTCGGGTTCAACCATGAGTCACCCCGAAAGGTGATCACCTTTTTCATTTCTGGGTCCGTTGGGTTGAGTATTACCCTGGACGTAGGATATACAAAAGCCAAAGTGACTCAAACAAAATATGCATGCTTCAACTGGGCCTAGCTCCAAGCATGAAACAAGTTTTGTATCTTAGGGTGGGCTGAACTTGGCTAGAGTCAGGAAGCAGGAGAATTCTGTGTATTTTTTGTGTGGGTGAAGATTAGTGTGATTGGGGTCCGTTAGAAATGGGTACCTCTAAATATGCCTCTGTCGAGACTCCTTTTTCAGGGGTGGCTTTTGTGGTACAGTTTGAGGGTCCCCTTTTTCTTGGCTTGGCTTTGGCAATTTGAAGCCCTCCAAGCCAGCAATGGTCCCGCTTTTGAGACAAACCCAAATGCTGCGTGATTACATTTTGAGTTCTCAAAATGGTTCTGTCTCCAAACAGGGGACCGCCCAAACCACTGGTTTCCTCGGCAAATAAAAACCAGAAAGGGCTCGCTCAAAAACACCCAAATCACCTTGCTGGACCCACTTGCTCAAAGCCGACTAGACCTTCAAATTCCGAAGTGTCCAGCTCTAGTCAAGGCTTCAAAGTTTAGCCTTGCCGCCTCCTCGCGGTGCGCATGATTTGGGCAAAGTTTAGCGAACGTTTGTTGCAGGCATCCCCTTGCTGGGGGGTTGCTGGGGTGGGTTGCCGAAAACGCGATGTTTGCTTTGTTGGATGGATGTGTGCTCCAAAACGGGGGTTTGACCCGCTTTTATTTAGATCCTTGGTTGTTGCTTCAGCTTGGGCTTTTGTTTGTCTGAGTATGTTTGCGCGGCGGCTTTGCAATGCCAAGAAGTTGTGGCATTGGTTTCGTTCATTTTGAGGGGCTGCAAGCAAGCTTTCGAGGTTCCAAACGCGCCGGGAAAACGGCCGACTGGTGCCTTGATGGAACCAACCACTTTGGAACCTACAGCGGTCCAGTATCCATTGATCATCTTGGGTTTGGGGGCAAAGGCCCTGTTTCAGAAGCCGTCGCCATAGGGCCTGCGTTTGCGGATGTTGGAGGGCTACGTGGTAAATGTGGGCGGGAACTGTCCAGTGCAGTCAGGCTGTCATGCAAAAGCCGTCGCTCACTGCCTGAGTTCCTGGACTTCAAGCTTTTTCGGGAAGACCGTATTGGCGGTAAACAACATTTTCCAGGACTTGTTTGGCTCATCCACTGGTTTGGGGAAGTGAGGCCAAGAACAAAGCAAAGCAAGGAAATCAAAGGGGAAATGCCAGTTCTTTGGGCTCGTGGCGCTCGTGACCAGGCGCGCATCAAGAAAATCCTGAGCCAGGCGTAAGAATCTGCGAGGTTCGGCTCGGCTTCGTCTGCGAGGTAGTCCATTTGTTTAGACGAGGTTCTGTTGCAAAGCTACACTTCCTCCTGGCACCTTACAGGGGGTGCCTTAAGAGCAAATCGATTTTTCAGGTACCTCCCCACAGGTGCCATATTAGTGAGAGGCAGGGCAAGACTGCAGGTTTCCCTTGGGTTTCCCTTGGGACATTGCCAAACTCCTAAAAGAGCCTGGCAAAGACACATGAATTCAGCTCGGGCAAGACTGCAATCGCCAAGACATCTTCATACGCCATACGCTTTCAAAAACAAATCGCAACGCGATTTGAGGCCCCCAGGCTTCAAGGATGCCAGGCACTGAACGAGGAAGTGTCCTCTCTCTTTTTTTTGGGCAGCACGAGGTTTGGTTTTGCTACGAGGCAGTGCTGGGATTGCCAGCCTTGCAGATGCGCAAGAAATCCAGCCGACGTACGGCCAACCTGGTCAGATCAAGTCCCACCGGCGCGGGTCAAGCAAAGGCCCTAAAGAGTGGAAATGCACGCCGCCAACCTACCGGAATGCCCACAGCCCGTTAAAGAATTGTTGGGTGGCACCTGGTTCAAGAAGAGGTCCGCATACCCTTGCTTTCCTTGTAGGTGGAAGGGGTCCAAGACGGCTTCCACCACCCCCAAACCACTACCCGTAGGGTTTAAAGGAGTAGATGCCACTATACAACCACCATCCGTACAAAGGGTACATGCTTCGTTTTTGTGTTAAATTGGCAATATTTAAGAATACTTACCAATCAGGTTATCTATCAATATTGTGCTCTGTTGGAAGTAACCCTCTTCAAATTTGGAACAAGAAAGGCAACACGTACACACATATATATATATATATATATATGTTACATATAGGTCGCAACGGGCACATCAAACGTTTGACCGACGGTGATATCCAATCATCCGTTCTTGAACGTATGGGTACAAAGGCAACCCTTGGAACAAATACCATCCTTGTTATGATCATTAAGCACGTTTTTTAGGTAAACAAATGCTTCACATTTGAGGTACAGGTGCTTGATGATAGTAGAAACACTCCCTGAAGGGACACATTGTATTCATCGGGGGGGTCAGTTTCTCAGTTGGGAGGTGGGGGATGTTTCCACGCTTAGGTAGCCGGCATTCTGGCGATTCAAACTGTATATGCCATACCTGAGTCAGCCTGAAACTTCTCGAACCAAATGCCTGGGTATCCAACATGTCATCCACCAGGCAAGCCCATTTTAGCACGGATGTTTCAAAATGCGAAGGGGGACTGCATCCTCGATATCGGCGGCATTCCACTCGATCGTGCCTTTTTGGCTGGCCCGCGATTTCGGCGGAGAAAAAATGACGCCTTTCGACTGCTCCTCCCAGTAGAGCCCCCTAAGAACCTGACTCGTGAGGGGGCCTTTGGCTTCCCTGTAGGGGATGTGGTTTTTGCATGCCGATGCCGGGGAGTTTTGATGCATCAGCACCCAGTACCTGCAAAGCCACTTGACGAATTTCCGGTTGCAAGTAGGGGTCAGCTGTGCTGAAAGCACCGAGCTTTCTGTCAGAATCGGTTTGATTCTAGCTTGTGAAAGCATGGCATGCTGAAGCTTGAGGCAGCGAGCTTTTTAAATGGGTGGCTTCGTGTGGCTTTGGTTTAGACATAGCCTACTTTCACGAAGCGCCCTGATACCTCCCACCAATGTACATGGAACCTGCCAGTCCCTTTAAAAGGAACATGGTGCAAACCAGCACCCCCCAGAAACGTCAGGTTCCATACGTGTAAAGGTGTTTGTTTGTTTGTTTGTTTGTTTGTTTGTTTCTTTGTTTTGTTTGTTTGTTTGTTTGTTTGTTTGTTTGTAAAGGTGTGTCCTGTCCAAACCAGCTTCCACCGTCCGGGAGGGCAGTCCTTGCGATGTTTGCCTTCACGTGGCGCTGAGGCCGTGACGAGAAGGGCAAGGGGAAAGGCCAGCTCCTGAGATCGGAACCGGAAGCCGCACTTCTGCGGATGGTTGCGAAATCCGTTTCGCACCTCCTAAGAAACCATTGGAAACCATGACGTTTGTTGGTATTTACAGGGGGCTCATCAGAAACCAGGGTTTCGTAGGTGGTGCGAAATCCACAGTTCCAGTTGCTCAAGATTATCTGTTATTCTCTTAATTGGTTTGCTAGGTCCCCCAGTCGTGCCCTTCTCTCCCTTCTTTTGGGGGAGGGGTTCCCCTACTAAAATAGACTACAGCAAAAAGGGTACCCTTATTCTAACCTCTCTACTGGAGGACCTAGTTTTCAAATTGCTCCATAGGAAGCCTTCCCAAAACCCTCAGGATGACCAGCACGCGAATCCGTCTTTGGCATGTTGAGCACCCAAAAGCCCAGACACCAGTGGAAGGGGGCGGTTGGGGAGGGGGAGTTGGATGCCCCGGCATTTTAGTCATGTGAACCGCAGAACCTGGCAGATGAACGAAAAAGGCCCTCCCTTTACCCAATTAAGGGTGCCTCCAGTGTTGTGTTGGGCTGGAAAACCAACACGTCAACAAGTCAGATAAAGTGGGTTTCCCTCAACATGGCACTTCCCCTTAGAATAAACCATGGGGTGATTCGCCTCAGTGTCTTCCTTGCTTCTTGATTTGGCAAGGCCTTAGGGGGCCATAGGCAAGTGAGGGCTCGATTGTGGAACTACCACTCAAATCCATTCCAGAAGTGTATAACGTGTGTTCCTTCTGAAGGGCGGTTTTCTCAAGCTGCTGGTGGCTTCCTTCTGATTCCCTGCCACTTTTCGAGCGGCTTCCGGGATCCCAATTGTCGATGCCAGATCCACCTCATATGGTGTTCCTGTTGGTTTTTGACGGGGAGTTCCTTTGGCTACCTACTACTGCGAAAAGGAGATGGAAGCAGTGGCTTATGCTTTCTAGGAAGGCAATTTCAGTGGCAAACACGGGTCTGTTTTTTTTTTTTTGCCAGTCCACTTGGGAAGTGAGGGGGGGTGATTAATGAAGCTTCCCGTCAAAGATGATTTTCAATGCGCCAGATGGGATGCTTCCCAAAACTGCGGGAACATTGTTATTTGGCGCGTCCAAACGAACAGGACGCCCTGACAAGCGAAGGTTTTGTCGTGCGTTCTCATTCTGGAACCGCACTTTTTTTTTCACCAGATCCTTTCCCTGCATGCTGCAGATGTGACTAGGTCCCCCAGTAGTGCCCTTCTCTCCCCGTTTTTGGGGGGAGGGTTCCCCTACTAAAATAGACAAAACCGAAAAAAGTTGGTTCCCTGATTCTATCCTCTCTACTGGAGGACCTAGCTGAATGAGTTGATTTTTGCCGGTTTCTTCACCATTCTCTCCCAGCTTTCGGGTCTCAGCCTCGTTTCGGATGGCCGAGGCCGACCGGAATGGGACCCCCGAAGTGCCAGGCGAAACGGACACCCGCGACGGGATCTCTGGGCTTTTTGCGTGCCCTTTTCGCGGTTTGAGTCAAAAACGCTAAGTTTAGATGGGGGTCCTTCCATTTTTTCGGGGGCCATCTAGTTGTCCTATGTCTCTTGGTTTGCTCATGTTTGCTGTTTTGAGGGGATGCCTGAAAATGCGGTCTTCCTCTTGGGTTTCCCTTGAAAACCCATGCAAACAGGGCTACCGTTCAAAGAAGGCGCACCCCTCTGGTCTCCCCAACAGCTTCAAGCTTTTTGGTCTCTGCCCAGTTGGGTTCTGGGGTGGTTCCGAGTGGCTGTGGGGTTGCCGTTGAGTACACCTGGGCTTATTTTGTTTTTGTCTCGGGCAACGCTAATTTGCAGAAAATATAGACCAGGAGTGAACAGGATTCAGTTGGGTTGGGTTTAAAGGTGCATCTGGGAGTGGCGGTGTATTTTTTTTGCGGATCGGGTTTGTCTGGATTGGGCCCGTGCCATGGACACCTGATTTTATCGGATTTTGCGCAACCGAGAAGGCGAAAGAACCCATAGCCTCAAAGAATTGTCAAGGTTCAAGAACATCCTGAAGAATGATGATTTCGATGAAGAGGATGACGATGCCCCTAGGGGAGGTTGAGCCATCTAGATTCCCCCAGTCTCATGAGCAGATGGTTTCGTTGGTCCTGGTCGGTCTTCGCCAGGAACATGGACCTGGAAGCGGAGAAGACTGGGGGCCGCGGGCGCAACCAGTGGTGCCATGGCTGCCTTTCGAGACGGAGAGGCGTCATATCATAGGGGCTGGGGGGGAGAGAGGGGGAGGGAGCCCAAGTAAAACCTTTTTTAGGCCTTCTTACGGGCTTAAGGGCTTACTTGGGCTCCCTCCTCCCCTCCCTGCCCAGCCCCCATTGATTCGCAGCCTTTGGGGAAGGCTTCGCACCTTGGGCTTCCCCAAACTGAGGACTCGGCGAGTTGAAACTCTGCTGGGACTGGGGGGGGGGGGTGGGGTCAACCTGGGACTTGAGGTGTTTGGTCCCAAAAAAGTTCCAACTTGGTCCAAGCATGGAACCCCTTTCAGGGGTCCCTAAGACAATTCCCTGAAGACTCTTTCAACACATGGTCAAGATGGATTTGGAGAAACGAGCCATCTTGGAGCTTCAAGCCGGCCGCTCTCAGATGGCTTTGGTTGGGATCTAAAATGTTTGTATCATCGCAGGGTGACGTCCAGCTGTCCTACAGAATCACCTACCCCGACAATTAACACACCATGTTTGGAGGAATATCCTCCTCCATTTGCTTAACAAACAAAAAAAAACTGGGCCCTTATAGAACCAAATGGAAGTCCTCTGGCAGGGACCCCTTTTCGGGTTCCATGTAGCAGCTTGCGGATGTCCGAGGTACAGCGACCATGACGACCGCCAGGACTCAAGCGCCCTCACCGTCCCGATGCCCACTGAAGCCCAGTGGTTTTGAACAGCTTGCTGAAATGAGCCTGTTGCTCAGTTGTTCAGTGGCACCCTTCTTGTTTTCTTTTTTTTTGTTTTCCCGGGGGTCTTATCCAAATGGAGGACTAGGGCTGTCCTTCTTGGATTACAGGGGCCTTCTGGGAGAACAAAACGTAGGGAATGCTGAACAGGTTCAGTGGTTTTGCTGAAACGAACCTGTTTTTTGCAGGGGCCTCCGAACAAAAGCCAAACGTGTTGGTTCCTCTGTTAGGTGTGCCGAACTTTTCTTTTGGCCGAAAGGGAACGACCAAAGTGCGACCCGAAAGGGAGCTCCAGACCCTGTTCTGCGCCCCGTTGGATAAGAGGCAAGAATTGTGAATTACTGGGTTGCTTTGTTAAGGGCATCTCAAGGCATGGAAATCTTGAGGTTTCAGAACTCGGTTGTGTGTAAGGCAATGGAGCAGTACAATGGCAGTTTCCATGGCAAGGGAATTCTGTGTTTTGGACTGGCGATCTGTTTATTGAGACGTGTCCAGACCCGCGTCCATACCTCCCTTTCAATGGTATTTGTGATCAAGCCGATGCCCCCTGAAGTTGTTGGAAGCAACACTTTGCGGTTGCCACATGTTCAGACCGCGGTTGCATGTTCAGACCTGGTGCACGGTAGAAGAACAGGTTGCTTTGTAATTTGTAAGAGTTACAAGTGGGTGTCTCCAATTTTAGGGGGTTTCCCAAAAATGGCCGTGGCTTCTCGTGTGGTTTCCCCACCAAGAAATCGGTGTGACTCGGGAAACTGACTTCTGGAAATTTACGCGGGCCTGCGGCTGAGCCTCATGTTCATCCCGATTTTGCGAGCACAGAACATGAACAAAGACAGCTGCGCCCACAGAGGCCCCGTGCGAACTTGAGTGAGTGAGAGTTATGCTCAATCTGGGTCGTTGTTTGGAGTCGGTACCCCTCTTTGTGCTCTCACTTCAATATAAAACCAAATCGGACCGCGCCACGTTTTGGGGGGATCCCTAAAAGAAACCACGGCGAGCCATCCATATGAACCGGGCAGATTCCTCGCACGGAGCCCAACGCTTTGGAGGAGGGAAGGGCCCCAGCCCGACGCGGCGGCAGCCCCGACAGCCGAGAACCGAGCAATCGAGACGGAGTTGGAGGGTAAACGGGACGGTCCCTTTGCCGTATTTGGGTGCTGCCGTCTGACTTTTTCTACATGGTTCTGGGTAGACCGTCAGACCATTGCAAAATACCAGGTTTGATTGTGGCTCGTAGTGCTGTGTATGGTTGCGATGTCCATTTCGCACCACCGTTCAGAAACCCTGGTTTCCGATTCGATTCCCCTGCAATACCCACAAACAATGCAATTAACCATGGTGTGAAAGTGGTGCGAACGGATTTTATCCACAGTAGTCTTAAAGTTTTTAGGGTTCCCTGGTTCTGTTTGTTAGTTTTCCCGTTCTGACAAGTCATGGCCTAGAGACAGTGAGTTCACCCTGGTCAGTGGATTGCACAGATTTCAATCCTTTGTTCTTAGGTGGCTGCCCCACTAAGATTGTGAACCTCGAACTTGGCTGGCCTAGTGCTCATAAGGCTTCCATGCAGGTGGTCTCCATCCATAGGACCGTCTTGCAAACAGATTCTCGCTTCCCGAGGCATTGCCAAGAATTCGCATTGGCTTGTCGTCGATTTCGTGAATGCATCTGAACCTGTCAAGAGAACCCCATGTCTTGCGGCATGCTGAGTGGCAGGAATCATGCTAACAGCAGAGTGGGTGAATCATGTGGCCGTGTTTGCTTTTGCGGGTGCAAGAGGAAGCTGCCCACGAGCATTAGTTGGATCCCGAATACATTATGCTTGCCACAGTTTTTGAACCCAGCGCCTTGCCATTAAAATGTGGGATCAGTTTGTTCAATTCCAAAGCCTGAAATGGGCTGCTTTTCAGGGTACTTTGAGGTCCCCTGATTTGGCACATACCCAGCCGGGATTCCCTGAGAAAGCACCTTCATGGCGAGCTCGGTTCAACCCATCAGTGGCTACCTAAATTTTCTGTCCAGTCCCATGCAGAAGGGTTCCCTGATTCCAAGCAGGAAAGGGCCAGTCGGTGAGTGATACACATGCTCATCCTTTTCGAATGGAACTCTTTGTATGCCAAGCACTATTCTTTGGCGATGTTCTTGTTTTCCCTCCTCTTTGTATTTTTGTTTTTGGGGCAGGGCGTGTGACCGTGGCTGGCTCACGTCGCGAGAAAGATCCGTGGCACCGCGCCGCTTGTCGGATCGCAGATTGGAAGCACGACATGTTCGACGAGATCGCCAAGCCTCCGGCCCAGGCGGAAGCGATTTTTGCGTGCGATTTTCCCGCCTAGCCATAGGATCATGGTTGGGATTATTTTTTACATTTGGGTATGGCTCAAAGTTAACATGGTTGTTGTTGGGAAACATGTTAAGATGTTTGCTTATAGTGGTTTAGTGGTTGAAATCCCCACTTAGCTGCTAAAATTCAAGTTGTTGCTCCCCTTCCAACGTCAACCAAGGGATCCAAACTCGCCCCTATCCTCCCCCCTGTTCTTTGCAAAGAAGCGGGGCTACTTGCTGCAAATGATGGCATTGGGGAGGCCCGAGAAGGAAAGGCGTGCGTGCTTTGGACTTTTGCATTGTCATGTCATTCTGTGAGACTCCTCACTACACAGAGTCCAACCCAGGCAATGAGTTGACCACTAGAGCATGTTCCGAAGAAGTCAGCTGTGGGATGCTGTCGGCGTGTCAAGCTTGAGATCTCCTTGGGGATTACTTTTACATTGCAGTTTCATTTGTTAGGATATGGCTCAAAGTTAAAGATCGGGTTGCGTTTTTGGGTGCGATTTTTCACACCCATTTCCGGGCGTTGAGGGCAGCCTACCGTTTGGTCCGGTGCTTTTAAGCTGGGGCGGTGTCCCCGTTTAGTGGGCATCCATCACTTGAGGGGAACACCCTATATAACAGCGTGAATCCGGGGTCAACATTAAAGGGCCCTGAGCGACATTCCCCACTGCGCTGCCTTATGCTGCCTTGCTTGACCTCTGCCTTTTGTTGACCCTTTTGGCTGTCAAAGCCAATGGCATCCCATTTTGGTTGGTAGGTGAATTCACCACCCAATTATAATTCAGAACCTATTTTGCTTGGATTGAATCGGATGTTCACTGGGGGCTACCTGATTTGGATTTTGACTTTTCCATGGCCTTTTGGCTTTGGGCAAGCCTAGATGGCACTAGGGCCCTTGGCCTTGATTTCGCTTCTTTGAGCGTGTTGACGTGATCCCCCCACGCTTTTGGCCCATGTGGGCCTCTCATGGCCTCTCAGACTCTGCCTGAATTCCCGCGTTTTCTGAAAGCCATCCCTGGAAAGAATAGGGAGTGCACAGTTTGGTGCGCGATATTGCGATATGGCATGCCCTGCTGCCTGAAATAATGGGCATCAGGAATGCTGGTTTCATGTGGGTAGCGCCTCAATAAATCTGCATTTCCGCCTTAGAAGCCAAAGAAAAGTCAGCGCACGTTTTGGGCGCGGTGTCGAGTTCCCACCTGCTGTCCATTTCAGGCGTGATCGGCCCGGTGGTAGCGTGAAGTTTCTCTGCGTCGAACCACTGAAGCAGTTGTTTCAAAGGCACTGCCATACGGAGCCAAGGGAGCAGGAGGTACTTTCAACCAACTTAAGTCATGACCATCGTAAAATCACATGTGGTATTTAGCTCCTAGAAGGGCAAACTTCAAGGCCCAGCTATGGGGAACAAGGCTTCCAGAGAGGCCGCAGCGGCCACGGCAGAGGCGTTCCAAGGCATCTTCTGCACGCCTCTCTCGTGTCACGACCTGGTCTCCGACTCGGCGTCCACTGTGCGGTGTGTCGCGATGTCGGATACCCACTGCCAGCTGACCGCTGAGCAGGCCAGAGAAGTCCCGGCAGGTGACGTCTTTCTGCACGCGGGCGACATTTGCATGAAGGGAACGAAGGAGGAGCTCATGGAGTTCAACAACTGGTTAGGACTGCGCCCTCCTTACTTCCTTTTGCTTCAGAATATGTTTTTGTTTTCCCCTGTTGGTTTTAAACGGAATCTATCACTACTGGAAATATGTTTCTTTTTGCCAGGGGTCTTAACCAAATGGAAGAATATGAAATTGGGGGAGGGGGTGACGCCTGGAGATCTCCATTTATGGTTCTAATGTCCCTTGCATGGGGAAGACGAATTGGGAGCCCCCACCCCCCCTGCCCCTTATGGTAGGGGGATGTTAGGACTGCTGCCGCACCGATACAAAGTGGTGATCGCCGGCAACCATGACTTATGCCTAGCTGGGGAGGAGCGGAGGAAGCTTCTCAGCGATGTCGGCGATGTCCCGACCAGTGCGGACATTCGTACTCATTTGCTGCCCAATGCCACTCATTATTTGGAGAACGAGATCGCTGAGCTTGTGTTTGGCAACCGCGGCCAGGAGAAACTCAATTGTTCAGTGGCACCCTGTTTTTCTTTTTCTTTTTTTATGGCTGCCCCACTAAAAATGGTCTTCCCCAAAAAGGGTTCCCTTGGCCACTGAACAACTGAGGAAAAGAATGCGCATCTTTGGATCTCCTGTGACGGTGCCAGTTTCCGCCACGAGGGAAATGTTGGTCGCTCGAAAGTACGGCGCTTTCGCCATGCCGGAGGAGGAGCAGAAGCAGCTCTGGGCGTCTGCGTTGCCTTCATCGGGGCCTCAGGTGGATGTGGTGCTCACCCATGGGCCACCCCAGGGAATCCTGGACCAAATGTTCCATGGGAAGCATGTAGGCCTGGCCAAAAAGTGGAACCAGACCCTGTTTTTGTTCAAGGGACGCTGGAAGGAGGTTCTAACAAGTTGAAAGTTCAAACAGTTGGCCCAACCCTGCAGGAAGCCATGCGCTGGCCCAGCATTTGGGCAGGCTCTTGCATGCCGGGACGGCGCCCAAGGTGGTGGTCTTTGGGCACGTGCACGAGAGGCACGGCCTGGCCCGCGCCCAACCGAATGGAGGTGCCTCAACGACCTTCATCAACGCGGCGAGCGTGAACATGCGCTACAAGCTGCGGCCGGAGAGTTGCTGCGTCGTCTTCGATGTGGAGTGCGGCAGATGAGTACGACTGAGCGGAGGCAGCGCTGTTTAGGGCCTCGAAGTGAAGTCGGGCTGAGTAGTCACGCTTGAGCGGGAATTTGTACAGTCCCTTTGGCCAGCAAGGCGAAAATGTGTGTGTGTGTGGTTGCATGCCCGGGTCGTACAATGAGTTGAGTGCCCGCAAAGGGTTGTCATGTCTTGGTGTGTGTCAAATCAAATCTAGGACTCTTCAAGTGGCAGCAGTTTCATGCAAGCTTCCTTTAAGTGATCTCAAGAGCGTGCGTAGTTTGGACGTGCCTGATTAACCCCTCATTTGTGCAAAATTACTTGTGTCTTTCTCTGGTTCGGCGAACAGGCACGAGTGGTAAACCACACTGCTTCCGCATCCGCTCTACGCCTGCCAGGGGGAGCCTGCAAAGGATGCCAAGGAGGACAAAGTCTTAGATTCGCAGCGGTTTAGGGCTTCACCTAGACATAGGTTGATCAATTGGAAAAGTTACGGAGGGGGGAGGGGGCTTGCAACTCAGTTGCATTCTGTGCTGTAGATGCCGTGCTGGAAAATTTGCGACCCCCTGTGGGAAGCAAACAAGTGGCTTCCTCCCAGCAGCCAAAGTGGGTATCACCGCTATGGCACCTGCAAGGCGGACGTGATGCGATGATCACGTCACAAAGCCAGCACGCATAGCTGCACAGACGCTTGGAAAGTGGACCAGCTGTTCATCTCAAAATTGGGGGGCATGGTCGGCAAGAGTCAGAACAGCACGGTCTGTGCATGACATGCTTTTTTGGCTATGGTTTCCATTTGTAGCCCTTTCTGAGCAAGTCCTCAAAGATTCCCTAGCCTTGTACATGGTTGTTGTTGGGAAACATTTCACATTTTTGCTTCTTGTGGTTTAGTGGGACATCCCCACTTAACTGCTAAAATTTAATTGTTTGCTCCCCTTCCAACGTCAACCAAGTGTATCTCGGGCTCAGACCAGCTCCATTGGTTTGCCGTGAATGTTTCAAATATGGAGCCTTTGCACCGTCCAAAAAGGCGACCCCATGTGTTTCTTTTCTTGCAAGTGTATGTTATATAATTTCCCCTGATGGTTTTAAAGGGAATCTATCACTACTGGAAATATGTTGTTTTTTGTTTTTTTGCCAGGGGCCTTAAGCAAATGGAGGATTTGTTTTCCACCCGTAGTAATCACGTTGCCTGCCGTCGTCCTTTACCCCTCTCTCCAGGAGAGGCAGGAAGCCAAACCGAAGGACGAGGCGCGGATATGCGACGTTTGCCTTGGGTTTTTGTTCGTGTCCGTATATTTTTTGCGCTCGCACACGCACGCGTCCGTTTGAGTGTCGACAGGCGCTGCTTTAACCAGCTGAAGTGGAATCTTAGGTTTGGCGATCGCCGGTTGCCGAAAAACTGGATGAAACAAGCAGGCCTGAAAACCTCCCAGGCATAGCGATTGCCATGTGCCGAAAAAATTGGAGCAGGCCCAGCTTTAAGCCATGGTTTCAGCACATGGGTCTGCCAGGAGAAGCCAAAGGCGAAGAAGGAAGAGAAGGACCGACAGCGAAGTCATCACATGTGAGGCGACCATCCATCGACTGACCCAAACCACACTGGCAGGTGGCAGCAAATTGCAGGTGCCTACATGTCATTTTCTTCGGAATCAAGTTTGGGGCTTCTAAACAACGCGCCTAGCTTGCTTCTGATTTTTGGGCAAGGGGTTCCATTGCCATTGTCTGCCCATGCCCTTCATATCGACTTCCCTTCTCTCCTTTCACTTCTTTTCCCTCCCTTCCTCCGTGTGTCAGGTGAGCGGTGGGTGGGCCAATCAGAGGTAGCGTTCTTGACACGTCTGCAGGAGGCTGAGGATTCAGATAGCAGCCACGACTAGACGCTTCCGTGGCGAGCCCCGCAGTATTCAAATGGGCATCGGCGCTGCCCGCAGCCCGTCATGTGCCCAGGATGGGTAGATTTGCAGAAGCCTGGCGCCTGAGCCCTTCCATCTTAAGAATATGTTTTATTTTCCGTGTTGGTACGGAAAGGAACCTATCAAACGTTTCTTTTCAGCGGGACGCAAGCAAAAGGCTTAATGTTGGCAACTGAACGGCGAGTATCACTTGGATTGGCGTTGCGCGGTTTGACACTGGCAAACTGTTGTGAACTTTGGGGGTAAAAATCAGTTGAGCTTGTGGTCTACCACCTCAATGGCCTTTCCCGAAAGTATCAAGCCCCAAAACTTTGGGCACTGTGACTTGCTGGTCAGGGGTCAAGGATGTTGGCATGAGCCTCAAGTAGAGGGCCTTCACGGGTGACGGTTTTGGAGAGGTCACAGCGAGCAAAAGTTGCGCTCGGTTCGAGGGCTTCTGCGCTGTATGACCGCCTCACAGGCGGCGATTTGACGGAGGGCATAGCAAGCGCTGAAGCAATATGCTTTGAGGATCGGTGCCCTTTTCAGGCTTGTTTCTTTCGGGGGTGGGGGGGGGGTGGGGGGGTGGGGGGGTGGGGGGGGGTCGGGGGGGGCTCCCTATCGTGACATATACCCACGCGTGTGCGAATTCCATTCGCCCCCGGTTTTCTGCCAAATGCTGCTGGGTTAGATACTTCTAGTGGACCCCAAATGGCTCACATTGTTCCTTTTTGTTGGAATCTACTTCAGGCCCCCCAAACAAAAGCGAACACTATTTCCACTAGTGGTCGATTCCCTCTAAAACAATGGGGAGTAGAACATATTCGCAAGCAAACGGGAGCCTTGGAAAGAACCAGTTGGCTTCCATGCTCATGGCTTAAGTTGTTTGTAAAGCAAACCAATACCTCACTTCAGGTTCGGGTCATTTGGTGGTTTAGATTGGTTGTTTACTATTCCGGTTTTAAAGAATCCCTGGTCCTGCATCCTTCACGGCCATGGGTTTTGTCTATGGACTCGGAAGTTTGAAAGCACACCCTCAACGGGAAACGGCGCCCATTGAATAGAGGTCTTCCATTCTCGCAAGCCATGGTTGCAATCTTGTTTGCAATCTTCTTGCTGGTGCGATGGGTAGGGAATGAGGGAATGAACCTGGGGATTCCCTTACAGGAAACCAGAGGGAATGTGGCGTTTGAGGGGTTGTTCCATTTCTCGTTCCCTGCGCATTTTTCAGTCTTGCATCTGCCGTTGCATTCTCTTTTGTGCTGCGACAGAAAGCTTCCTTTCTTTGGAGCATTTCTGACGTTAGAAGTGTCATAACTCCCTCATGTGACTCATGCAACGCGGCCTCCGTCGAAAGCGTGTGGGAGCTTCACTGGCGGAAGCTGCCCCTTCTGAAGGTTCACCGGAGCTGGCGCGCACTTTCGCGGGAGGGCCAACCAGTCCGTGCTGACTGGACGACTGTCTTGTCTCAGGCGAATCAACACTTGGCAAAGTTTTATCCCGGCCACCGAATTGGGGACGTCTCTGATGAAGGTTCTTTGAGAGGGGGATTAAAGTAATTCGACCAGATGCATTGGCGTTGGGACCTTGAAGCACTTGAATTCTCAGAGATCTTTGGAGATGCATGGCTCGAGTCAGCCACGTTTTTTAGCCTGGAGTTTGGAGGTGTGCCAAAGCTTCAATACGTAGTGTCTCTTCTTTTCGCATGGGAAACATAATTTTCATGATCATCATGTTCCTCTTCCCTTCCGTCTTGCTCTTCCGTTTGATCCTTACCCGCAGCCTTTCAATCAGAGTCGTTGACGTGTCCCGCGAGCGCACTTATTGACTCATGCCTGAAGGGAGGTCTCCGGACATGGGGCTGGCATTCGTTTTTCGTGTCCCGTACGAGGGTCAGTTCCGACACACGTCCCTCCTCCTTTCCGTTGGTGTGCTTTTCATGGTTGAAGCTGAATTGGCCATGGTTCAAAACCCAAATCGTACCCCCGGTGAACATCCCAATCCAACCACTAAAATAGAGTATAATGGGTGGTGCACCTATCCCAAAATGGTACCATTGGTTATCAACCATGGCCACTTGAATAAATCAAGGGAACCCTGTCTTTGCCCTGACGACATCAGCCCTGCGTCCGGTGCGGCCGCGCGCCGAGTGGGCCCGAGTAAAGAGACACGGAAGGATTGCTATGCAGAGCGGTGAAGACGCGCGGGGCGGGTGGCAGCTTGGCGCAGAGGGGTAAAACAGGGGCCATGCAGGGTATACACCCCCAAAGGAAAATCGAAAGAATCAATGGGCAAATCCCCTTCAGATTCCTTTTGACCAGTTTGGTTCCGTCTGGATGCAGGAAGTCACAATGCCTTGTGCGCACCGGGGCCGATAGCAACCCTGCTTCGCGCCCTTTGAAAACATATCTTGTTGAAATGGCAGGCAGATCAAGTGGCGTTCTTGGCCAACCATCCGGAAGAAGATACCGCAGGAGCCATGCCAGACACCCCGTTTCCTCTTTGGACTTGATTTGGTTAAGGGCAGAAATGCAGAAGGCTGGGGCCTGTCGACGTGTCCATTGGCTGCCAGATTCCCCTGTCACCCCTCCGAGAATTCTTGATTGTCGCCTTAAACCCAACGGGGGAGAAAGAAAAACGAGATATTGGGTGACGAGCTTTAGGCGCCTGAGCTGTTAGAGCTTCAGCGGGCATCTCGAGACTTGGAGACCCAGCTTTTTGGATAAGATGAAGTTCAAAGTTTGCTTTAGTTCACTGACGACAGGCGCCTCTGCCAGCAAAGGTCCTAGGTTGAAGCTTCCCACTCAAGTACAAGGGGAACCTCGGAAGCTCCCCCCTTTGAGCACAGAAGAGGGTATGTCTCCCAACCCTGTTCTGGGGGGCTAAACCACTCTTCACTCCCTGAGTTTATGAACCTTATATTTTTTGGGGGGGAGACATTTTGGTGACAAACTTTTCCTGGCCAATCTACTCAGGAAGTGAGACTCACAATCTCGAGTTTCCCGTAAAGGACTAGCATAATATGGGTATGGGTCAAAAGTAAAGCACCAGGGGACCGCAGGTTTTAGTCCTTGCACAGCCAGATGATTCAGAGCTCATTTTCTACTAGGCCTTCCCAGTTTGCAACTCGGACAGTCCGCCCGAGCTTGGCACTTGCGCGCGCTGGTTTCCTCAGCCTGGCTCGCCTCCTCCGGCCCTTTGGCTACCCCAGGCGCGCATGCGCGCCTCTGCGAGTTCTCTTAGCGCTGTCTCGAAAGGGAAGGCCCTGAAATGAAAACCGCCCAGGTTGGAAAACCGATTCCGGAACTCACTTCATCGATCCCATGCCATCTACTTTTGGGAGGTCGGCAATGCTCCGGATTCCCAGGTTGATCCCGTTTGGAAGCCGAAGGGCTCCGCCGGACGAAGGGGGCTCCGGCTCGGGAAAACCGGTCAATTCAAGGTGAAACAAGCGAAAGCCACAAAGGCAGCTGCCCCAACACTTCTTCCCTACGTCCTAAAATCGCCCTGTTACAAGCAGTTCGGACCCAGGTGCTGCTTGACATCTTTGGCGTTTGGGCATCCAAAACCATGGGGCCGCGTGCATCGGTTGGCAATGAATGCCAAAGAGTTGAATCCGGCACGAGACTTGTGAATCCCGGGGTCTGTCTTGTGTCAGGCCCCAAAAATGGAGGTTGGAGGTTGACCCCTTTGACACCAGGAAAAGGGGTCCCTCAAAAAGACCGTCAGACCGGAAGATGCCGTGGCGGTTGAACTGTTGCCATATCTTGACTGATGCACTTCATTTGGGCCAGCTTAGTATGTGGGATCCTTGGCAGCTATCGGAGGCATGTTTCCCCTCCACCCACGTGTTAGATAAAACCAAAGCTTGAGGAAGGCGAAAGATGTGTCAAGCAGATCCAGCCTGCACGCTAGAGCACCCAACAAGGCATGACATGTATACCATCGGCCGTTCACCCAGGAGGTTCAAAAGAATATCTATGTTGGCCAGCACCGCCCCCCCCCAGCTGAAAACAATGCGTTTTGGACAGTACTTCAAAGATTGAACATGGGCTGTTGGGGGGCTGGGGCATTCTGCAAGGCCATGGGGAATGCTGCAGCACAGGCGTGTTGTGCTGGCCCCGGAGCGAGGGATTGGTGAATGAAGGATGCATCCGTTGGCTCGGATGGGGAGTGAATGGCGAGGCAAGCCTCTATGGTAACTCTCTTTGCCCATGATTTCCTCGTCCGGCCTCCAAGATAGATGGATGATCTGAATCTCTTGTGATTTATCGCGCTCTTCCTTCACTGTGCCTCTCAACCGGGATCGTTGCTGAACTTTTGCACGAGTTTCGCTCGTCTGGCCCAGCATGTGAAGCAAGATCTGAAGACAGTAGCGCAGGGTGCAAGTAGATGCCACAAATATGCCCATGTCCGGTCTCTCCCCAGTCAACCAGACGAAACGGAATCGCGCCTACCACAGGACCCAATGCGAGGATACATTCGGGCTATGCCACAATTGCCAGATGATTTGGTGTTTTCTCAGGATCGCCCCTGTAATTCGGGGGGTTTTGGGATGAGTCATGCGATGTTTTTCGGGTTCGCCTTGTACAGGAGCTGTTTTGGGGGAGGGCTGCAGGTTTCAAGCAAGGCTTCCCTCTTGAGCCTCGGCCCAGGCTGCGAGCGGCGGCCCTTAGAGCTCAACCGTGCACGGAGCTTGCAGCAGCCCGGCAAAAGTCGGGTTTTGGGGATCTGGGGAAATGAAAATCCGCGAGGTCCTGGACTTGTTCTTTGGTGGCGCTCAATTATGAAGAAAAGTTCAGACACGTTTTGGCCCCTAAAGGACACATTTCGCTGGTGTGTCATCTGTGTCTGAGTTTCTTGGGCCAATCGGGCTCACAGCCAAAAGATCCCCCAAAGCAAGTGGTGTTGGATGTATCCATGAAAGAACCCTGTGAGTATCTCATACTATTTTCCCAAAAGCCAAAAGGGATGATCAAATTGCGTGTGTGTGTGTTTCCCAACCTTCTTATTGAGTGCCGTGATGTGTTCACGCCCCTGGTCTGCGTTTGAAGCTGTTTGCTTTTTGTTTATTGATTTACAGGGCACTTCGAAGAGTTGCGATGAGTCAAGGGCATTTTCAGGTTTTCAGTTGTCGAATTTAGGGGCTTGAAGTTGCAGAAGGTTATGTGTACATGCTCCTTGTCACGGTCCTACCAGGGTAGTACAGACCCTGTATAGAAGTCGTATAGAAGCTCATCGGCAACCTGAAGCTACCATGCTAGGTTGACAAAGTCCCCCATATGATTTATATACCCGGGAAATCAGGAGGTGGAATATGAGAGGTGAAGCAATTCGTTGGCAGCGGAGCCTCATTTTCATGTGCTTGTTTGCAACAGAAGTTCCATGGGTGGGCTTTTGGGACATGTTCATTTGAGGAGTCTTTGCCACCACCTTAGGCCAGTGGAGTCTTCCTCTGATCTCATTGCTGCCTCACACCAAAGCAAACGAGGAAAAGTGGAGATTCCCAAGCACTAGCAGATGAATCTGTTTAAAGCTTGTTTCTGATCGGGTGCATATGGGTCTGTCTTTTTGTGAGATTTTGTGAGTTGGCACCGTCCCTTTTCCGGTTCTAAATGGAAACCACTAGGAAACCCACCCTTTTTTTGGGGCGGGTCCCCGAAAAAAGATGTGGATGGACGAAATCCATTTCACACCACCTAAGAAACCCTGGAATGATGAATCCCCTGAAAATACCAACAAACACTGGTTTCCAATGGTTTCAAAGTGGTGCAGGATTTTTTGTCCATCCACAGTATGGACCGCAAGTTGTCACTTGCCCCTTCCCAAAGGCTGCAAGGTTACAACCGCTCGGAGTGGGCCCAACGACGGTTTCGCAGGACCAACCCCAGCTTGCGGCCTCCGGTCTCGCCGCGGCAGGCCAGGCAGTGAGAGCTGGGGGTGAGAAGAAACGTTTGAATGAGCTGTCCCCAATCCATGCCAAATGTGGGAGAAAAATGTGTTGTACATGGAGTCTTTGAAACTTGCCCTCTGAAACCAAACACATCCAAGCACCAAAAATGGAGCTGCAGACTACGGAAGATGAGGAAGGTGATGGCACACAACTGCCCTGTTTTTTTGAGTTTGAGCGAGACCACGAGGAAGGGGGTCCCTTACTTGAGGATTCCGCTTTCCAGTTTGTGGCTTGTTGTAATTTGCCCCGGTGGTTTGCTGTTCCAGGATTTGTCCTTAGTTATGTCTTCTCTTGCCGGGTGGAAAACTTTGGTTTGGTGCTGTTCGTGCCTATTGGTTCCAACTGTCCACTTCCCTCTACCTTCATCCGGGGACCTGCTTACTCCTTTCCTGGTGTAAGGAATCTGTCCGTCCATTTCCGCGCGCAGCGCTGGGTCGACGAGCACAGCCCACAAATCCAATGGTGGATTCTATGTCTTTTTACTTTCTTTTCTGATCAGAGGGTTTTGTGTGCCCTGTTTCGATCGCAGAACAGAACCCTATCCCTTGCCCCAAGGTTGAGCTCCTGGCTTCAACACTCTATGGTTGGTATGGTCATCTTTGTCGCCTGAAACTACCCTGCTTGTACCTAACTGCTCATATGCTGGCATTGCATCAGTGCGACTGCACCGTCACAAACTCAGTCGAGATGTTTTGCCAGCCCGAGTTGGACTTCTTCAATGTATCCGGAAGGCACATAGACTCGACTGACCGCCAGAATCCAAAGACGTGGCAAGAGCCGAGGTAGAAGCAGACGGCAAAGAAAAGCAAGAAAATGCGGCAAGGATCAAACAGTTCGCTTATCCCCAGATGGAGCCGTGATTGTCCGACCATGTTCCTCTTTTCCAAGGACTCCATATTAGCTGACAGCTTTGGGTTGTACATATTCACAGAACCAGCAACTAGGTCCCCCAGTAGTGCCCTGTTACGCTCTTTTGGTTGGGAGGGTTCCCCTTCTAAAATAGGCTACAGAAAAAGAAACGGTACCCTTATTCCACCCTCGCTACTGGAGGACCTAGTAGTGGCAAACTCTTCCATATTCAGTGCCCTTTACTCACCCAAAAGGGAATTGCGCCAAAAAAAGCAGTTTCTGGAAATGGAAAGAAAAGAGGAACAAACAAAGAAAAAAGAGGAAGAAATAATGAAAAACGACGAGCTCGAACTTGGTGAGTTGATGGCTTTCGGCTAAACTCCAGCGCCGCCAGGGCCCTGGTCAAGACGAGCCTGGGGCTCGCGGATTGATTGACGCCTTCGACAGGTCGTGCATTCATTGCCCGGATCTGTGATACAGTGGATGGTGACGCGAAATCCAGAAATCGCACCACTGAACTCAGAAACCCTGGTTTCTGATTCGATTCCCCAACGCAAATATCAACAAACAATGGATTCAACCATGGTTTCAACAAGTGGTGCAGATTTTTTGTCCATCCACAGTATGGCCATGGGTCATAAACTATGCCGAGCAATTTTGGGGCGGATGAAGACCCATGTATTACCTATTTTGATGTTCACCAGGGGTACAGGGTTTTGACCCACAGCCATTTGGAGGTGTCTCCAAATCGTGGACCCCGTTGTTGTTTTTTTGTTTTTTTTTTAATATTATTGTTTCCCTCTCCGGAGGGAGACCACAGGGCACCAAGACATGTTGAGTTGTCGCCTTGCTGAGAAGCACTCATATGAGTGTGGGGGTTCTTTGGATGATACACGCTTGTGAGGCTGATTGAAAAGGGAACCACTGGGAGTCTTTCAGTTTGACGAGTCCCCATATTCTAAAAACAATATCTATGTGCGCCTTGGGACGTGCCCAAAACACATATTTCTTTTGATACACGGATACATGGGCAATAAAGGTAATCCTTAGGGGCACACTTTCTTTCCTTCATAGAGGCAGACAGTTTTCCATTCTCCAGATTGTTATGTACTATGTTTCTTGTTAATGACACATCTGCAAATTGAAGGCCGTGTCCTGTGCAAGAATGAGTATCCAATGGTACTGTGATGGCTGCCGCACTGTTTTGCCGTCGGCCAGCATGTGAAAAGGCATCTTGATGCACACCTTGTTTTCACAGTGGAAGAGAATTCGAGCGCCATTTGAGGATCCAAAGGATCTGATGCCCAACATGTCATGCGGGAGAAACAGGCTTCTGGAACTCAGCAATGTCTGGCCCCGTCTGGGCACAGAATCCGGCCCTTGCCTTGCAGATCCACAACTCACGCCAGAAATCTTCATGTAAACCGGGCTGCCAGGCAAACCGCCTGCCACTTTGAACCTCGGCACTCCGTTTGTGCATGTTTCTTGGACGGCTGCCCTCTTTCCAAGGGAGGACAGGAGACCTGTTTTGGGATGGTCGTCCTTCGGCTTGACGGCTATGTAGGCTCGGCTTCTGGGAGCTGGGGACCAGAAGAACTCACTCCCTGAGTTCCGTTTCGGACTTCAGGCACGTGTTCGGGGGTTGGGCCAGTCTAGCGGGAAACAGAAAAAGTTCGGGTACTTCTTTGGGGCCAGTTCACTCGACTTCCATCTGGTTAGGAATATGTTTATTTTCCCCTGATTCAAAGGGAATCGATTTCACTACTGGAAATAGATTTCTTCCAGGGGACTTGAGCAAATGAAGGTCGAGATGGGGCCTAGGTGCCGATCTTCCTCCTCCAGCTGGCCGTTCCCCGAAAGCTGCCGCCTTAAAATATCCCACTGGTCAAGTAGGGGTCGTTTTTTGAGGGGACCTCCAAAAAATGGCAAAGGTTTCCATATGGCTTCCCTTTAAAGCCAGGGAAGCTCGAACCAGGGAAGGGTCTATTCTTCCTTCATTGTCTCGCAAAAACGGAGGGGGTGGGGGCCCGCGATTGTTGTCCCAACCCGCGGGCAGGGGGGCGAATTGCTTCAAGTCTGAGGGGCTTGCAACATGGTTGTCGGGAAACATTTTACACTTTTTGCTTGTTGTGGTTTTGTGGGGAATCCCCACTTAACTGCTAAAATGTATTTTTTGTTGCTCCCCTTCCAACGTCAACCAAATGTAGGGACTTGTTCAGTTTTCCAGCACGGGCCCGTACACCAACCTCGCGTGGCTGGCCAACAAGGGGGTTGGCTAGCATGCGATCATGAGCCAGTAAGCCAGTGGCTTTACAGAAGATTGTCATGTCCTGTTGCATCCAGGGGTGTTACAGAAACCCAGGTGACAAGGAGCTTGCATTGTTGAGCGGGGTTCCGGATACTTATGCTGGCGTAGCCAGTGGAGCATTCAGGTGACCAGCCACCTTCCACGAGGGACAACAGAACAGAAAGGGATGTCATGAGTCGTCGGGGGTTGACCCAACCACTGTTGTCTATTGTTAAATGGCTTGTTGCCTAGTTGCTTTGCCCCCTTTAGCCAACCTTTTGACCTTTCTGTTTTTCAGTTTCAATCCATGGCAACGTTCCGAATTATCAGTGCAGCTGCAGGGCTACGGATTTGAGTTCGAACTGGCGATACGGAAATCGGACAATAGCATTCGGTCGGTCTCAGGTGTTTCCTACTCTAGCAACATCACACTTTCAAAACTCTTGACGTGTGGAAAAGCAAGTTGTGGGCTTTGTCACATACAGAAAGCCAGGTCAGGGTGAACTTATCAATGTTTCAAAGAGGCACTGATGAATCTGAATAAGTAAGGACGAAACAAGCTGTAATCGAGGCTCAAGTGTAATATTTGTTGCTTTGGGTGTTGAACTGAGGGTTTGTGCGGAGGATTTGTTTGACATTCCTTGGGCATGTTGAGGGATTGTTGGGATCCCGGCCCTTTTGTTGGGCCAATCACTTCTATTCACGTGGTTCAACAACTATTGCTGCCTCTTTGTGGCTTTCCCACCGAAAGGCACCAATGCTTGTTTCAACATGTTTTGACCACCCACCCCTAAGCCCCTGGCCAAGTTCCGGAGAGAACAAACAGAAATTCTAAAAACACGGAAGGGAGGGGGGTCGCGCGGGCGGGGAGGGGGGGGGGGGGGGGTTCGGGTGGTTTTTTGTTTGCACCAGCCTTCGGTCCGTCCGAGGCGACGCCAAAGGCGCCAAGGACGCGGAGGCTAAGGAGGCCAAGGACGAGGCCAAGGAGGCCAAGATGAGCCAGATGAGGGCGGCCGACCTCCAGGCGCACGGGCGGCGGAATTCTCAGGGTGAGCGGTCCCCCAGCTAGGTGCCTGACCTCTCACCGTTTCTTTGTTGGTTGGGAGGGTTGCCCTACTAAAATAGACAGCAAAAAGTTGGTACCCTTATTCTAACCTCTCCACTGGAGGACCTAGTTCAGGGAAATTCAGGGAAATTTCCCTTTACTTGCTGGTGCCATAGCTAGAGAATGAGGGAATGAACCCAGCAAAACCCCACTTAAAGGCAAGCAGAAGGGATGGCTCATAGGGGTCATACCCTCATGTTTGAACAAAATGTGTTGAGGCATCATTGGTAGTTTGTTGGATCCTTTCTCGGCGCAAATGTTAATGCTGAGTTGGGCAACCGATCTTTCATACTGTGGATGGTTGCGAACTCCAGAAATTGCACCACCGTTCAGAAACCCGCCATTTGCAAAACCACCTTTCTATCTCGGGCATGTTCATAGAGGAAAGGCTTTACAGACTTATGTTGACTGCGGATTAATAAACCCCTGTTGATTAGCAGGGGGGTGTTCCGATCCAAAATAGTGAGGGATCCCCTCCAAAAGCAGGAACACCCCCATATCAATAAACAGGAGTGCATTACTCAGGGGTCAAAGTTGCAGGTCGGAAGATCACCAGGATGTATACTTCCCACGAGCGGCTGGATCACGCACGCCCTGGTTGAAAGGCATGATGATCTATGAATTGGCTCCAAGACGCCCACGGAAGGAAGTTTGGCGATCGCAAAACAAAAAGAAAAGGCGATGTCAGGAGGAGCCCCTTGCCCAAAGATGCGCCTGGGCGAGGTATGGTGAGGTATGCGATAGGGGAATGGCAAGCAGAGTGTAGACATTTTTCATTTCGTCTGCCAACTGTTTGTTGGGCTCGCCAGAAAGGAAGACGAGCTTGTGATGTAGACCCTTCACCTGGGGATCTCTTATTTCAGATTGTCGTTTAAGCAACAAAATGCAAGAATGCAGATCTTCACCGAATCCGGGGAGGCATGAGACCTGAAGAGCTGAGGAGGTGGTAGGCTCATGCGCGAACTTCTGCGCGCCAGGCCGAGGAAAAGGTCAAGGCGCGAAGCGGCCGTGCGGTGTTCTGCACCATTTATGGATCGAGCTGGGAGCAAAACGATCTCACCATGACAAAGTGTTGTTTTCTTGGGGATCCAATTCTTATTTCAGGTGTTGGAGAGATTGTCCAATTTGCAGAGTTGTTTTGATTGTGCTTTTTCAGCCTGTGGAGGACCCCAACCCCGGTAAATCCGTCCCCTAGTTGGTAATGTTGACGCCGGATTAACAAACCCGTTAGTGGGGGGGCGTCCCCCTCCAAAAGTCGTGTTGAATCCCCACTAAACAGGGACACCCCCCCTATTAATCAACCCAGGGTTTATTTGTCCCAGGTTCCCATGAGGGGGCACGCATACGGATCCATATGTTATTGTCCTGAGCTGGTGCATTAGGAAGTCCAGAGCCCAGACTGGCATTGCAATGTGAATGTGCCTCCATCACGAAGTGATGCGTGTTCCAGCTGACGAACGGGTCCGCTTTCGTGCTGGTCATTCCCGGCTTGCACTGGTCATACGATTAGAAAGTCAGGCTCCTCGAACAGCTAGCGGTCCTTCTGCACATTCAAGCATGAGACTTGGCGCGGTGCATTCTTATTCAAGGCAAAAAATATCCCGGCAAGAGACCCCAAACAGTGACAACCACGGGCTGGAAAGACATGGTGACACATGGAATCGGAGGTTTCCATGCCACGTGTCAAGCCGTCTGAGGCACCGCACTGCCAACGGCCCTAGATTTACGAGAGCAAATCACAACAACAAGTCGCAAAGCAAGCGCGTGGTTGGGGATTTTTTAGCGCACCAGCAAACCGAAGAGCATATTTGTCCAACACAAGTCACGCGCAGTGTTGCCGAAACGCACTTCGACATCATACAACAACATGATTTTGCGGTAACTACCATGCAAAATGCTCACGGCCAGACTCGCGGGCCTCATTTTCCGCGAGCCTGCGCAATCGAAACACACTTCGCCATCATACAACAGCACGATGTTGCGGCAAATGCCACGCAACATGCTCCCGGCCACATTTGAGGGATGTCCACTGTGGGAAGGTGGGCTCCCCCCGCTTTCCCCAGTTTTGGGCTGGAGTTGGAAGTCAGCCACTGGGGCCCAAAATGGATCACCCGATGTTTCAAAAGATCGAGCACCTCTGAAAAAAAATATGTTGGAACTTCCAAAAGGGGTCCAATTCCAATTCTGGTGTGGGACCATCTGTTATTCCTTCGGGCGGCTGGCTTCGCATGGGCCTAAAAACATACTGGTCAGAGGCCTAAAAGTTTGCTGCATTTCCTCCTGCTACGGCATCCTCGGCCCAGTTCCGGAACGGCTTCAGGGATACCAGGCCTTGCTTCTGTCTTGTGCTTTTTGGTTTGGCTGTCTTGGGGGCTTTGGCTGTCTTGCGGGCTTTGGGGGGTGGGGGGTTGGGGGTTGGGGGGTCACATGTCTTGCTCGGCCTAAAGCTCAGTTCCTCCAGGCGCTGGAAGCCTCGGCTTGGACCCCGGACACCTTGTTGGGGTCCGGAAGGGTGGACAACCGCTCGGTCTTTTTCTTCGGGCGTGCCTCAAAAAAAAAAAAAAACAAGCACGGGAAGGGCGCCCTTGAAAAAAAAAATGCCAAAAGACACGCCCATTTGCATGTCAGAGTTCTGACCCTTCCTGCAAGTTTGGGAGATGACGATAAGAAGGATTCCACATTACGTTTGGGGGGTTCGTGTGCCTTTCGCATCGAGTAATTTTCGTGGACCGAGTGGGGGCTGCACGCTGATTGCGGGAAAGGGGCATAGGCTTCGTTATCAATGCACTGTCGAACGTGAAGAATGCCGGAGGGATGGCGTTGCTCCGCAGCGATAAGTTGGACAGAATCTCTTTTATCATTGCATCTTTGAACCACTGGCTATGACGGTAGGGGATATCTTCAATTGCTATCTTTGTCTATTCGCCTCACCCTGGAAATCTCGGTAGGATTGGGCAGGCAAGCTTGCGAGGCCCTAGATCATTGGCCAAGCCCTGCAGGGCGTTCACGCCCGATGCGAGGTTGCAACGAGGGTCCATCCCATCTGCTCGAATTATATTGATCTCATCTTGCAAAACGAGCTCACCCACAAAGTCCTTAAAGGACTGCTCATTTCTTCACAAACCACAAAATTATTGTCGCAGACCCAATGAAATCGGGCGTGCCTTTTGCGCATCGGGTAAATGCCGCACTACATTCCCATGTGCTCTTGTTTGGGCGAAAGGTTTCCCAGTCAAGCAACGCGGGAACCCTTTTGTAAACCAACAGGTTGTTTTTTTTCCATTTTGAGGCTCCAAACAGCCTCCAGGCATGCCTTCCCTGCCTTCGCTGAGGCGACCAAAGTGATTGGAAATTGGAGGACGTGGTGCACCTGGTTGGTTGGGATATCTTGCAAAGGGTTGTTTTGAGTTTCAATCCCCTTTTTGTTCGAAACCACCAGGAAACCCACCAAAAAGGGTTGGGGGGGGTCCCGAATTAAAAGGAGACTCGCTGCATCAAAGGGCAGACCCTTTCTCAAGTCCGTTCCAAGGGACAGTTGAGGCTTTCATGGGGGCGGACACATAGCCATGCTAGCCTGCCATAAGTTCTGCAACGGAAGTTAGGGTGGCGCAATGTTCAAAGCCAACTTGCATAGGATTTTGCTTGGTGCCTGAGGGCCTGAGGTCTCCATGACCCCGGCAAAATGGGGTGGTGACTCCTGACACTCAGAAACAGAACCATTTCTGATTCTGGGATTATGGATTTGGAGTGGCCACTTCATTTGGAACCCGGTTGGCTATGTGTTGCAGTTCTGTCGCTTGGGCGCGAAACTGGCCTGCGGATTTCATCGGGACGTTGGGTTGGCCAGTGGCTGACAAATAAACTGAGGGAGGGAAATTCCCAGAACTTCCCTGCTTTCGATCCTTCCCCTGAGATGCGGAAGGTTCCCCTTTGGATTGGCGTACCTCACCATTCCCTCTATATCAAGACTCAAAAGCTATAGGGAGACTGGTTGGTTGCCAAAATGAATGATGGATGAAAAGAACCGGAAATCAAGCCCTGTACTTCCCCATGATTTTCGAGCCATTCCCTTTAAAGGGAACCTCCAAACGTGGCGATTGTTTTTTTGTTTAACGGAAACCGCCAGCAACCTGATCAACCTTTGATTCGGGGACATCAAAGAAACCGTCAGTGGTTTCCCCTTCGGCCTACCCTCCCAAAACGAACAGAAGAGGTTTCCCGTTGAGGTGCCCGACCGATGTTTTGCCAATCCTAAACCGGGGGCTTGCACGGTCAGCTGAAAGCGTGACCCTTGGAGCTCCCTCCAAAGGCTCAAAGCCGGGGACCACGCTGAAGTTTTCCCTTGGCTTTGGGCGCGCTGGTGGCCCGCACTTCAGTTGGCTCGGAATGATCTGCAATCGGTCCATCAGGCTTTTGGCACTGTCCCCACAGCTCCCCTGGATTGATTTGCCAACCGGGGAGACGTAGGCAACGCTGCAGGTCCCTTGTGGAAAGTTTTGCAAGTTGCGTTGCCGTGGGTCTGGTTTCGTGTGTTGCTTCTCGGGCGGGCGCCTGATGGATCGCATTGGCGCAGAACTTCGAGAACCCTGCACCACAAAAGCGATGGGTTGAGACGTAGACGGGTGCAGGGTTCCTTGAGCGTTGCTTAGAGCGCTTTGTGGGGAATCCCCCCAGAAGGGAATTCCACAAGTCAAGGGAACATGAGCCAATCAAAACCCGGGTAGATGAAGGTTCGTAAGGGAAAGTCCCAACAAGAATGAGTTGCGGCCCCCTTCTTGATTCTTGAAGCATGGCTCTAGACCGTTTTACTGGGTTTTGATTGTGACTCACGTGAACCTCTCATTCACTGCAACTTCACCCCACCCCGCCCGTGCAGGAAGTTCCCTACCAGCGGCATGGGGTGGGGCTCCGCTTGGCTCTCCAAGGAGCCTTTTGGGGGCCTGTTGTACGAGTCGGATGCCGAGGAACGGGCTAATCTTTTTGTGGGGGGAGGTCGCTTGGGTGGCGAGGGTTGCTTTGTTTCTGTGTTTCTTCTTGTGTCTTGCTTTTTTTGGGCGGGGTTGGAGATGGTGTGTATTTGATGCTTTGTTGCATTGTTTGAGGGAAGGGCAGCTGAACAAACGGCCCATTGAAGGGCACAGCCGTGCTTCCAGCTGTGGACAATGTGCACTTCGGGATGGATGAAGCCATCTACCAACTGGTGAAGCGACAAGACGGCTTTGGAATCACGGGCCATGCCTTGCGGCCATTGCTCCTGGCATGATTTGCTCCAAGGTTCCGGACCAGCAGCTAGAATTTGGGATTCAGGTTGGCGATGTTTGGTTAAGTGACTGTAGTCCAACTTCGCCCTTCCCTGACACTTTTTTGTTTACCCTTCAGGAGTTTGCTCGTTTGAACTGCGTCAGGCCATTCTAGCGGGGGTTGACCCCCTAAACTCGGTGCGACCTTCAGCATGCGAACTTGAACTATGTGTGCCGTGTTGGCCACAAGTCGAAAGCCAAACACATAGCAAAAGGAGGCAAAAGGTGGCACTGCATTTTCGTTGGGTTAATTTGGTTTCAAGTCCTGCCCATTCTTATTATTAAGGCCCCTTGTTATTAATCCCCTTGCCTGGACGCCGAGTCCAGACCTCGCAGGAGCGCTTCTTCGCGGTGGTTCCGGCCAAGGCGGGTCGCGTCGGAATCGGATTCAGGTCATGGGCTCCGAGGGTGTCGAAAGCCAATGGGCCGTTGATTCGAAGCGGAAATCGGATCCGCTCCATCTGAAGTGATTCCTTTTCCATTCGTTTCATCCATCAAGAAGGGATTTGGGAAATGGGGAAGTGTCCCCAAGAATCTTTCTGAAGCCGTCTCAGTCCAAAAGATGTTATCCTGTTTGCTAGTCCTGTCAGTAGGCGTTTCTTGAAATGTATTCTAGGGGTTGGTTCCGATTCCGTTCTTTTCAACCATCGTTCTTTTCAAAAACCGATGGCTGTTTCATCTGGGGTTCTGATGGTTTTCTGAAAAAGAAGGAATTTGGGAAATGGGGAAGTGTCCCCAAGAATCTTTCTGAAGCCGTCTCAGTTCAAAAGATGTTATCCTGTTTGCTAGTCCTGTCAGGTAGGCGTTCGCTGTTTCATCTGGGGTTCTGATGGTTTTCTGGAAAAAGAAAGAATTTGGGAAATGGGGAAGTGTCCCCAAGAATCTTTCTGAAGCCGTCTCAGTCCAAAAGATGTTATCCTGTTTGCTAGTCCTGTCAGGTAGGCGTTTCTTGAAATGTCTTCTAGGGGTTGGTTCCGATTCCGTTCTTTTCAACCATCGTTCTTTTCAAAAACCGATTGTTTCCCCTGGGGTTCTGATGGTTTTCTGGAAAAAGAAGGAATTTGGGAAATGGGGAAGTGTGCCCAAGAATCTTTCTGAAGCCGTCTCAGTCCAAAAGATGTTATCCTGTTTGCTAGTTCTGTCAGATAGGTGTTTCTTGAAATGTCTTCTAGGGGTTGGTTCCGATTCCGTTTTTTTCAACCATCGTTCTTTTCAAAAACCGATCGCTGTTTCCCCTGGGGTTCTGATGGTTTTCTGGAAAAAGAAGGAATTTGGGAAATGGGGAAGTGTCCCCAAGAATCTTTCTGAAGCCGTCTCAGTCCAAAAGATGTTATCCTGTTTGCTAGTTCTGTCAGATAGGTGTTTCTTGAAATGTCTTCTAGGGGTTGGTTCCGATTCCATTCTATTCAACCATCGTTCTTTTCAAAAACCGATCGCTGTTTCCCCTGGGGTTCTGATGGTTTTCTGGAAAAAGAAGGAATTTGGGAAATGGGGAAGTGTGCCCAAGAAATCTTTCTGAAGCCGTCTCAGTCCAAAAGATGTTATCCTGTTTGCGAGTCCTGTCAGGTAGGCGTTTCTTGAAATGTCTTCTAGGGGTTGGTTCCGATTCCGTTCTTTTCAACCATCGTTCTTTTCAAAAACCGATCGCTGTTTCCCCTGGGGTTCTGATGGTTTTCTGGAAAAAGAAGGAATTTGGGAAATGGGGAAGTGTCCCCAAGAATCTTTCTGAAGCCGTCTCAGTCCAAAAGATGTTATCCTGTTTGCTAGTCCTGTCAGGTAGTCGTTTCTTGAAATGTCTTCTAGGGGTTGGTTCCGATTCCGTTCTTTTCAACCATCGTTCTTTTCAAAAACCGATCGCTGTTTCCCCTGGGGTTCTGATGTTTTTCTGGAAAAAGAAGGAATTTGGGAAATGGGGAAGTGTCAACAAGAATCTTTCTGAAGCCGTCTCAGTCCAAAACATGTTATCTTGTTTGCTAGTCCTGTCAGGTAGGCGTTTCTTGAAATGTCTTCTAGGGGTTGATTCCGATTTCATTCTATTCAACCATCGTTCTTTTCAATAACCGATCGCTGTTTCCCCTGGGGTTCTGATGGTTTTCTGGAAAAAGAAGGAATTTGGGAAAGAATGGGGAAGTGTGCCCAAGAAATCTTTCTGAAGCCGTCTCAGTCCAAAAGATGTTATCCTGTTTGCTAGTCCTGTCAGGTAGGCGTTTCTTGAAATGTCTTCTAGGGGTTGGTTCCGATTCCATTCTATTCAACCATCGTTCTTTTCAAAAACCGATCGCTGTTTCCCCTGGGGTTCTGATGGTTTTCGGGAATAAGAAGGAATTTTGGGAAATGGGGAAGTGTGCCCAAGAAATCTTTCTGAAGCCGTCTCAGTCCAAAAGATGTTATCCTGTTTTCTAGTTCTGTCAGATAGGTGTTTCTTGAAATGTCTTCTAGGGGTTGGTTCCGATTCCATTCTATTCAACCATCGTTCTTTTCAAAAACCGATCGCTGTTTCCCCTGGGGTTCTGATGGTTTTCTGGAAAAAGAAGGAATTTGGGAAAGAATGGGGAAGTGTGCCCAAGAAATCTTTCTGAAGCCGTCTCAGTCCAAAAGATGTTATCCTGTTTGCTAGTTCTGTCAGATAGGCGTTTCTTGAAATGCCTTCTAGGGGTTGGTTCCGATTTCATTCTATTCAACCATTGTTCTTTTCAAAAACCGATCGCTGTTTCCCCTGGGGTTCTGATGGTTTTCTGGAAAAACAAGGAATTTGGGAAAGAATGGGGAAGTGTGCCCAAGAAATCTTTCTGAAGCCGTCTCAGTCCAAAAGGTGTTATCCTGTTTTCTAGTTCTGTCAGATAGGTGTTTCTTGAAATGTCTTCTAGGGGTTGGTTCCGATTCCGTTTTTTCAACCATCGTTCTTTTTTCAAAGCCGATCCTGGGTTCTGGGGTTTTCTGGAAAAAGAAGGAATTTGGGAAATGGGGAAGTGTCCCCAAGAATCTTTCTGAAGCCGTCTCAGTCCAAAAGATGTTATCCTGTTTGCTAGTCCTGTCAGGTAGGCGTTTCTTGAAATGTCTTCTAGGGGTTGGTTCCGATTCCGTTCTATTCAACCATCGTTCTTTTCAAAAACCGATCGCTGTTTCCCCTGGGGTTCTGATGGTTTTCTGGAAAAAGAAGGAATTTGGGAAATGGGGAAGTGTCCCCAAGAATCTTTCTGAAGCCGTCTCAGTCCAAAAGATGTTATCCTGTTTGCTAGTCCTGTCAGGTAGGCGTTTCTTGAAATGTCTTCTAGGGGTTGGTTCCGATTCCGTTCTATTCAACCATCGTTCTTTTCAAAAACCGATCGCTGTTTCCCCTGGGGTTCTGATGGTTTTCTGGAAAAAGAAGGAATTTGGGAAATGGGGAAGTGTGCCCAAGAAATCTTTCTGAAGCCGTCTCAGTCCAAAAGATGTTATCCTGTTTTCTAGTCAGGTTTATTGAAATGTCTTCTAGGGGTTGGTTCCGATTCCATTCTATTCAACCATCGTTCTGTTTCATAACCGATCGCTGTTTCCTCTGGTTGTTTTTCTTGAAATGTCTTCTAGGGGTTGGTTCCGGTTCCATTCTATTCAACCATCGTTGTTTTTAATAACCGATCGCTGTTTCCCCTGGGGTTCTGATGGTTTTCTGGAAAAAGAAGGAATTTGGGAAAGAATGGGGAAGTGTGCCCAAGAAATCTTTCTGAAGCCGTCTCAGTCCAAAAGATGTTATCCTGTTTGCTTGAAATGGGAGTTGATCCACTGCACGGCTCGGTCGTCTCCCAGAAGAATGGCAGTGGTGAATGACAAGGCTTGTCAATGAATGCCATGAGTGCCCCCTCCCCCACATATGACACAGTTGCTCCGGCACGTTGAGATCGTATGGCTCCTTTAAAGTATCTTGCGTGCCACCTGCTTGCGCTGGAAAGGTTGGTCTTGCGAGGTTTTTGCATGAGATCGGCCTTTCGCATGGTGAAATCCTGGCTTCCTTCTGCGGCCACTCATGCTGCGAGTGGGAAGCAGGGCCATCATGGCCGCCAAATCCAGGCCTTCCATTTACTGAAAGTAATACGTTTTTTTTGCCCTCTTGCTTTCAAATTTGGAATCTAGCACTGTTGGACATATTTTCATTTTTCCCAGGGAGCTTATATCAAAACTGATTTTTCCCAGGGCTTTCCTTGAGCAGTGCCCGACCCCCACCCCCACCCCGCGAAGAGGCGGACGTGAGGCCTCGCTCCGGCAGCAGGCAGGGGGCACCCAGCGTCCAAGCGGCAATAGCCATCCGGGCGTTTCTTTGTCTGGAGCTTTTTTGCGGTTGGTTTAGAGGTTGGTTGGTGCTTAGAGTTCCGAAATCGGCCCAAAAGTGAGTCACTCTTGGCAGGAAATTCGAGGACACCCTGGATGTGATTGCGCCTGAAGAAAAGGTTCTACCCTTATCAGGTTCCAGTTATGGGGTATACAACTGTTTCCTTTCGGACCACTGATCACCGGGGAGGTACTTTCAGAGCCAGGCCCTTTGAAGTTGGCTGGGTAGGTTTGTTGGGGGCTTCAGGGGAAGAGAGGAGGCAAGTTGACCTGGCAAGACTTTCCAGCGGCAATCGGCCCCCGCAGTCTCCCCATTTGGGTTTGGTTCTTTGCCCCACTGCGGTTGCACCCGTTCGTCCCAAGCCAAGTCCTGGGTTGCAAATGGCGCTCGCCACTCTTTAGCATCGTGTCAGCCACACGAGGGCCAGAGGAAGCGGATCATATCCGTGGCTCATGCAGCCTGACTCACCGACTCGCACCACTCAGCACTCCACTCCACTCCACCGCCGTGGGGAGGCCGTACCCGTACCCCACGCCCGAAGCATGCAATGCAAAGAAAGTAACTTCGCTGTTGTTGGCATGTCTTTTAGGTTTTGAGGTGTTTTGGTTCTGTTCATCTGTGGCATCTGGCTGCACAAAACAGCTGGTTTTTGCCAGATACCAAGAGTTGGAAAGATGATGCATGCAGAGCCCCAGCTGATTTTTCCCAGGCATAAAGTTGTCGCTGCCCGGAGGTTCGACTTCCTCTATGAGGGCGGTGACAAGGCACGATCTGATTTGATTCGGCGTCCACGTGAGTGGGTGAAACTCGTCTAGGGCCCTTTTACCCTTTTTTGGGGGAGGGTTCCCCTACTAAAATAGACAAAAACAAAAAACAAAAAAGCAAAAAAGTTGGTACCCTTATTCTAACCTCTTTACTGCAGGACCTAGTGGCTAACTCTTCCATGTTCAGTGCCCTTTACTCACCCACAAGGGCATTGCGCCATCCCATGGTTGTTGTTGGGAAATATTTTTCATTTTCGCTTATTCTGGTTGAGTGGGAAATCTTCACTTGCCTGCTAAGATTTCATTTTTTGCTCCCCTTCCAACGTCAACCAAGGTCCACCTTCACACTGGTGCATTGAAGTGGCCCTCTTCCAACTCAACGGCCATCGCAATTTCAAGGGGCCTCGGCTGCCGAAAAATCGTCCAAGCCTGGCTGGTTGTTGTCCATTGTCCGCATGTGTCAGAATGGCCCCCCAAAAGACTGGTTTCCTTTGATATCCCTTCAAACCAGTATTGAACAGTAGAACGGATAGTGAATTACCCTCGAATACACACGCACACAACCATGTCTGAAATCACGTCACTTCCACCCCTGCCATATATTTCGATAAGCAAATCTGGACGAGGGCCTACGCACTGAAACACACGCACAGATGGGTCTGTCTTTTTTGCGTGTCCCCATTTTTGGCGGTTTTAAATGGAAACCAAGGGAAAAAGCACATCACATAGTATTTATGTCTTGTTTGCTTTCTTTCTTTCTTCCTTGTTTCTTTCTTTCTTTCTTGATTTTTTTGGGGGAGGGTCCCCCAAAAAGAAAAGAAGAAAAGACATACCCATGTATTTCTGATGCTTACAAAACCCCAAGTGGTCAACTTTACGGCTCAGGCTCGCTCGGGCAGCGCGACACCCAGGGGCTTTGAAGCTCAAGCTTGGTGTGTTCTGGGGCCATTATTTTGATTTCTGGGGGTTGTCCAAGTCACAAAATGGAATCGGTTGTTTCCCTGCCCACCACTTAGGGAGTGACTTTGATTCTGGTGAAGTAGTGTGGGCAATTGTTCCTGTCTTCTGGTGGTTTGGTCTCATGGTTCATGAGTTTAACGCGGAATATCATAGGAATTTATTGGATGGGTGGTCAATCACATTCAAGTTGTGTTCAAAGGCCGAGGTGTGGCGCTTCGGCCTTTGAGCAAAGCAAGGGCAGACTTGACAAGGCCCTGCCCCCTGAAAAGGGACTTCTGGCCCAAGGTTTGGCATTTCGAGCAGGCCAGCCCTTGCGGAACCTGGACGCTATTTCAACAGCTCACACATGCTTTGACCGGCCGGCCGCTCGCCTTGGCTTCGCGAATCTCGATTCGCGAAAATTTGGCGCGGACCTCCACTGGTTTTTGTAGACTGCCCGACCTAGGTGGCTCATGCATGTTCCTGCGTCTTTTTGTTGGCGCCCATGGAGCCAACGACTGGTTCGAGCCAGTGATTCAACTGGAATCCCTGCTATGACTTCACACACCGGGCTTGGGAATTCATATTGCCACGCCTGGCTTGTTGCCTTGTCGAGAAAGGACCTCCTGGACGCAACAGGCAGAGAGAGAGAGAGGGAGAACGAACCCGCCATGTGAAAGAGCCGAGAACCAGCGGTAGCATCACAGGCTTCTTTGTGCAAGGAGGCCGCACAAGTCGGCCATTGGGTGTTTGCCAACATGGTGATGTGTGTTTTGTCTCACTCCCTGAGTTCATGGACTCTACATAGGTTTTGAGATGACAAAACTTTTGGTGGCAAACGAAAAGGTTGGTCACTTTGTTTGGCTTCCATCCACTCGTTCGGAAGTGAGTTGTTGCATATTGATTCGACTTTCTGGTTGCTTCAAACCCACCCAACTTAGACGCTCAGCTCATCTACCCAGCAAAAAAAAACAGGAACATCTGGTGAAATTCGGAGCTCATCCACCCATCTACCCAACTTGGACACTCATCTACCTCATGCCCCCGCTTTTCTTGGGTTCCCAGAAACCAGCCGGATATTCTGCGGGAGCCGTAGGCAGCCAGCCGAGGCGCCATCGATAAGCTCCGGTCCTGGCGCAATGGCAGTGCGGGCCCGAGCCCCCTTGAAGGGCTCCTCTCAAAAGATGTTTGTGAGCCATTTCCAACGGGAAGAACCCGCAGAAAACAAAGCCTCCGAAAAACAAAGAAACTAGTTGAAACGCATCACCTTTTGCCAATCTAAAGTGAGCCTCTTGCGGAAGTGATGTGTTGAGGCTGGGCATACAGGGAGCTCTGTGGCGACTTCTCAGGTTCGCTCTGAAAGGTTTCCGGAAACGAAAGCTGCAAAGCGAAAAAGACGGGGGCTTAAGTAACTGCATGTGTCCATGTTTCCTCTACAGTCTCGCCAAATTGGACCAGGCAATTACACTTTCAATGGGGGACACGGGCTGAGGTAGTTGCTGTGTTGTCATGGTTAGGATGTCACTTTTTGTGGTTGTTGATTCTCATTCCCAAGCTTGGGTGGAACCCCTCGCCGCAAGCATCGCAAAGCTGATGCATCCACAGGCCTGGCTCCAGCGGAAGCACAAAACAGAATCACGAAAGGCACCGAGTCGAAGGTCGTCAAACGGTTGTTCTGGAATTCTAGTTGGTCAAATCGTTATTTGTTTTGCTTTTGGGGCAAGTCTCAATGTATATTTTGTCACTCATTCACCAAATATCTATAGCAGGTTTGCACAGGCGGGCAATTGTGATTCAGTGTTTTTCCTGCACCCGAGCCCAAATTGATACTAGCATGTGCTGATCGGGTCGGATGAGAGCAACCCTGCTTGACACCAGCCCAAATAACTTTGGGTTGAATGCACCCTTGCCAACTACAGACTCCCTGACACTGTTTGATCATCCCCTAGCCAAGCCCTGTTTTCAACCCCCACAAATGTGCAAAAGCATCGTCCATTTGTACATGAACTCCTTGGGCACGAAATTCATATGGCTGTGGTTGTCAAAACCAATGGGATCCCATTTTGAAATATATTCACCACACTTTGGAACCTATTTTGTTGGTGATTGGGATGTTCACTGGGGGTACTGGCTTGTGACCCCTGGCCTTATAACGTTTTATTGTTTCTAAAGGAAACCAGAAGGCGACTGACCTCCATGGTCAGCCCCAGCCCCCGGTGCGCGGCCTTGCCATATGTGACTGCCTAGCCTCTCAGGAGGCGCGGCCAAAGCTCCGGTCCGGCTTAGGTTCTTCCGAATCCAATATGGGAGCCCACCAAAAATATTGAGCGCTAGCCACCCAGCCATATTAGAGTCCTCCCATAGCGTCAAGAGAGCGAGAGAGAGCCGTATGACAGCACCCTAGTCGTATGCCTTGATTTCAAGGCATGGGTGTTTCTCTTTTTCCATCACGCCCACCGTTGGATTGCTTAGGGAAAGAACACCAAGGACCGAGTAGGAGGCTTCCTACACTTCACCCTTGCCAAATTCAGTGGTTCAAAACTGACCTGTTCACCTTTTGACAAGGTCCCAAAAGTTTGAACCGTTCCTTTCAGGTCCGTTGGGGTGAGCACAGAGTGCTCAAAGGTACGGCTTCCAGGGCAAGCGCTTGATGCCCGCCATTGATATATGCGACTCGGACGAGGACAGAAGTTCAGCTCGGCGGATGTGCGCCGGAAGTTCCGGAAAAGCAAATGGAAGCTCCTCTCTCGTGTCAGGAGGATGCCGCGCTGGCGCGAAAGCGCGAGGCCATCCGTCGCAGGCGGGAGCAGGCGGAGGCGGAGCACGCAGAGGCCGCGGCCCAGGCGCGGAGGTGAGGCTGAGATGAATGGTTTGGCTCCGGTTGGAGAAGGGGGAGGTGTTATTTGGGTTGTGTATCGTTGCTTATTTCCCGGCTTTGGATTTGGAGCTTGGATGGGTGTGTGTGTGTGTGTGTGTTTGTGATGGGTTCTTGAATGTTGACAGCCTGTGGGTTCGAAGCAGCAATACAATCTCTTAGCTCCGAATTTACCTAGGTGTAGGATGCGCTTTCTTGTCGGCGTGCTGTCTGTGGGGTGGGGTTGAGGCGTGGCGTTGCTGGTGTCGGGTTGGTTGTTTGGTTTGTTTGGTTGGTTTGGCCTTGGGCTCATTTCCTACTCGAGGTTTCTTCGCATGCCGCGAGCCAATTTGAGCCACACTTCCCGCGCGCAGGAGCCAGAGAAGGAAAAGGAAGAGCCAAAGGCGCCTTTGAAGAATTTGGGTTGGTCGCATTGGTTTGAACTACCAAGCTGTGGACCGTTTTTGGTCCCCTTTTGAAAGGCAAACTGAGAAAAGGGGCTTGAAGTCCATAATTATGTGTGGGATGCAGCCTAGTCTCCAGAATCCCTATTCAAGGAAATTGACAAATGAGATGCAAGGCAACGGAGCTTGTCGGAACAGCGTTTGAATCTCTGTTGCGGCAAAACAGGCCGCCAAGCCTGCCGAGGCTTCCCCTGGCTTCCCTGGAAAGGTTCGATCCGATCAATCGGCAAGTTCCTTGAGAAACTCGTGGCTCATTCCAAGTTCTTGTCCTGTTTGGGTGGCTTCAGGTGAAATTCTCAGCTCCAAGAGGAGGGGCCCGGCGGTTTCCCGCCGAACTTCCCGTTGGACCCGGTCGGGTCACAACTGGTTGCGAGGTCGGCGCGCATGTGGGGCAGAGCGGTTCGATTGGGAAGGTGTTTGGCCGAGAAAACCTGCGCCACGTTTTGGGGGGCCACCCTGTGGGTTTCCTTGGGATGAGGAACTGTGGATGGACAAAATCCTGCACCTAAGAAGGCCTGGAATGCTGATTGCCCTGCGCATACCGAGCGACAACCGGTTTCCCATGGTTTCAAAGTGGTGCGAAATGGATGATTATAAAAAAAAAAAAAAAAGGACCGGATAACCCCACATGCTATGTTTTTTCCCAAGGATGTGAGTTCAAATGTCCACACACATGTACCGTGCGCCCCTTGTATGGATGCGATTACAGAGCAGGTCTAGCGCGCTTTTTTCATCGCAGGCGTTGCTAACCTACTGCAGCCCGAGCCGCTAATCAACAAAACAAAGCAAGTTCGAGACATTCTCGAACTTAGTCCATCTTGTTAGATTAGGGTCTGGCTTCCAGATCCGAGAAGTGTGAGTGAGTGTGAGTATGAATGCGAGCGAATGAGTGACAAAATGCTGCCCCTGCCACACAAACACACACCCAGATGCACAGAATGCTGCGCCTGCCACGACTTCGGCAATGGCATCTCCACACCCAGATGCACAGAATGCAGCGCCTGCCACGATTTCGCAACGGCATCGCCAAAGTGCTGCGCCTGCCACGATTTCGCACGCCCCCCGCCGCGCGCGCGACAACATCCTGTCCCTCTAGACAGCTGCCGAATGCGACCCCTGCCACACAAACACACACCCAGATGCACAGAATGCTGCGCCTGCCACGACTTCGGCAACGGCATCGCCAAAGTGCTGCGCCTGCCACGATTTCGCACGCCCCCCGCCGCGCGCGCGCCAACATCCTGTCCCTCTAGACAGCTGCCGAATGCTACCCCTGCCACACAAACACACACCCAGATGCACAGAATGCTGCGCCTGCCACGACTTCGGCAACGGCATCGCCAAAGTGCTGCGCCTGCCACGATTTCGCACGCCCCCCGCCGCGCGCGCGCCAACATCCTGTCCCTTTAGACAGCCGCAAATTTCTGCCCCTGCCACACAAACACACACCCAGATGCACAGAATGCTGCGGCTGCCACGACTTCGGCAATGGCATCTCCAAAGTGCTGCGCCTGCCACGATTTCGCACGCCCCCCGCCGCGCGCGCGACAACATCCTGTCCCCAGCTGCCGAATGCTGCGCCTGCCACGATTTCGCACGCCCCCGCCGCGCGCGCGACAACATCCTGTCCTTTTAGACAGCTGCCAAATGCTGCTGCCCTGCCACACAAACACACACCCCCAGATGCACAGAATGCTGCGCCTGCCACGACTTCGGCAATGGCATCGCCAAAGTGCTGCGCCTGCCACGATTTCGCACGCCCCCCGCCGCGCGCACGACAACATCCTGTCCCGTTAGACAGCTGCCGAACGCTGCGCCTGCCACGATTTCGCACGCCCCCCGCCGCGCGCGCGACAACATCCTGTCCTTTTAGACAGCTGCCAAATGCTGCCCCTGCCACACAAACACACACCCAGATGCACAGAATGCTGCGCCTGCCACGACTTCGGCAATGGCACCGCCAAAGTGCTGCGCCTGCCACGATTTCGCACGCCCCCCGCCGCGCGCGCGACAACATCCTGTCCCGTTAGACAGCTGCCGAACGCTGCGCCTGCCACGATTTCGCACGCCCCCCGCCGCGCGCGCGACAACATCCTGTCCTTTTAGACAGCTGCCAAATGCTGCCCCTGCCACACAAACACACACCCAGATGCACAGAATGCTGCGCCTGCCACGACTTCGGCAATGGCATCGCCAAAGTGCTGCGCCTGCCACGATTTCGCACGCCCCCCGCCGCGCGCGCGACAACATCCTGTCCCGTTAGACAGCTGCCGAACGCTGCGCCTGCCACGATTTCGCACGCCCCCCGCCGCGCGCGCGACAACATCCTGTCCTTTTAGACAGCTGCCAAATGCTGCCCCTGCGCGACAACATCCAGTCCCTTTACACGGTGTGAGTGAAAGCTGAGTGTGAGTGAGTCAGCGAGTGTGAGTGAGTGAGTGAGCGAGTGAGTGAGTGAGTGAGTGAATGAGAGTGAGTGAATGAGAGTGAGTGTGAGAGTGAGTGTGAGTGAGTGAGTGTGAGTGAGGTGAGTGAGTGAGTGAGTGAGTGTGAGTGAGTGTGAGTGAGTGAGTGTGAGTGAGTGTGAGTGACTGAGTGTGAGTGAGTGAGTGAGTGAGTGTGAGTGAGTGAGTGTGAGTGAGTGAGTGTGAGTGACTGAGTGTGAGTGAGTGAGTGTGAGCGAGTGTGAGTGAGTGAGTGTGAGTGAGTGAGTGTGAGTGAGCGTGAGTGAGTGAGTGTGAGTGAGTGTGAGTGAGTGAGTGAGAGTGAGTGAGTGAGTGTGAGCGAGTGAGTGAGTGAGTGAGTGAGACAGTGATGAGGAGGGAGGGCGGGAGGAGGAGGAGAAGGAGAAGGAGACGCGGCGCGCGGACGACGAGCGGTAAAAGTAAGAACCCCACACATAGATGTGGGGAAAAACGAACCACTGAAACCCCCCATTTTGATGAAAGCCCTACCGCTTCCCAGGCGCCGGTGCTGCCGGAAGGCCCCTGGACCTGCCCCTTCTGCGAGGAGAGCAACGGGGAGAAGCGCCCGGTGCTCGAAGGCGGCTTCCAGCCGTCCCCCTTGAGCTGTTTAGCCCTTTAAGATCCTTTTAGCCTTACCTCTTAAAAACACAACTTGTCTTAACCTTTTGGGGGGTAACGTGGGCCATATGTAAAAGATGAACTTCCCCAATCCTTGGAGTTTTAAGGGGTAAGTAGTTGGTTTAGCGGTAGTTTCCTTTTAACTCGCTAGAAGTTAGTCACTTTGAGCGGGGGATCTGAGGACAGCCAAGCTGGGTCGGGCTGTGGCTCGGGGATTGGAACCAGTTCTTGTAGAGGGTGAATGGGAAAACCATCCCCTATCCTCTGAACTACCAATCCAAATCACTGGTGTTTGAAAGTAGCCTATCACTCACCTGTCCTACGCGTGCTACTGGGTAGAGCCAAGTTGGTTCATAACCAACTTTGGGTGGAAGCAAGCCAAGGTCCTTTATCATCAGCGCCTGGCAATACGTGAAGGCTCCCTTGAGATCTCCGTGTTTCAACTTGTTTGCCAAAATGGGTGTACGATGTCGCACGCTCCCTAGAAGGAAGCATCCGGATAGTGCGTGGCACTCAGCGAGGATCGGCCGTGCTTTCGCTTTAAAACGGCTTCGGTTCGCTGCAAGCCAGGAAGCGCTAGATGTATGGGCGAAACACTGCGCCCTCCTTGTTTGGCCGAGATGCGTTTGGGTGAGTTGCTCCATCCCAAAAAACTGTCGGAGGATCGCGCTCCTTGAGCAGGGGGGGGGGGTTTTGTGTTATATATATATATATATATTTATTTATTTATATATATTTATTGTTTTCCTAAGGGGTACTGCTTACAGGTTTGGCAGGCACCTCAGCACTTCCAGTTCGAGGGGATGCTTCTCGGGCTGCGCGCCTGCGACTTCCACGCGTCACGCTTTCCTTGCCGGAGACTTCCTGTTGGTCGATGGTCCTTTGAGGGAAACCCCGGAATGCACCGAGCCGGGACTCCTGGGTTGCATGGACGAGCTCACTTCCACTGTGCGGAAGCTGCGCATATGGCGGCCGCAAGCTCCCTACAGGAAACCTATCTTCCAGGCAGTTGTTTTTTGCCTTTTTGGGTACAGTTCCCCTCTTTGCCACCGTGGGGACGGATTTGCAAGACTAGCATCTCTACGAGCGCAGCAGAATGAAGAACATCATGTTGATCCCGGATTAGCAAACCCGTCCTATTAGTAGGGGGTGTTCCTCCAAAAGTGATAAACCCCCACTAAAAGGGGGACACCCCCCTATGAATCAACAAGGGTTTATCAATCCGGAGTTGACGTTCCTCGGCGGCTCCCAGCCATCCCCTCTGTGTTTTTACCTTTTTAGTTGGTGTTGTGGTTGTTTTGTATTTATTCATTTTTTCGAGTTTAGCCCATTCAAAGTTAGTCACTTTCTAGCAGGGGTTCAGAAAACGGACAGCCTAGAGCCGTGAAACTAGGTCCCCCAGCTAGGTGCCCTTCTCACCCCTTTTTTGGTTTCCCCTAAAATAGGCTACAGGGAAGAAAAATCGGGACCCTTATTCTAAGCTCCCTACTGGGGGGCATAATAAAACAACATGCTACTGTCTTCCACGGACCCTGAGGGTTCATTCGGTGCGTGAAACGGACAGCCTAGCTTGGTCAAAGCTGGGCAATGCTCCTCGTTGCTCCCTGACTTCTAGCCGAGGTCTGAAGTGCAACAACTGCACCAAGCCCCGACCTGGCACGGAGGCGATGCGGGGCTTCAGATCCCTGGTTTGGTGGTGTCGTTTTGTCCACGAAACGTATCTAACCACGGCTGGCCACGGAATTTGGGGGGAGCCAAGATGGATTTTGGGGGGAGCCAAGATGGATTTTGGGGGGGGCAAGATGGATTTTGGGGGGAGTCAAGATGGATTTTGGGGGGAGCCAAGATGGATTTTGGGGGGGCCAAGATGGATTTTGGGGGGAGTCAAGATGGATTTTGGGGGGAGTCAAGATGGATTTTGGGGGAGCCAAGATGGATTTTGGGTCACGATCGCAGGGGAGAGGAGCCGCAAATACCACCAAAGTCACTTTGCAGATGATCAACCCGAAAAATACAATATCCACCATAAGGACCTGTCAGATGCGTAGTTCTCGTGTCGGGTGGTTTGGAGGGTGTGGTTGCCTTCCAAATCACCAAAGGACTGAGAATCTTAGAGTTCATGGCTTCGAACCCGTTTATGGCTTCGGCGCGTGGGAAACCAAAGCCCAGTTGCCGTTCGGAGTCCGGGACCCGCTTTGGATCCACCTCCCGAGGCTCAACGGAATTCTGCCACTGGTGAAAGCGCCTCGTCACCCGGCCTCCGGCCTGCATCCATGCCTTGGAGCTAACATCATGCACGCACGGCATCGCACTCGGGCTTGGGCCGACTCTCGAGGCAAGAAGCTTCAACTCTCCAATCACGGTTTGCCTTCCCGGCCGCTCTGTTTTTGGGGCTCGGCCTCAACCCCACCCCTCCTGCGGCAGTACTGGTATTTTGTGTTCGTGAGATGTTGAACAAAGCACGGGGATTCTTGGCTGTCAGATCGCTTTGCTACTTTACTATTGACGAAGCATCCTCTCAGAAGAAAATTAACAATTCTACGACATAACAATCATCCCCCCACACCTTCACCCCCAACCACACCACATTCCGAAACATACTTGTCTGTTTGGCCCAATTAAAGTTGAGTCTCTCCCAAGTGTCCGTGTGTCTCCATGTTTGGCGGTCTGTTGGGAGGTCCCAGGGGTGCGACACTGAGATGTGCCAGGAGGTTGCGGCGGCGGCGCCCGCGCCACCCCCTTCTGCCAGGCCGGAGCGGATTGACCATGGGTCGTAGGTACCAAGAGGCGAACCAGCACCTCTTCCCATATGAAGCTTTCGGACTTTCACTTTTTGGGGTTGGACCATGTTGGTGATTAACAAAAAGTTTGGTTGCTCCTTCTGACCAATCAACTCAGGAAGTGAGGAAGTGAGGTTGCTCGGGGGTGATGAGACTAAGAGGGAACGGAAAACTATGAGCTTTGTTCATAGGCAGCCACCGATCCAAAAAGTGGTTGGTAGACCATCCCCGAATTCTGATGTCCACGAAAAGCGATGCCCCAACATTTCGGGAGCGGCTATTCCTGAGGCGCAAGCGCAAGGGCTGGGATGACTGGGACGAGCAGGCGAAGAAGGCGGCAGCAAAGGCGAGCGCAGCCAACGCCTGCCTCATGATGCTTGAATGGAACAAGCCGAAACCGGCGTCACTCACAGAACTGACAGGTAGACGAATTCTCCCAATCCGTTTGCTGAAATCACGTGTTTTCGATTGATTCCATTTGCTGAAATCAAGATGCTGTATTTTCCAACAGTTGGTTTTAGAGGGAATCGATTTCACTACTCGAAATATGTCCTCATGTTGCCTAGTCTATGCTGTGGGATCGGTCCATGTGACACTTTCCTGAAACACAGCATACACCAGATTCCAGATGCCTGTGTCGGCACTGATTACTTGGATTCAAAAGCATGCCTGCCGTATCTTGAACTCCTGCTAGGTGGTTTGCTTCTCTTTTTGACTTCCCCTCATTGAAATACAGGTTGCACACGTCTGTTCGGAGTAAGCATCGCACTGGTCACCGGGTTCTCCGTCAATTGGTGCAATGTGCCATGAGACCTGAGAAAAGGGCGTCCTCTGACAAAGGGACGCCCAGGCTCAGGTGTGGGTCCAACATTTGTTGAGGCTCGGTAATGTTGACCCCGTATTAGTATGTAACCCCCCCCCCCCCTCGAAGGTCGGGAAGGTTGTTGGGGGGGAAGATTTGTTGCCACCCCCCCCTAAATAATCTGGAGTTGAGTTTCCATTTGTTTAGTATTGCTAGAGCTCCCTTTTGAGATTTGGAATTGAGTTTCCATTTGATTTAGTATTGCTGGAGCTCCCTTTTGAGATCTGGAATTGAGTTTCCATTTGATTTAGTTTTGCTGGGGCTTCCTTTTGAGATCTGGAATTGAGTTTCCATTTGATTTAGTATTGCTGGGGCTTCCTGTTGAGATCTGGAATTGAGTTTCCATTTGATTTAGTATTGCTGGGGCTCAAGAAACTTATGAGTGGGTTACAACGAAGGTTGCCAACACCTTGCTAAGTTGCCCGAACACCCAAACATAGTTTTGCCCGATGGCACGAGAGAGAGAGAGAGAGAGAGAGAGAGAGAGAGAGAGAGAGAGAGAGAGAGAGAGAGAGAGAGAGAGAGAGAGAGAGAGAGAGAGAGAGAGAGAGAGTTTTGTAGGGTGCCATCGCGGGGACGCCAGTTGCGGGCAAAGGGCAGCCGATCCAAATGCTGGTTGCCGCCCAGTCCAAGATATTGAGAGCCTTTGAGTGGGCGGTTAGAACGTGCATTCTGCAGCTTCAATTTTGAAGCCCGTTGAGGGAACAAAGTGGAGTTTGGAGTTTAGGTGTTGCTTTCCCGTGTGCCCCCAACAAGAACAAGAGGATAAATAACTAACCCCTCAGTCGTATCCTCAAGAGTGTCCCTCCGAAAATGTTTGGTCGGTCGGAGGGGTTCATCTTACAAAAGGGCCATGTGGGTGGTACATATGTTGCAAATTTCGGGGAGGGGGGTAGCAATTTCAGGGCACATCTCCAGTCTTCTTGTAATTTGCGATCTGGGTTTGTCTCAAAATCCCAAGGTCTTCTTTTGTTTTTCCTTAACCAGCTCCAAAAAGAGGACCCTCAAAAATCAGAGTACATCTCTAGACTCCTTGCAACCGGAGATATGTGTTTGTCTCAAACTCCTCAGATTTTCCGGTGGATTGCCTTTCAACCAGCTCAACGAGGACCCTCAAAACAGATCCGATGGCTCCAGTAAGTTGAGCTCGGGGAGTTTGCCTCAGGAAGGATGTGGTGAACCGCTCCTCGGCGACTCCGATGGACGTGCGTCTTCCCGGCAGGTTCCCATGGACCCGTAGAGTTGGAAAAAGAAATCCAGCCTACGGTGGATTTGGATCTTGATTGGGGGCCCTTTGGTGGACCTAGGGTTGATTTGGATCTGAATTTTGATTGGCCCTTTGGTTTTGGTGGACCCCATTTAGGTGGGGATCCATGTCCACCAACCCACTTTGGAGGGGGGTTGCCTATGAAACTTCCATGGTCCTTTTGGGAGGGACCTTAGGGGAGGGGACGCAAGTAAATTTCACCGGCTCCTTTCAGGTGGCGTTTCCTCTTGGGGTGCCCACTTGCATCAGGGCCCAGGTGTTCCATACTTCCTCGAAGAACAAGTTGGCTTTATGCAGCCCTTTTGGCCAAACACCGGGGAATTTCCCTATGAATTTCCCGGAGTGAAGGTAGTTTGCAGCCATATCTCGTTTGCCCTTATTGCAAGTTCTTCTTTGTTGAGCAATCAAAACTTGGGTGATCGAAGGCTACAGTTCCAACCCATGAATCGGTGCGGATCTCCGCCCTAGCGCTTGAGCCGGGAGCCCGGTGGGAACTGGGGATTTGAACCCCGAGTTCTTGAGGGTAAATGGGACACCGCGAACCACCAAACCATCCAAAACCCCGAGAAGTGGGAACCTGACACCAGGAAAGATGCCCTCACTCGGGACTCGGAAGTAAAGGCTCTGCAAAATTTTACCCCTGAAACCTCGATGAATCAAGGGTCCCAATCCCCGGATTCCTTTCTAAGGCGACCCCCTTCATAACATGTGGGGGGAGGGGGGTTATTAGTCAGAGGTCAACATTAAGGGTTTGGGTCCGGATGTGGGTTTTAGCTAGAACTGATTTCCAGTCGAAGGAAGAACCTGCGCACGCGTGTCGTGACGATTTTGGGGGCGGATACCACCAGTGGTTCCGCGCACCGTGATGAAGCTTTCTTACTTGGAGGGGCTTTGCATTTCCTGCTTATGAGTTATGGTACTTGAGCCACTTGCTCAGAACCCCGGGAGACGAAGACTAGTAAGGGACAATCCGAGAATCCAACCATAAATGGGTGCAGCCGCCCTTTCTGTTTATTTACACATATGGGTGAACAATTTCAATCAACGATTGGGGGGGGTGTCGTGGGGGTCGGCCCGAAAAATTTCAAGGAACTTGTTGTTTTTTTCAGTTTCCTTCGTTGTTTGTTGCCGAAAAAAAGAATCTTCAGACCAATGGCTGTGGAGTGAGGGTTTTTGAAACAAGCGGCCCAGGCTGGAAGCCCACAGTGGAGCAGCTGAACGCTATGACGGTGCCTTTGTAGCGAGAGAGGGCTTGTATGTGTCCACGGGAAAAACCGCAGTTGTTCAGTGGCACCCTTTTTCCCTCTTTTTTTTTCGTGGCTGCCCCACTAAAAATGGTCTTCCCCAACAAAGGGGTCCTTTTTTTGCCAGGGTCACTGAACGACTGAGAAACATGACGCTTTCTCATGTTGGGCCCTCCAATCCGAGCAGCGAAGTTCTCTCTGGGGTGAGGTGAGGGGGGAGAGCAGCTCACTGATTCGTGGGGGTCCCTTCCAGGTTTTGGAAGTGTCGAATTAGAGATGCGCTTTAGATTGCAACCGCAACCAAACGTGAAACACGACAGAAGAAACAGGGCTCCTTAAAAGATACACTTTGCCCATTTGAAACATTTTGCTTTTTCCACACCAAAATAAGGGGAAACCACCATTGACAAGTTGCAATGTTCAGGTGGGTCCATTGTGTGTTTCGTTCACGTGTTGTTCTATCATAAGCGAATCGGCCGAATTGCCGTTTGGCTCAAGTTTTTACCTCCCGTCAAGTGGGGATAGGACTCACGCTCGTGCGCCATTCACTGGCAGCTTTCTTCGTCCTCGAGCCGAAAAGGGTCGGGGCCGCGGGCGGCTGGGTGTAGGAGGTGCTCGGTGGGTCGCGCTGTTCTACTTGGGCTTGGTATTGAACTTAATCCTCTTCAACTTGATTTCAAACATCCCCATACTTCTCCTTTGTCAACCGTCACTTCCTCAACCCGGTCATCATCCACAGCTTCACCCGAGTTGTGTTTCCGGGTGCTTTGGGTACATCGTGATCTACTTTGTGCTCATTTGCTTCCCTGGGCTACTTCGTGTTCGCCCAAAACCGCAGGTTATCAGCCGTACCAGCTAGAAGCTGGGGCTGGTGATCCGGTTGCGGGACGTGACCCGCTACCTGCTCCTTCGCCTACTTGTACGTACAATGGCGTCCCCTGGAGCTTCACATCGTGGGCCAGGCTTCGTGGACGACGAGGCCAACGCCCTTCGCGGCAACGCCGCGCATGCTGCCCCCGGCTTAGACAGCCGGCTGTGGCCCCTTCCCCCGATGGTGGGAGTCAGAGCCCAATCCCGGGGTGATCACGGACGATTGGATCCTTTCTCAGGTCGTGTTTGATGAGGATGCGGAGGCCCCTATCCCGGCGGCAGTGCTCCAGATCGAGGACGGACCCCCTCTAGAAGAGGCTGTGGTTCCTCCAAATCAGGTGCCCTCATCGATTTCGCCTACTGTTCCATTTGTGGCGCTCCAGATCGAAGACCAGGCTGCCCATCCTGCTGCTCATCCGGAGCCGGTTCAATCTTGGTCCCTTACATGGGATCAGTTTGACCAGCTCCTCGGGAGTGGATCGCAGGCCACGCCGCCTGATTTCGGTCGACTTGACTTCGATTCGGGTGTCCCCATCTCGGTTGGGAATCTGGATTTTCAATCCCTTTTTGATGCTGATTGGAGGTCTCAACCTTCCCGAACTGACAGATCTTTCGACGCCCTGCCTACGCATGAGCCTATTCAGGGTTTTCTGCGTGGTGGAGAAAATGACCCCATTGAAGATTTCTCCCCTTCTCAAGTTGCAGGTTCGGCCCAACCTGAGGCGGGCGAACGGGCGATTGAGGATTGGCCGCAAATAGCTGGCCTTCCTCCTGTCTCAGGTTCATCTGATGTTGACATCATTCACGATCACCTTAGTCCGGCGGATATGGACTTCATCCCTGATGCAGTATCATCTCACTTGTCAGGTACCCGCGGCCGGGATGCGGACCGCTACAACGCTGGTCCAAATCCACCGCTCTCCTCAGGTACTCAAGATCGGGACGCGAACCGCTATAACGCGGGCACAAATCCGCCAAATCAAGCATCAGGTACTCATCGATCGGACACGGGCCGCGAAACAGCAGGCCCAAATCCTTCCTCCACTTCGTCGAGAAGCCATGCCGGTCTCTTCGCGGCCTTCAATCGGCATCGGACTCGGAAAGAGTCCGCGCCAGACGTCATCGACCTCGAAGAGCAGTCCAGCCACCGTACCAGCGATGAATCCGAGCAGGGTGCACCTGGTATTGGGTCTACTCCCTTCGACCTTCTCGACATCCCCTTCCATCAGCCACCCAGGAGAGGAAATGAAGATGATGAAACCATCCCTGGGATCCTCGATGTAATCGATGAGGCCGAGGTCACACCAGAGAGACGAACGACATCGCTCCCGCCGAGCCGCGTTGCCAAAGTACTTTCCCCTAAGCCATTCAATGATGACGTTGCTCAGCGGCTTGATCTCACTCAACCTGACCCAGATCAAGCTCAACATCGTGGATCGTCATCGTTCGATAATGTGTCGGGACAAACCGGCACTGACTCGCGAGCCACAAAGAGAAGCTCTGAGTCGCCCGAAAGACGTGAAGCTGCCCTCCGATTGCGATCTAATCCCCCCGCTCATCACGACCCTGTTGACGTTCCTATCCACTCCGCGGGATCTGGGCTCAGCTCCAATGCACCGATGTCTGAGAAGGAGACTGATGACGGGATCAACTCTACGCCCAGGAACCGGAGACCTGGACTTGGCACCGTTGCCCCTGGAAACGGGGGGCTTCCATCAAATCAACCGGTCAACAACTCCATCATCCCTACATTCTTTCAAATTGGAACTCCGGGCTGCACTCCCGACAGGAATGAGGATAGGCGTGGAGCTTATGACGCTGATAGTCGTCCTGCCCCGTCTGCATCCGCCGCCACCTATAGCGAGACCACAAACAGCCTGAGCGTTGCCGATCCTGAACGACCTGGAGCTGCGCCAGCAATTTCCTAACGCAGCGGACTACCCTGCTGCGCCGCCCGCCTCTCCGACCAAGCCCTTCAGCGTGGACCACATGCTGGGCCCGAGCTTCGTCTCCGGCGCAGCAGGTCTTTGAGTTTGTCAGGATGATGGCGCACAACGAGGTCTACCTGCGCTGCGCCCAGCTGGCCAACGCCAGCCGAGTGCTGGGCAGAAGAGCGGCGTGGGCACCATCGTTGAGACCGGCTCCGACGACGGGCACTTCATGGCACTCAGGGGCCCCGTCACCCTGAGGCACATGCGCTTCCGGCTGACCGACCTGGACGGCAACGTTGTCCGGCTTCGAGGTTTGTCTTTGTCGTTCGTGTTATATCTTGACCACGTATAATAAATGGAGCCGACCGAACAAGAGGCGCCGGAGGCGCACGCTGCGCCGGAGGCACCACACGCTGCGCCGGAGGCGCAAGAGGCACCGGAGCCGAAACGACGTGGGAGCAAAAACAAACCGAAACAGGACGTGCCCACCGAGCCGGCTGCCCCAAAGCGCAAGCCAAAGCCGGTTGAGATGACACCAACGGAGGCACCGGCAGAGGCACCGCCGGAGGCACCGCCGGAGGCACCGCCGGCCGAGGCGCCTCAGCTCACAAGAGAGCAGCAGCGCGCCCTGCGCATGCTGGAGAGGCAGTCTGCTTATGACCGGTTGCCACAGGCGCAAGCGTGCTAGTGTAAAAGCAACATGATGTCCATAGAGCCCCGCAACGAGCCGCAGATGCTCCGGTGGTTCCGCAAGACCTATCCGAGCTATAACCTGCAGCCGCTGCTGCTGAAGCGCTACCGAGAACTGGAGGACGCGCGGGCCTTCAACAACTGGCTAGGCGAGCGCAGGGGCAGCGGCACCTGGACGACGTGAGCCGGCTGACGGAGGCCGTGCACCGCCAGGTACCCCAGCTGCGCTACGCGCGGGCCGAGCGCCGGGGCGTGGAACGGGCGGCGGACGAAGTTGCCGCGCAGTAAAAGAAATGAAGACGCTTCGGGCGCACGGCTTCAACCAGCGCCCGCGCTTTGAGCAGGGGAACTTCCTCCGGGCGTGCCTCGGACCACTCGTGCGGCCGATGAGTTGCGACCCCACCGAGATGACGATCGATCAAGGACCGCGCTTGGGGCTCGCGAGGATCGTCGCGGCCCTAAGGGTGAGGCGAAGGGTCGAGGGAGACACCGACCTGGTAAAGGTCGACGCGAGGATCCTGGCCCGCCCCGACAAAGGGATGATCGTGGCAGGGATACCCGCGGAGGCCGACGCGATGATCGCCGACCTCCTCCACGCCGTGAGGAGCCCTCCGAGAGGCGCGGTCCGGGGCGAGATGAGCGCCGCGGACGTGATGGCCCCGCCGATGACCGTCGCGATCGCCACAGAGACCGGCGCAGGGATGACCGACGTCACCAATCAGATCCCCCTCCGCCTCGCCGACCCCCGGCTGGCGACCGCAGTAGAGATGGTGATGAGGATCGCCGTCGGGATGGAGGAGGCGACCGAGGTGACCGCGGTGGACGTCGGAGAGATGACGCGCCCAGAGACCGGGAAGAACCCGGTTCAGGGTGGTAGGCAGGTACCGCAATCAGCATCCGCCTTAGAAGGGCGAGGATGGCGCACGTGTCGCCGAAAAAGGCGACTGCACCGATCCTCTTCTCGCCCATGCGGCACTGCTGGGGGTGATGGTCTCCATTGCCCTGTACCGCTGATCCGGCGTTGTTCGTGTTCCTCCCGCACCGCTGCCGTGCGCGCTGGAGACGGTTCCCCTGGTGATCCTGTGTGAGGCTGTGACCGCACTAGAAGTGCCGGGCCGGCCGTAGCCGGATATTTTCTCACCAATTTCGGAACATCTCTATCTTTTTCTTCCAAACTCGGTACCACCTCCAACCACATTGCGACATGCTGTGAGGCGCGGTGATCCAGATAGGGTCCCCCTCCGCGTGTTACTGTCCCATGACAATACATGAACGGCACGAGAGGAATCTTCGTCTGGCTCCTCCAATATGTCCTTGTTCACTCACGTGGCCCATTCGTCAAATAACCCTGTCGCCCCGCTAATTCGGGGTGGTGGCGGGATTTTAACTGGGGCCCAGGTGCTGCCGTTTGGCTCACCTCTGAGTTGACACTGGCATTTTTGGTTGGTTCCTTTCGTCGTGAACTCAACTGTCTTGCATCCTTTCTCTCGTCCAGATATCGGATGAGGGGGGTGTGTTTCGTTCACGTGTTGTTCTATCATAAGCGAATCGGCCGAATGGCCGTTTGGCTCAAGTTTTTACCTCCCGTCAAGTGGGGATAGGACTCACGCTCGCGCGCCATTCACTGGCAGCTTTCTTCGTCCTCGAGCCGAAAAGGGTCGGGGCCGCGGGCGGCTGGGTGTAGGAGGTGCTCGGTGGGTCGCGCTGTTCTACTTGGGCTTGGTATTGAACTTAATCCTCTTCAACTTGATTTCAAACATCCCCATACTTCTCCTTTGTCAACCGTCACTTCCTCAACCCGGTCATCATCCACAGCTTCACCCGAGTTGTGTTTCCGGGTGCTTTGGGTACATCGTGATCTACTTTGTGCTCATTTGCTTCCCTGGGCTACTTCGTGTTCGCCCAAAACCGCACATTGTAATCCCTGAGAAACATCAGGGGTCACAGCTTAGCACCTCCAGCCTAGGCTCTCATCGCGTTTTCCATCGGCTCCTGGGGGTTCGCTCCATCTCAGAACGAGTCGATGCGCAGACACCGTGGATTCAGCTTTTTTTAGCCCCTCAGCGGCTAGTGGTTCTTGTGTTTTGTGGCACGTACCTAGGCCTTTGTTGGATGAGGACAGTATGAAGTGTGTGCTTCCCTCATAGGCTCTTCCGCGAGACTGGAGCAGAACACATCATCAGTCGCATCATCATCTCCTAACACAAGCGCAAGATAGCTATATATAGTTTGCCCCTGCAATCATGGCCAAATGTGGGCTTAAAGTACACCGCACCCCATTCTACTTGTTTAGGCCCTAGTGCCCGCCCTAAAACAAACGTGAACGGTTTCAGAAGGCCACTGTAAATGGAACCAAGTCTTGCGAAGAGGTTCTGGGAGCTTCAAATTGAGAGGGTTCAAGTGTCTGTTGTATGCGCCTTTTTGCCTCCGATGGGCAGACATTTGCAGGAAGCCTGGCGCCACCTGCCCATAGGTGCCCCTTTTAGGTTAGTTCGATTACAAAATAGATGGGTTCCACTGGCTTAGATTGGTTCTTTTCCATTTACCACGGCCAGCTATTTCTCGAACAAGACCCATGCACTCCATTCTTTATGCCACATAGGCGGTTTCCCTTCCGGTGGTTCCACGGGCTACGGGCTCGGAAAAGGTCTGAGAAAATGAGGCGTTTGGTCTGATCGCCCAACAGCGGCTGGGTGTGTCCGGAAGGTGGCGGAGCTGGGCCCGATTTGCAAGACCTGGAAGATCTCCATCGAGCCCAAGGACTGGGGCCGAAATTCCCCGCTGAAGGGCTGTGCCGCCGTGCCGCCATGCCCCCCCCAAAAAAAACAAAAAAAAAAACGCCCCCCCCCTTATTAAAAGGTCTGGGAGTACCTGCCATTTCCATTCTTTCCTGGGATTAGTAGAAAACCTCGAGAAAACCAAACTGGTTTTTGGACAAGAACGATGGTTGAAAAGAATGAATGGGGAATCCAGCCCAAGAAAGGGGCCCTCTTTATCCCTCCCCGAGGTTCCACCCCTAGCCCTTTTGGGTGCGAGCCACAAACGGAACCCACCTCAAGGGTTCACAATTCGTTTGCAGCGCTCGCGAGATCCTTGGTGATTAGGGCTGGTGTGGCAGCGAAACAAATGGGAATGACATCCAGTAGGCATTCCTCCATGCCGGTTTCAAGCTGCAGCTCGTGGAAGGGAGCCGGACTGGGGGTGTCCAAATTTGCTTCTAAAGCGAGAGCCTTGCCGAGCTGCGGGGTTTTGGTTAGGGGTATGACAGATTGGATTCTACATGTCGGCTGAGAAAAGTTCTGGCGAATGTACCCCAGCGCTACTAGGGCCTTGAGGTTTCTGATTCATTTCTGCAGATGTTTGCGTCAAGTCAAATCGTAGCAAGGTTCGTCATTGCAACCCTTGTCTACCCAATCCGTCGAAACACCGCCGGTGTGAAGTTGGCTTCGGTTGCATATGTGAGAGCGTTTGCCTTCCCTTCAGTTTCGGAAACTGACCGGGTTTTGGCTGACGACTTTTCTTTTGGAGAACCCCCTGTCCACTTCCATGCTGTGTTGCCTTCACTATTGTTTGCAAGTTGTGAAGTCTTCATTTTCAGCCGGCCGCCCAAAAAAAGCGCTCCTCAGTTGGTTTGTTATTTTCTCGCAAGCCCACACCGTTCGGGCAAAGCGGCCCCCCGTTCCTCGCTGATCCGGTCGAGGAGTACATGCGCGACGTGATGCTGAGCAAAGCTTTGAAGGCACGAGTCGCCTTTCGGAGCTTCAGGGAGCGGACCTCGCTGTGCGGTGGTGGCGAAATCCAGAAATCGCACCACTTTGAAACCACGGGGAACCATTGTTTGCTTGCTATTTTAGGGGAATCGAATCCATCCAGGGTTTCTTAGGTGGTGCGAAATGATTTCGTCCATCCACAGTACTTCCACTGGCGATTGGGCCTGGCTCCCAGCATGTGCATGAAGGATATTTCACGGCGGCTGAAATTTTCCCTGGCGGCTTTAAAGGGAATCGATTTCACTACAGCATATAGGATTTATTTTTTCCGGGACACCTAAGCAAATGGATGCACATGGGTGTGTTTCTTTTGAGGTTGGAGCCCCCAAATCCCACTCGCCTCAAGCAACTCGACCTTCTTTCAATCTTTAGTCCATGTTCAGCCAAGGTTCCACAAGGTTAAGCCTGTTATTTCCAGGTCCTTTGGGCAAGTAAGAAATTGTGATTGTCCTTTTGTGGTTTCCCTTTTAACTCCAACACAAAAAGGGTACTCTCAAAAAGACTAGTATACAATTCCAGGGTGGTGTAAAGGCTGAAGTTAGCATCAACCCACCGAAAAGACATGATTTAGCCCTTTGCTACTGGGGCCACGCGGCAACTGGGTTTCGATGGTAGGAGGTTCTCTGCGAATAGGTCAGTCAAAAGAGTGCCCGCGGGCTAGGGCTCAGCAAGCGTTCAACTTCAGACTCAGCTGCCCTTTCAACAAGCATGGAAGTGCGCAGGCCATTTTTTTCAAAACAACATGCATGCATCCATTTGCTCAAGAATATGTTTTCCCTTGTTGGTTTTAATAGGAATTTATCACCACTGGAAATATTGTTTACTTTTTCCAGGGGCCTTAACTAAATTGAAAATGGAATGATATTGTCTTCGGAAGCAAAGGGATGTTGGGAGGGTCTGGAAGGGTAAATCACCTTTTTGACTCTGGATTTCCTTCATGCTCTTCCGCAGCCAGCAAACCAAACAAAAAGCAGCTTCGAAGTACTAGGTTGGATCAGCCTGGCGTCAACAAGTTCAGCTGCTTGCTGATTGAAATTGACAGCGAGCTTCATGGATGCTGCGCAAAGGTTTCAAGAAGTGAAGATGTTATTTTAACCAACCCGCCCTCGTTTATCAGCCAGGGAGGACTATTCCGGGGCTCCTGCCAAGGGGGACTGGCCATTGCAGCTAGTGTGTGTGATTTAGACTAACCCGCGATAGCCATGCCAAGCATTCCAAGGGTCGACCATGCACCTGATCACTGTGCTCCTGGGTCCGGTGGCCATGCAAACGGGGGACCTGCTGCTCGCCGTGCAATGACAGCTCTCTGATTTGCTTCGAAGGCCATTTGCCAGAACGTCACAGCACAACCCCACGCGCCCCAGCGAATGGGATGATAACCAGGGAGGCCTATGCCTGGTGCGCAAGACACATGTTGCTGGCTAAGCTCAATTCGCATAGGAGCTTAGTAGCGCCCCAGTGCACATTAGACCTTGATTGGAGCCAGGGTGCCTCCAATTCACATAGCTCATGTGGCAGGCAGTGTCAATTGTCCCTCGCCTTGTCAGGTGATCCACGGCGTGGAGTCGTGAGCCGTTGCCATTTTCGCTCGCGCGCTCATTCGCCCGTAGCGAATATTCGGTGGGGAAAAAGGCAGGGCGACTTTGCAGGGCCTGTGCTTGTCGAGTGATCCCAATCCGAACATCAGCCCAAGCAGCCATTTTTTTTTAATTTTGCGACTCTTTGTTTCGGGAGGGCTTCACATGCAGGGCCTAAGGGTACCCCTTCTGGTTTCAGCACATGCGTCCGTCCTGCTTTGGAGTTGGTACCCCGTTGTCAGCGTTTCTTTCAAGAACAAAAGGACAACAAAGGCCCTTTGGGGGGTCCGAATCCTCAGACGAGACTGCCCGCTCGAGGCCTGAAATACTGGAAGAGCCTGGCATCCTTTGAAAAGAAGGAGGACCCCCAGGCAGTCGGGCGATTCGGACCTCTGGTCCCGTCTGTGGCCACCAAGGTCAGGGGTCTGCAAATGCGTGCAGGTGGCTCAAGAGCACTCCCGGGAACGAGGGAAATAAGGGGGCCCCAAACCGGTGCAAGGTTGAAAGCGACCAGACAAGGGCTACTTAAAGGGGCAGGGTACGTAGTAAGTGGCTAGTAAGCCTGGTCCTCACCCACTTAGGAAACTTATAACCATGATAAGTGAGTTGTAACCATGGTTATTACCCACTTGCAAGTACAACGCTCCTTCTAAGTAGTCGCGAGAGCAACTGATGGGCTCCTTTCCCCATTCTCCCCAAAATACTTTCAACAGTCCAAATCCACCTGCGGGTCTTTTTCTAAAGCCGCTCGCTTTTCAACGTGCCGGAGCATTGAACCCGTTCAAGCTTGTTGTTCAACCGTTCCGTGGCGGGTTGCCTCCAACACAAGTGAATGAGTGAATTGTGAGCACCCTGGTTGATTTGAACCAGGTTCCATCTGACCCCAACCAGCCAACCATTCTCCATGGTATAGGCCGCACGTGAGCTCTTCACCCGGCTGCGCTTGAATGGTCAACCCAAAAGGTTGACACCCCGCAGGGTCACTAAGTCAACCACATTTCTCCCTCCCTTCAACACAAAGAGGGGGCTCAACACCAAAACACTGGACCCGTTTTCTCGAAGAAACGAGTCTGGGGCTCAACGAACGGGACGCGCACAGCGAGCGCCAGGGCATCATTCCTTTGCTGGGCATCACCAAGGTCTACATCGCCGAAGCCTTTGCCCGAACTCGCGGCAGAAAGCCTCGAATTCCACCACAAACATCAGGGGGAAGTCGCGAATGTCCAGGTTCTTGAGGTTGGCTCGTGTTCCAGGGTCGACTCACCCTGGTGGCTTTCATGATGGGGGTTGGTCTCAAAACAAGGCTCGGAACCCCGAAACTTGCTGGCGTCCTTGTGGCTTGCACAAAATAGACACATCAAGGCAGACGATGTTTGGATCGTTGTTCCTTGAGCCGCTTCCCAAGGCGGAAGAACCGAAGCTCGCTTGTTCTTTGTCCAAACCAAAACCTCGAGTGCGCACGCCACAGGCTACTTCAGCAATTGTGCACCACCCCATGGCTTGCACAGAAACGAGAACTCATAAAATCCACAACTTAACACACATGGAGCTCTTTGCTCACCTATTTCTGGCAGGACCCTTTCATTAATGACTTCTCATGAAAGATATGAAAGGGGTGGCTTCCAGAGTTGTGTCAAACGGCCGCTATTCTTTCGGGCTGGTTTCTAGGGGGTAGGACGAGAGGCCGGGAACAGTGCGCCCGCTGTGCGCTTTACAGTTGCCCAAAAGGAACCGTGGAAGTATTGAGACATCCCTTTCCTTAAAATGGGTCGGACTCTGCGAAGCCTCGGCCTGCGTCCTGTTTGTGTTGAGGAGGTGAATCGGAGTGGTTCATCGGAGTGGTTCACATTCAGCCCTGATCTAGCGATATTTGTTGCTGACGTTCTGGCAGTTTCTGGAGGACTCATGGTTTGCAGTATCAAGTCCGAAACTGACGACCATACCCTGGCCATCGTGAAAGGACCAAAAGGAGGCGATTGAAACAAGGTTGAATCGGCTGAATCGAATCGCTCAGCCCTGGTCCTTACTGCTTCTGAAAGCGGGCAGCGTGTCATTGCCTGGGGTGACTGCTATTTGGTTGGATCTTTTCGAGCGGTGGAACATGTCCTCACGTGCTCGTTCCATCTTTCGTCCTTCCAAAAGTTGATCGCCGGTTGCTTCCTGGGGCGGGCCTTGAGCCGTGATTGTCAGACTGCAGAGGCGAGGGCCACCAGGGCAAGTTGCTCAAGCATCTGACCCAACCAAAGCATGATGCCACATACCCCGTTCCAGTTGTCACAGTTGGTAACCGGGTATTCTCACCTCGTCTGAAATGATGGCACTCGGTCGCGAGCCTGAGGACGAAGAGAACAAAAGTGATGTGATCGCCCAGCGCTCGGGGTTAAGAACCGACAAGGGGGCCTTGAGGGGCGTAAGTTGCACGGGGAAGCGCAAAAGAGTCTGGCCATTTTATGGGCTGGCCGAATTTGAAAACACACCCTCATGTGGGGAACGGGGTGAGGTCATTTCGTGGGGTGCTCACGGGATGTTTTTCAAGTCGTTTGTCATGCTTGTTGATCGGCAAGGATATCGCAAAAGGCCGTTGTGCTCCCTCCCAATCAATACCCTTTTGGTGCATCATCTTGGAAACACCACTGGAAACCATTAGAATCACCATTGGCACATTACCACAGGGCTCTTGCAAGCCTCCAATTTGGACAGCCCAGCCTGTGATTCCTTTTTTAGGACCACCCCCCGAAAGTCCATCGCAGACACCACGACAGGTGCGACCAGGAAGCGCGGCATCACTACAACATGGCATATCGAGAGGCAAATCCTGACATGACTTAGTCCATGACTTATTCTTCAGCTATTCCATTCAGTACTCGACGTCCACCACAAAATTGAAAGCTGAAATACAATGTGGCGGGTCTTTAATTCAATCGTACGGACGTTTGGCTTGTCATGTGCCTTATGACTTTCAGGTTGAATCACGCATAGTTGATTTGATGGCTTGCAAGTAGCACGGTGACCAGTCATGTGGCTTTGGCACCTCACGGCGCCAGAGCAATTTCACTGAGAGTTCGTGAGCCCAGCCACGATGATTGCCTTCGGTGTCTGAGTCAGCGGTCCACAACTGTGGATTCACTGTGGCTGGCCGAAATCCTGCGCCAGTTGCTCGATGTTTTATCCCCACTATTCATAGGGTGTTATAAGTCCATTTTTTCGTGGAAACCCCGACGTCGCCCTGGCTCCAGCATGTAAAAATGGGTTTCGGCAAGCCTTTGGATTGCCGTGGACACGTCAAGTTCTCCGGGGCAAAGGCTGACGGAAAGCGCTGCAGGTCAAGTACACCGTGGATTCCTCCAGCGAGCCCGCGCGGAGCCGAGCCTTGAAGATGCAGCTTGGGTCGGATTGCTTTTGGACACGCTGGCGGGCTTCCCGATTTGTTTTTCAGGAACCACCCTTTGTCCTTTTTTTGTTTGGGCGCCCCAGCCGAAATGGTCAACCCTAAAGAGCCAAATCAGACTGCAAGGTGATGCTTTCTCCCAACTTCAATGTTTTCAGGCTTTGGCCCCAATCTGCTTCAGCCCAGACAGGCAAATTGTACTCAACAGACGTTGCGCACCTTCAAGGTGGACAGCGCCCTGTGATGTCTCATGTTTACGTCCTGCAGTCGATTGCTTCCGACAAAGTCACTTGAGCTCACTGTGTTGTTGGCAATCTACTGTTGGTGTTGTGCGGAGATGGGGGGACAATCCCACAAATCAGAGGGATGAGCAAGAGAGAGAGAGAGAGAGAGAGAGAGAGAGAGAGAGAGAGAGAGAGAGAGAGAGAGAGAGAGAGAGAGAGAGAGAGAGAGAGAGAGAGAGAGAGAGAGAGAGAGGGAGAGGGAGAGAGAGAGAGAAACCAATTTCCCATGTCCCCTTTGGGGACTCACACCTCTTTGGGAATAGCATGGTGGTCGCAAGAACAATGGTTGGACTTTTTGCAGGGGTCCAATCCGGCCAAGTTGTCGGGTCACGCACTGCGCGAGGTCAAACTGCACCTGAGCTTCCCCAGCTACATGAGCGCAGAGCAGTGGCGCAAGGACCCGTTCGGGGGCTGACCCAGGCAAGTGGGTGACTTCCTCCTTGCTCTCAGTTGTCCAAAGAGAATCGACCTTTCGGTTTTCCTGTTTTGGTCCACTTGTAGTCACCCAAAAAGGCTAACTGTCAATGATGTCCTAGGTCCTTTGAACAACTGATCGCTTCTTTCCCTTTGAATTCAAAAGCTGCCGATTCCAATGAAAGTCCTCCACTTAGAGCTTTCCCGATTTCCAGGTAGATCTTCAGCACACATGCACAGGAGCCGATACGTACACGTGCATGCTACATAAACAGGCAGACGGACGGACAGACAGACAGACACCCAGACACCCAGACACCCAGACACCCAGACTCAGACGCACATGCATGCATACGTACATACATACCAGTTTTTGCATTGGCAATTGAATTGCGTGCCTTTGTTCACAGAGACGCGTTCTTTTCAATATGCACGCGTTCAACAATATGATATATTAGTTTTCAAGGATTAAACACGCACGTATGCAGATAAGATAGTACTTAAGTTATGATTTTGGCTAGATGTGCACAGAGCCTCGACAATTTTGGAGGCTTGGGTCCCAAATTCAAGTTCCAAAGCAGAGGGGCCAAAGCTCGGCAGTTCTCAGAGTATTTGCTTCGCGCCGCGTCATGGGAACAACGTGGTGTCGTTTGCATTCCAAGCTGAGGGAGCCAACACGAGGAATTGGTCTAAACATTCCGAGTCAGCGCTACGCCATGGTGGGTCGGGATGGTTTACTCGGTTAAGTGGGAATTTATGGCCCGCCAACCCGTGTTGAGGTTCCTGATTAAAATGATTTCTTTTTTCTGCGACATGAATAGCGCAGAGTGCCTACTCCGTGGCGTGACTGAGCCTTGTGGGAACACTTCAGTGACATCCTCCAATCCCTTTTTGTTTGACGTTTACTGGGGTCTCAGACATTATAAGTTTTGACTTATGAGAGACTTATGAGACATCATCTGGGTATGGGTCAAAATTAGGTCACCAGAGGACCGCAGATTGCAGTCCGGGTTTCCATTTACCAGGGCAAGTCGTGTTGAACATATGTTCTGCGTACCCGGAGGGCCAAGACTGGCTGCTTCACCCAAGAAGAAAGGCGCGACTCGCAGGAGCTGCGAAACATTCGCGCCACCCTCTGAGGCTCCATGGGTTTCGGCAGCAAGGGCGGGGGGGGGGGGGAATTGAGGTGGTGGGAGGTCTTGAGAGGGCGGCCTTTGGCATCAGAAAGCGGTTGGCATACTTTAGGGTTGAGACCTGAAACAAGATCTGGGGTGTTCAAGTGGGGACATGAGGACGCCTGTTTGGAGGGCTCGGGCCACATGTCTGTGAGCTTGACAGCCCAGGTGTTGGCCAAAAAGATCGTTTCATTCAGTTGAATGAAGGCCCATAGCCGGTCGAGCCCGGAATATTCCGAAGGCGCCAACATTGACACAACATCCCAAGCTCTTTTCGTAATATCTGGGAGCTCTTCGGCATATGAGCCCGGAGGGACGGGCTTCGGGCCCAATCGGGCGGAGGCCGTTTCTGATGGCCCCCACAAGCATCCTAACGGGCGACGGGCCTGGTTTTGACCCGCCCGAAAGAGGAATCCATGGATTTGGGCTCATGACTGGAAGGGACCAAAGAGAAATGGTTCCCACTGTGCGTGGACGAAGTCTGAAACCGTTGTTTGTTGATATGTTTCCGTGGAATCATTATTCCGGGGTTTCTTAGGTGCGTCGATCCACAGGAATCTTGGGCCCTCATTCAAAGGCCGTTTTAAGGTCCAACACCTTGTAAGGGGCTCCATTGTGCCGTGCTTGACATACACACCTTTGTTTGGTGTGCGTGTGTTCTTTTTTCATTCCGGTACTCACTTTTAGCTTGGTTTCAAGCGACAAAAAGAAATCCTTTATGTTTAAGGTCCCTTTGACACATACCCTTCTGTGTCGCATGGAGTGTTTCTTCACTGGTCACTCTCGCGAAACGCGCATCCTGCTCAGGTGCAGTCTGAGTCTCCCGAAATGAGGTGCTCAGGACTAATCCGTTTGGCGCGCAAGGGCTCCTAGAGTGTCCGGTGAGGCTTAACCAGCCTTTTTCTCGGCAATGTGGATGCATCTTAGCTGCCGTGGTGGTTTCCAACGCTGGTTTCGGCTGGCACCAACAATGACGCCAGTCGGGCCTCGAAGAAAGAAAGGGCGATATGGGTGTGTCCCAGAATCTGGGACCCCTCCGGGCTCCCAACTTTGCGCCCAGTAGAATGTCAGTTAAGAAGCGGCAAATTTGTGAGACACACCCGTGGTTAATTGATTTTCCGGAGACCTTTTTCGCGGTGTGTCGCGTTGCAAGTCTCAAGCTGACAATATGCCATGTCGCTTGCAGCTTGCTGTGAGGCAGGTTGACGTGCGATTTCCAGAGCTTGCCGCGGGATTGACACAAAAAAAACAAGCGTGAAGACCTTGTCACCCAAGTTTCTACTTGCTTCAGGTACTCCTCTCAAAAACAAACAAAGAACTTGCGCAGGGGTTCCTGAAAGACAAAATGTCCTTCGAAGGCGGCTTCTGGTTGCATGTGGTTGGGGCACCATTGCCAGTTCCTGGTGCAGCTCAGGGCATTCCCAGTCGCTCGATGGAATCCTTCAATAGGCAATGCTTTCTCCGGTTCGAAATGGCTGGAAGGGGCTAACTTACCGGTCCTAGCCCCCTTAGGTTCTGGCTCTAGTTTGAGCAAGTCGACACTTGGGGTAGTTGCTCATCATGTTTCTTTTTTGAGGGTTTACCAACCCTGTTTTCAGGTCCAGTCGAAATTTCCAGTGCATTGTGGGGCATGGGGTTGTCGCAGAATAGGGAGACCCCCAAGCTGGTATCGTTTTCCTTTGGTTTCCCTTTAAGCCAACCCCGAAAGTTGCCCTCAAAAAAGACACACCCACATGGGAGACTCAGTAAATACCCAATGAACATATAAAGCAAAGCGGTGGAATCATCCAATTGCCAATTGCCAAAATCTTCTCGGGCAAAACTGCAGGCTTTGCAATAGCCTATGGTGTCTAGAAGCCTTGAGGGCCTGCCATGTTCAGCGAAAAGAAGACTGAAATCCTGGCGTGACACCCAGGTCCCGCATAGAGGGCGTGCCCAAATGGAGATTTTCCCGATCCGGGAATGGGTGTGTTTGTTTTTGGCCGTCAAAGCGAGGGTCTCCTCTTCCCTCAATCCCGCTGCGTGCCCGGCCCTTGCAGCTGAGGCTGCAGACAAAAATCTTAGAGGCTGCACCCTCGTGCAGAATCCGGTCGTGAATGGTCGCTTGCAACCAAGCCATTTCGGATGCGTCAGGGACATGGGGCTACTTGGCGATTGTTCGAGGGCAGAAGTGTGAGCGAACTTGTGTTATCATGTGACCCCCATCTTCCCTTGAAGGGTGTTGTGGCTGTTGTTTCTGGTTGGCAGGGCGTTGCGTAGAAATGATGGGCGGCAGCCAGCATTGAATCTCAGTGGCGTCGGCATGTCCCCGTCTTTGTCCACCAATTTGCTAGATCGTTCCGGTTTGCAGGGGGGGGGGGTCATAGACCGATTTGGATCTGCCGTTGGCTCTCGGTTCGCATTGGCCCTGCAATGTTGAGACAAACCCATATGGGGGGGGGGGGTGTCTCAAAAAGGCGGATTTTCCATTGGATAACTTCGAAATGGAGCCAAAGGGAAATGCACCATTTGAGGGGATCCTGCATGTGGAGACACCCTGATGCATTCCCATGATAGCTATGGAAGTCCGGGCTGCAGCTGCCCATTGCAGGTCGGTGCTTCCCTGCTGCCGGCAAGACTTCCATCCCTGACGAAACCGAATGCGGCTTGCAGTGAAATGGTGGCAGGAAGCCACCAATACGAACTTACGCATTTCACAGTGCTTGAAAGCGTGAGTCCACTTCAAACTACTTGGTGCGACCGGCACCACGTATTCATTCGATGTCTTCCCTTGAAGTGAGAGCTATGTGCTGCCTCAGATTGAAAATGATCGCGCGCGACTGGTAGCCCTTCCCGGCATAGTCTCTCGGAAGGTGTGTGATTTGTGTCATCAAATAAGCGACAATTGCATCTATCTATCTGTGTGGGTGATTTGTTTTGGGTTTACTGACTCGGTTATCGCTTCTTTTGGATATGTATTGAGTGTCTGCGAAACAGGAAGCGTCAAGACAGTGTTGTTACACTCATCCCTTTCACTCCAAGTTTTGTCAATCGACTCGGGGTCTGCTTTGACGAACCGCTGTGCTGGTTGCTACTGGTACATTTATTGTGTTCGTTCTTCTGCAATGATGACGCGTCAATTGACGCGGTTGCCAAATCATGAGCTTTTGACCTTTCGGCTGCCCACAGTTAATCCCGACAAGGTGGATCCTCGCGAAGTTTCTTATGGAGACTCGCAAACTTTGCCATGTCGATTGCGGGTAAGGGAGTAGTTTCACAATTGATCGCATGCAAGCATATCCATTCTTCCGGCGTGTGCTATTTGCACGCGCAACATTGGCATAGTGTCTTGTGCCGTTTGGCGGTTCTACCGGTCTGCCGACCATTTTTTTGGACTGGTACCCAACGCCAAGCCATTGAGCTTTTGACATGTTGTTCTTGCTGGGCAGCAATTGTTGCTCCCCAACTTGCACCACTCAGGATTGTTTACGAAGAGCCATTTGTTGAAGGACGTTTTTTGGTTTATGTATTTTATTTATTTGCCTTTTGGTGGCTTGGTTCAGTTTCGGCGTATTCGTGGCTTTTTGCTGGCTTTCGCCTGAACCGATGCTACATCAAGCCTACGCAAATCGACCCACCTAAGTTATCCTACGTAAGCAAACCGGCCACCCACACTAACTCCATTGCTAACCCATTCGCAGACAGCCTCGCTAAACCAACCTGAAGACAGCCCTAAACAAACCTCGAATCAACCCGCCATTGCACTCAAAACCAGGGCTAAATCCGTTCCAAGCAAAGCCTTTGCATGTTCACTCTCAACCCGCCCCAGGCCAACACTGTGACCCCATCCAACCAGACTGCATGCTCGGCCCTGGGGGAAAAAAAACGCACACAGACAACACACCAAAAAGCTTTCAACCTGAGCTGGCGGCGCCGCTGGCGGCATCGCTGGCGGCATCGCTTCGGGCGATTCCGGTACACCGAGCGTGTTTGACTTGGAAGTCCCGGCCGACTGTTTGGCTCCAGCCTTCGGCCTCCGCGGGCGGTTTTCTTTTTTTGGTTTTGAGAGGCTCATGAGGGAGCAACAGGCAACCCCAAGCTCCACTTCAAGCCAATTTCATTTGATTCTTAATCCAGGGTGTGTTCAAGCAGCAAAATGCGAGAGATGGCTAATGTTCTTTTGCCACAGCAGTTGCGCACCGAAGCTTGGGTAAGGCTTTTTGAGTCTCAGGAGATTCTGAGTGGGAGGGCTTGACACAAAAGCGCTCGTTGCCACAGATGTCCCTTTTGGTGGATGTTGAACACCTCTTGGGCCCGTATGGAGTTCCCTTTGGCAAGGGTAATGCTTGCGGAGTGAAAGGGGACCATAAAGGCAATCCTGGTTTCTCCAGATGCTCTCCGTTGCCAGATGCTCTCCGTTGCCTTGAGCGGTTGAGTCTTGAAAAAAGATGTCCCAATCCGACTGAAGAGGCATCGCAACAAGATGATGGGCTCAGAAGTGCTTGGACCCCAGTTGTCCAGTGGCATCATGCCTCCTTCTCGTGGCGGGGGGGGGGGGGTCCCAAAAAGAATGGTGTCAACCCCCCAAAGTGGTATCAAAGCCCCTTGTGCTCCCCTGGTGGCAACTAGCAGTGGTTGCAACTAGCAGTGCTGCAGTTGCAACTAGCAGTGCAGAGCACTAGAACAGCCGGCCATGAGCAGCATTTATCAGGCGGGAAGAAGTGGCAATGCGGTCCATTGGCCGAATCGCTCCGTAAGGATCTGGTGGAAACAACACAATGGCCTTTCCGTTTAACCTGAGGTTAGACCATTCTGCGAGGGGAAGAGCAACACAATTTTGACTCAGTTTGATTTTAAACAATCCCACTTATGCAAAAACTAAGCCTTGATCCTTGTGTCCCTTTTGGTGTCCAGCTTGCCACGGTAGGTTAATCTGGACGTGTCATTGTTAAGGGTAGCTATGTGGGTCGTAATCCTGGAGCTTCGCGATCACCAGGTGCGCTGGTTGGCTGCAGCGTTTGCTCACCCAAGCTCCCTCCCACTCAGAACCCTTCCCACCCTTCCCACACCCTGCTCACCCCCACCCACCCATGCCCCGACCCACCCCACCCACCTATCCTAGCGTGCACCTGTGCGCGTGCGCGTGCGCGCGTGCGTGCGCGCGTGCGCGCGTCCACGTCTACTGCGACGACGACGGGAGGTGCTGGTTGCGAAATATCTTCGGCGTGGATGGAGACGCCTGGGTCTCGGAGAAATTGTGAATTGCAGAATCTGCGACTACACATCGTGCAGCGGACACTCAGAATAGACTAGATTCCTCCGTTCTCTACAAAAATCCTGCCAAGAAACTGTCCCACACCAGACGGAGCAAATGCCGAAGTGTGGGGATTTTCAAGAGGGCATGTTGGGGGAAGGGGGTCATTGAAGTTATTTCTCACACATCAAAAGCTTCGTGTTTGCCTAAAGGCATTGGGGTTACACCACACGCAGGCAACCTGAAGCATCTTGACCCCGCATTGATAAACCCATGCAATCAATAGGAGGGTGTTCCGCTCACGTGATACTGTGGATGGACGAAATTCTGCACCTGTCGGCATTTGCAGGGGGAATCATCATTCCAGGGTCTCTTCGGTGCTGGATTTTGTCCATCCACAGTAAGTCCTCACTAAAAGAGGATACCTCCCAATCAAAAAAGATCAACCAGGGGGGGAGGGGCTTACTGGGTAACCTCCACCAAACCACGGCAACCTGAAGTGATAAAATCCCGAAGGGGACACCCTATCAATCAAACACCAGAATCCCCCCGTAAAGCGCCTAATCCACCAGGATCTCCAAAGAGGACACCAGACAGAAATCCAAATCCACAAGAATCCAAGAATCAACGAGTAAAATAAGGGGACACCAAATATTCATCAAAAAAATCCAAGCCCTCCGGGAATTCCCCCAGCCTTTAAAAGGGGACACCCAAAGTCTGCATCAAAATCCACCGAACCCTTCTGAATTTTTCCCAGCAATCCCCTTCGGCGTCCGGGATTCGTCTCGGACCTGGGAGGCCGTGGCAACAGACCTCCGTGGCAACCGGCCCAGCCGCGGGAACCCCATCGTCCAGCCTTCGCCTCGGGCAAGCGGAGAGAGAAGCTTCTGTGAGATCCTACGGGACTTTGTAGACTTCCCCGACATGAACGCAGGGGGATTGGCCCGCCCGAGGAGCGAAGCCTCAAATGTTGGCAACCCTCGACCAGCGGCAGCAGACTCATGTAGATTCCTGGCTCTTAAGAGTCGAGGAAGGGGAACTTGAGTTGGAATCTTCCAAAGAAGTCGGGTGCTCTGGGTTGATGAGTCGGGATCTTCCAAAAACTCGACCCAACAAAGATGTCCTTTGCGATCTTCCAAAAATCAAGTCGACCCCCGGTTGCTTCTGGGGTCCATTGAGGTGGAATCTTCCAACAAAAAATTGTCCGTTGCTTCGATCCTATGAGTTCTGGAGCCTGGTAGCGGGGGCCATTGCTGCAAACGCGCTCTGGGATCCTATGAGTTGAGTTGGGATTCGTTTCAATGGAAGCCACCAGTGAGTGAAGCAACTGTTTCGGGAAATCCAGTCACCCCTGGCTGTCCATGTCTTTGTGGTCTTCGTCGGGTTGCTCAACAGGTCACTCTTTTTTTTTGGGGGGGGGGGGATGGACCACACAGTCCTTACCCAACGAACCAGCCAGTCGCAACCCAAATGTAAGTTGGGTTGTACACCTCGGGGTTTGCTCCCAATCCTAGAACATCCCCGAAACATGGTGGAGGTATATTGCCCATGGCCAGGAGTCTGAGTAGTGGACGTTCAGCGGGTTTGAATGCTGAGGAATGATCGCAGTTTCCGAGATGATGGAAACATCAATGCAGACATCGAGAGGCGGCGAGAGAGTTCGGGCCAAACTGCCTTTGGCCCACCTCCGGCCAACCACAAAGGACCTTTGAACTTGTCCCACGTCGATCGGTTTTTCCCCAGCTGAAAGCTGTGGAGTCGATACGGCCAGATAGGCTCAGGGCAGCTTTCAGAGGAAGTCCGGGGCTGTTGCGGAGACCACCTGGCCTCGTTTGCTTCTTTTGGCACCCAATTTGCTGCATTTCCCCCCCCCGTTTGCTGCCTTTTTTTGTGTGTTTGAATCAAGGCCCGGACCTTCATGGAAATGTGTCTTTTTTAAAGTGGGTTTGAGTACCTTAGAACAAAAATAGGTGCTCGAAATCAAGCAGCTGGGGCAAACCGCAGGTTTTCGGCTTTGTTCCCATGCCGCCGTTCGGGGGGTCCAGCTTGGAGCAGCCAGATGCTGCCTTTCGGTCGGTAGCTTGAGAACGCGATACCTCTGATTGGTTTGCGTTCTTTGGCTCGGTGGGGAATTTGAACCGGCACAGGTGTCCTTTTGATCGGTGAGCCTGGTAAAAAATCGATGGGTCCCACTGGTTTAGATGTATTTTTTGTCCCATTTACCCGGGAAATCCATCTATTTGTCCAAAAGGCCACCCTATGACCCCTGGTTCTTTTGGAGGGCTCATGGGAAAGCACCCGAAACACAACACCAAAAGTGGGAAGCACGAAGCAGATGTTTCACTTACCTGGGCCCTTCCAGCACCCCAGGCCAGAATACCGGCAGGCCTTCGCTGTTGGTCAGTCCTTCACTTTGTTCCACACCTTTGTTTTAGCCCAACGAGAGGTTTCCCCATACATTTGCTTTTTGCGCACAAGGAGATGCAGGTGTACACAAGTGTGTGTGTGTGTGTGTCTGTGCTCTATGTTTTTCCTTTTCCCCAGAGGACTTCTCGCACCTCGTTTTGAAAGGAGACTAAACCAACTGGAAGTGACTATTTTGGTGGGCCAAGATGCAAGGTCTTCCCAACGTTGACCCCGCGCAGGAATTTCAACAGGGCATTGGCAAAGCACTCACCAAAAATATATGATTTCTTTCGGAATATCATGTACGTAGCTGGTTTCTGCGCAGGAAAAATCTCTCGGGGTGGGACATGGTGGGACAAGTTTGGGCCTTGATCAAGGTGATGAACCAAGAAAGGACGGACAAAACCTAGGTTTAGGGTTCTTAGCTGCTGTTTGGTTGTATCTTTCAACTTTGACTTCTTGGGCAAATGATGACTTCTCCCACTTAGCGGCAAAAAGTAAAGCTTGCTCACAGAAAGGAGGCGCCATGGGTTGAACGTTGACTATCCCTGTGGGCCCACGTGCCTGCATCCGTTTTTTGACCAAGGGGTAAAAGGAACGGGGCTGGGTTTCTTTTAGGGCCTTCCCTCCAACCCACGGTGTTCTGAACTCGTTTGTGGCTTCCCTGACCCCCAGCCCTCGCCAATCCGAACTCCAGGCAGCGGAAGGCGGACGCTTTGATCCGGAAGCAGCAGCGCATGGAGGAGGGCGGCAGGGCAGGCAGGATTGCGTCGGAAGTCCCAGGTTTTTGCTGGGAGAAAGGCTTCATAACCAAATTGGGATCAAGCAAATTGGCGACTTGTACCAGAGGTCCCTGCTTCAGCTGTTGATGGAGGTTGGGGAGATTGGGGGATATTGTTCGTTGCGGGTGGAGGCAGGGAATGAGCTATCTGCGAATCTTCACCCAGGACTAGCACGTCCTGCTAGCCCTAAAGATGTTGACAAACTTGAGGTGCAGGGATTGAGATAGAATAATGGGAGCATGTTGCCAGCTGCAAGTTGATCAAGACAAAGTCCATGTTATTTGCGTGTTGCCTGTACAAATAGGATTGTGTGATGAACAACCTGAATACCCACGCGGGAGCAACCATGCGAGACATACATTAATATATATATATATATATATGTATATATATATATATTACATAGATATGCAATCTATGCTGCAGATACCAGTTTTGTACTTGCTAAGGCCTATCATTATCCTGCTGTGTTGCGAATGCGCCTCTGCACATTTGCCATGTAAGGCGGCTACAACGAGCGCCAGGAGATAGCGACGCAGAACAAGAAAGCTGCAGAGGCCTTGCTTTGGGTGCAGAAAGCTGAAGATGAGGTATGTGGTTTGGGCGAATTGAAGCGAGCTCTGCCGAGGAATCGAACTTCCTTGAAAGGTCTCTAACTTCAGGTTTGTGAATTGCAGCATGCAGTTTCTCCGGCGGAGTGGTTTGCAGCCGGAAATCCCAAATGAGGATTCAATGCCTTTATTTCTGAGCAGTCCGTTTGTAGCGTCGTAGGATTGTGATTTGTGTTGTTTTGCCCGCTGCCTTTGAAAGCCGCCCTGGTTGCCCGTTGTTCACTTGAGGGGGTGCTGTTTTGCGTGATCATTTGTTTAGAGGAAGCCCGAAAGAAACCAGGCAATGCGGTTCCCCTCTAAGCGTGCCATGCGTGTGGGATTTTCCATCCTAGGGAGTGCCCGTGTTAGGCAACACCCAGGTCTACCGACCACTCGACCACTCTTTTGAGAAGCTATGGCGACTTGCCATTCGGTGACGTGCGTCAAATTCGCCTTGGGTCGGACCCCGCGCAGGGCGACCAAAGTGAGCATCCCATTAGCAAATGCGGCGCCTGAAATTGGGAGGGGTGAGACAAACTCATGGGTGGCAGCCAGCCTGCCGGATTCCGCGAAAGGTTGGGATAGTTTCGACAAGACATTGGCCATTGAGGGCATAGCCGGAATGCTCCGAGCAATCTCAGCCCACTTCAGCCCCAAAGTGGATTCTCTTCCTGTGCACTTAGGTTTCTATGCCGTCTCCGGGCAAGGGGGGGTTTGGGCTTTCGGGCACCTCACCCACTCGTGACCCAAGGCCCAAGGCCGCATTCGGATCCGGAGTCTCCGGCCGATCGGGTCTGCGGCTCGGAGAGGCCGCCGACGGCTACGATGACTTCGGGCGGCGGATTGCGCAGCGGGACGGCGACAAGAAGACCCGGGCGCAGGTGCCAGTCGGAAGGGCTTGGCTGGCATGAATTTACTTGGCTCCCAGCCATCCCCTTAGCTTTTTAGCCTGTTAAGTGTGCAGTAGAAGTTAAACTTTTAGCGGGCGATTTGAGGGCAGCCCAGTTTAAATAGTGAACCCCCTGGAAAGTGGCTGGTGGACATGACTCCCCGCCTAAATGATGTCCACCAGAGGGTCCTAAACTAAAATTCATGCCCTGCTGTTTGGGTGTGCGATTTGGGAAACGGTCCGTTCTACAGCAAGCTACACTTTCTGCGGGAGGCGCTAGCCATCGAGAAAGATCTCGGGTTTTAAGGTGGATCCCCTTTGACAGGGCTCGAGAGATTTCCGTGCTTGGTTTAGACATCGCCTCTTGGGTCAAGTCTAAAGGACTTTGCTTTTGGCGGGGTCATGTCTAAAAGGGGAAATATATGGACCCCTGCAGTGATGATTGTGGAAACATCCCCCACGCAACCCATGCACTACTTACCCGCATTTACCCTCCGAATGTGCCAAAAGTTGGTAAATATATTCCCTCGGAGGGGAGGGGGGGGGGGGGGAGGGGGATGTGAAGAGTACAAATCAAACTCAGGTGCCCCAAGCAAATCGACCCTTTCACCTGTTGGTTTCCTCTTTTTTGTCAGTTTTCGTGGCCCCAAAAGGTTACCTAGTATTTCCAGGTCCTTTGACCTGACCTGCTGTTTTTGTTGAGATGCCATGGGGATGGTGGCCAAAAGTCGGACAGCTCACTTGCTTGAGATGCGAGATGATGCGAGGATTGCCTCGTCAAGCCATTCAACACACCCATAAACGCCGCAGCAAAATTACACCCGCGTAAACTAGGGAGACTCATAAAGAGAGATACTAACACCCGGACCTCACTGGTTTCCCACAACAAAGCACCCTCCCTCCCACTTCCGCGGCGAGTTTCCCAGGAGTTGTCAAATCAAAGAGAAAACGGAGGTTGCAAAAGCAAAGGCGGGGTCTTGAAAGAGGTCCCAAACTCGGTGCCGCTTCTCCTGGATCAAGGCTTGGCTTCGCGTGCGTCCGAACCCCGAAACCCCGAGGCAGCCTTGGAGCGGCTCAGGAAGGGCCAGGAGGGGCTCGGAATTTCGGCTCCGAAAGAGAAGTAGCTGTCGCACTAGGTCCCCCAGCTAGGTGCCCTTTCCTAAACCCCTTTTTTGGTTGGGAGGGTTCCCCTACTAAAATAGGCTATAGCAAAAGGGGTACCCTTATTTTAACCTCTCTACTGGAGGACCTGGTAGTTGTGGTAAACCCTGGGTACATTTTACATATTGCCAACGACTCAAAGTGAAGCAACACAAAAGTTATCAGAATCACAAAATACATGTTCTATAACTGGGCCTAACTCTACTCATGATGGATTATATAGTGAGCATAAATGGGACAGAGTTTGGTAGTGGTTGGTAAGGAGCCGGACTCGGAGCTAGGTCTATCCAAGTTTGCCTAAGAGGGAGCTAATGAGCTACTAGGAGTTCATAGCTTCCATTGCTGAAATGAGTATTCATGTTTTTCCCTGGTTTTAAAGGGAACCTGTCACTATGGAAGTATGTGTGCTTCTTCCGGGGAGCTCAAGCAAATCGAAAATAGTGAGTATAAATGGGACAGCGTGTGGTGGACCAACCACGGTTATAGCCTGGCCAATCACTCGAAAGGATTCACATCCAGGGAGTCCAGATGGTCGCGGATGGCCGAGCTGTGTCCCGTGAGTTGCTGCCGAAATGGCTGTGCCCTTTTTGCCTTTTTTTCGGTACCCATGCTTTGGTGGGCAAGGGAAACCAAAAGGAGCGCCGAAATTCATTTCGGGTTCCCCCGAAGAAGACAACCCTACTAACGAGGAACTCGCTCGCATTTGCTCGCATATGAAACCAGACGGAATCCGAGTTGGATGGTGTTTGATGGAAAACTTTGCATTGGCTTGAGTGCTTTGCGTTGCCTGATCTCACATGGTTGTTGTTGGGAACCTTTTACAGTTTTGCTTATTGTGGTTTAGTGGGAAATCCCCACTTAACTGCTAGAATTTAAATGTTTGCTCCCCTTCCAACGTCAACCAAGTGATTCCAAATGTTGTTTAGGTACTGGGTTTCCCGCAACTTGTCCACGAAGGGCGCAAATGGCGAAGCGGGATCCATGGAGCTAGGTGTCCTGGCCGGGTAGTTTGGTTTGTAGCTGGGTTCTGGTTTAGATTGGTTCCATTCCATTTGGGGATTGATCAATATTCCGCTAAGCCCCAAATGGGCATGGTAAACTTTTCCCATGTTTGTAGGATTTTTGGTGGCTTCCCCTAGCGATCATCCCATGCAAAGGACCATTTGATCAACCCCCAATCAGGGCCATCGGCTTACCTATGGTTGCTTAAAGGGGCAGTGGTTAGTACGCCTGGTTATATCCTACTGAACGGAGACTTATAACCATGACAAGTGAGTTATATCCATGGTTATTCCCCACTAAGTACAATGCTCCTTTAGGGACTGCCCTGCGCGAGTTGCATTGGCTTTTCTATGGTGACATGCCACATGCAGGCACGGGAGTCTGAGCAGCCGAGTCAGCCGAGGGAAAGGCACGAACAAAAATCGACTATGCAAAAGAGAGCACGGGGGGGTTGGTTTTTTTTCAGTTGCTGGCTTGTTGGATACTATGATTGCGTCTTTGTATGTTGCGTTGCCATTGTTGTTTTGTGCATTGTTGTTCAGCAGCTTAGCTGTTTAGGTTTCATTAATTGGTAGATTTCTTTGGTTGGTTGACTGCTTGCTTGCATGGCTGGTTGCTTGGGTTGGTTGCTTGCTTGCTTGCTTGCTCGCTTGCTCGCTTGCTTGCTTGCTTGCTTGCCTTTCTGGTTGATTGGTTGATTGGTTGATTGGTTGATGTCATTGATTGGTGGGCTGTTCGATTGACTGACTGACTGGCTGAGTGCCGCTTGATTGGTTGATTCGTTGGTTGGTTGATTGGTTTGCTGATTGACTGATGCATCGCTTCATTGATTCCTTGATTCCTTGATTCATAGTTGTTTCTTAGTGTTGGTTTGATTTGATTGGTTTGTGGCTAGTTTGCTTGACTGTTTCATTGATTAGCTTATTGATCGGTTGATTGACTTGTTGGTGATTTGACAGCATGACTAGTTGACTGATTGGTTGGTCTTGCTTGCTTTCTTGCTGGCTTGGTTGGTTGCCTGATTTGGTTGGTTGGTTGATGGGTTGGTTGATTGGGTTTGGTATTGGTTCGTTGGTTGATCGATTTGTTGATTTGATTGAGTTGAGTTGAGTTGAGTTGCGTTGATTTGATTGATTGATTGATTCATTGATTGATTGATTTGGTTTGGTTTGGTTTGGTTAATTGATTGATTGTTTGATTGATTGATTGATTGATTTGGTTTGTTTGTTTGATTGGTTGGTTGATTGATTGGTTGATTGATTTGATTGATTTGATTGCTTGGTTGGTTGGTTGATTGATTGATTGATTTGATTTGATTTGATTTGTATTAAGTTGATTTGGTTGAGTGTGTGTTGGCTTGACTCATTGATTTAATTTGATTTGATTTGATTTGTTTTGTTTTGATTTTGATTTGGTTGATTGTTTGTTGGCTTGACTCATTGTGTGGATTTGATTGAATTGATCAATTGATTGGTTGGTTGATTGGATGATGTGTTTCTTATGCTATTATGTTATGTGTGCGTGGTTGTTTGCTGTTAATTCAATACACATGATTTGTTGGCTTGATTGATTGGTTGATTGATTGATTGATTGATTTGATTTGACTTGATTTCATTTCATTTCATTTCATTTGATTTGATTTGATTTGACTGATTGATTGATTGGTTGGTTGGTTGGTTGATTGATCGATTGGTTGGTTGGTTGATGCGATTGATGGATTCATGGAGTAAAAGATTGGTTGGTTAATTTGGTTGATTGGTTGGTTGGGATTGGTTGGTTGGTTGGTTGGTTGATGGATTGATTGATTGATGGATATGCCTGCCTGCTTGCCTGCCTGCCTGCTTGCCTGCCTGCCTGCTTGCCTGCCTGCTTGCCTGCCTGCTTGCCTGCTTGCTTGGCTTGGCTTGGCTTTGCTTGGCTTGGCTTGCTTGCTTGTTTGTTTGCTTGCTTCGTACTTATTGTATCGGTGTTGTGTTGTCATTTGTGGTGATTCTTCGGGTTCCAGGGCTGCCTTGCACATGGATGCATTTGGCTCTTTGACCCATAAGGCTCCTCATCACAGTTTGTGGATCGAAGACCCGAGAATTACAGGTGCCGAACTAGCTTTCAGGACTCAGAACGAGACCGCCTTACTGAACATGCCTGCCAGGGCGCTACCAACGTGTCGCCATAGGTCAGTTTGGTTGAACATGGGGGCCAAGCGGACTTCAGTTGAGTTTGATTTCTATTTGGTGGAACCCATCCAAACAGAAACATGGCCTCCTCCCAGAAACATACCGCAGCATTGAAGGCGGACCAGCCCACGGCGGGTCAGCCCACGCAAGCGAAGCCGCTCGAGGCCTGGGAGTCAAGAGGGGCAGGGAGGAATCGCGTGATGTCAGGGGCCCCGATTGAAATTCCCAGGGTTCGGCTCTTTTCAGTCTGGTACTAGCTGTTCATGTTTCCATGGGCTGCCCCTTCCTGAGGCGTAAGCATCAGCCCATGATAGTGGAGAATTTCCCCACACCCAGCCCCAAGGGCCAGCTGTGATCCTGTCGTTTGGCATCCGGTTTCAACTGCGCCATCCAGTTTCCCTGCTGAAAGCCTGCTCCGCTCCCCCTGAAAATAAGAGGACATTTGCTGAATTAGCGGGAGCTTTATCCTCATAAGCATCTTGGGCCCTCAACCTAATGGAGAAGGTCCTGCCCTATGGAGGGTTCAATGGTGCAGCCAGGAAGGCATCAAAAGGCCCACCCCACGACCACGCTTGCGGCTACTGAGGCCCATGAGTTTGCCACTCCGAGCGTCTTGTTTGTCATCTAGATAACGCTGTGGATGCGTTGTTTGTGGATGTCACCGGCTCTGCCAAGAATTCCACAGGGATGGCTTCATAGATGAGTAGAATGAATTCACTGCGATGGGGATCCAGCTGCCTGAGGTTTCAGAATTATTGTAAGAAAGGTGCAACATGTCATCAATCCTTGTTGGTTCTTGACACGCGCTCCAAGGCGCAAGCACGCAGTTTCTCAACCTTGACATTCAAAAACCAACCAGCACGCGGGTCCGAATCACTGCTTTTCGGGGTCTTGCTCTTTCCGCGGGGGCAGAGTGCCATCCGATCCCAACGCTCGTTCCGAACGTTGGGGCGATGCACAGTCTTGCTCCCTGAGTTCCTGGACTTTCAGTTCTTTTTCGGGAGAATCGTTTTTTGTCGCACAAAACCTCTTTTGTTTTGCTAAACCATCACCTGGAGCTGTTGTCTTTTTCTACCTGGACCTGATCAACTCAGGAAGCCCAGACCAGAAATCCCCTTTGGCCGTGGAGTTTCCCCTTTGGAATCCAAAGATCCAGGTCGCGACGCCGGTCCAGCTCCAGGCTGGCTGCTTTCTTCCATGGCGGACGGAAGGGAAGGGACGGAAGGTTTCAACCAACCACAAAATTGGGAGGGTCAAAAAGGTGGTTGCCGCAATGAGGACATGGCAGGGACACCAAACTTGTAAATGTGGCTCCTGTTTTTCATGGGACGCCAAACTGAGATACAACACATCGAGGTCCAGGAAGGCGTTCAAAAAACGTGCTAAGAACTCGAAGGGCCTGGCAAGCCTTGGATGGGACGCAACTTTGGCACAAGGAATGCCCATAAAACACGCTCACCCGTGGTCCGTTGCTTGGGGATTGCTTCCAGTTCAAATGAAATGCATTTGGAATCACTCACATTCCCATAAAGTGACCAGGACTGAAGTTGCGTCGTCCAGAATATGGGTAAATGCGTGTGGCGTTCTGACTCTCGGAACTCACAAGGCCTCACCAGACCTCCATGTTTGCTCCTTTGTCCTTTTTCTTGTAAATTTCCGATTAAAGTTAAGTACTAACTCACGGGCCCCCCTTTATCCCATGTGTTTGTTTGTTTTACGTTGTTTCTTCTTTTTTTTGGGGGGGGGGTCCATTTGAAATCAAGTACCCAAACAACAGAATGGCCTCAAGCTTGGGTTCGAAAGCCGTTGCCAGCACAGGTTCTGAAGTTTCAGCCCAAAAGAACTCCTTGAAGTCCCCCATGTCGCCGCTTGCGCGTCTCGAGTGCCTTCAGATCGCGGCGCCGGCGGTGAGAGGAAGGGCCTTGTCGCGGGTCTGTGGGCCGGTGGACTCTGCCAGGAAACCAGTTCGGCCATTGGAGGGATGGTTAGCTCAGTTGCCCAAAGCCCACCTTTTGACCTTTTGGCTTTCCCATTTTGATCCATTTTTTAGTAGAGGTGCCAAAAGGTTAACCTTTCAGTTCTGGGTCCTTTGGGCAACTGAGTTAAAGCCTGTAGCAAACGGGGAGCTAAGGAGCCCCAACTGGCAAAATCACTCGTCCCTTAAAGTGGTTACATGAGGGGTGCGAAACCTTTGAGGATGTCACTCTACCCGTACTTCGGGACCGAGTTCTTCTCTTGTATGGGGATGGGTTTGAACAATTTGAACCAATTTCATGGGTCAACGTTTTCGGGGTCGACCCAGCCCATGGCAATTTGCTGAGTTCCAGCTATTTCTAGCTCATGCCTCGCGCTCAGTAGAAGCCACACGCCCTTCGGATGCGAGCATTTGCGACCAGTAGGTTGCTTGGACAGCGGGTGCATTGGCGCATGCCAGTCGCCAACATCTGCCAGTGCACTTCTGAAGGAAATGTGGGCGGAATCGGGACGGTGGCGCTCGACGGAAGGTGCAAGGCGACCCTCGCTTTGGCTCTAGTGAAGACGGAGTCGGTGCAAGTGTTGCAGTATTGGGGCAATGGAAGAAGGCAGGCAATCAGACGACGGCAATGATTCCAGCAACGTCAGCAGCAGCAACAGCAACCCCGGCAACAGCAACACGAGCAACAAAAACAGCGGCGAACCAGCCGCTCTCCAAAAACAACGTTGAAGCCAGTTGAAGGGTCAGTTGCCAGATATGCAAGGGAATGCCTTGGCGGGGGTCCTCCGCTATTCCAGACTCGAGATGGTTGGAGGTGTGTTGCAGGAAACGCGTTGGATGGTCGAGGCTTCCGCGGAACATGAGCGTGTTTTTCTTTTTTTGGGGCGGGGGATGCTCTGGATAGCCACATCTTCACATGCAGATGCACACGTTATGTGCAACGATCCTTCCGCAGGCTGGGGGTTTGGGAGGCGCCCCGGAGCGGTGCTTGGAGCTTGTGACCCCAGGATTTGTGAGTTCGCTTTGAATTCGGGGCTGCGACTGTTCGAACTCCAGTGGGCTTTCAAGTCGTGGGGAATCTTGTTTTGGTGGGCCAAAAGTCTGGATTGCCCAATCCACTCAGGCCGTGAGCCTTTAAAAGGGGGGTTGCGCCCAATTTAAAATCGCCCATATGAATCCTGGGTTCCCATTCGGATGTCTTCAATTCGGCTGAGCCGGGCCTCACACTGCAGCATGCGTGCCAATAGGCCAAAAGAGCCAGCGTCGCAGACGGGAGCTGCGCGCCCCCGGAGTTGCAACAACTTACTTGCCTTGGTGTTGGAGTTCAAAATTTTGGAAAGTAGCAAACAAACAATTGTTTCCCTTCCAATCTTTTCCGGAAGCATGTCGCAAAGGCTGGAAGATAGCTCAAAGAGCTCAATCAAAAAAGTAAGGCCTTTGTTCTTGATGCAAAGCTACGAGGGTCGCAGTACGCCCTATGGATGTAGAACCTCCCCTGCAAAATTAGCTTGGGGCGCCAAAATCCGTGATTTTTCGATGCACCTCCTTTCTGGTCTAAACATGGTGGCACAACCGTGGCGTTTCGCTCAGGTAGCCTGGAAAAAGCATGGCTACCAGTCAGCCAACTCCAGTCATCTCACACGGGTATAAGTTGTGACCCACTTACAAAACTGTTGAGTTCATCCAAGGTTGCTTCCAGTGGAAACTTCGGGCCGTGGGAAGGACCGATCCCACGAGGCCCGTGAGATTTGAGAAAGGGATTCCGAAGCCTTCTGACGGGTCCCAGGTGAGCCAGCAACTGGATGATGGGGCCAAAGTGCCGGAAATAGAGGGCAACCCGGAAACCCCCGAAAACTGCCACCTGGGAGCTTGAATTGGTTTCCTCCCTTCGCTTGACGCATCTGAAGCTATCCTCATGTTTTGTGGGGTCGCCTTTGGACCCCGGGGAGGTATTCACCCATCCCAACCACATGTTTGACGCATCCACGGGCCACCTTGGGGTCTGGCATGGACCAAATCCTGGCCCTCCACTACTGGCTCCACTTTGCTGCTCACATGTGTTGATTACCAGGTTGGGATGACAGTCGGGTGGAAAAACCCGAGGAAAAAAGAAAGGATATGTCAGCCACATGGGGAGAAGTTACCTACAGTAATTTGGGGGGCCGAACGGAATATTGATTGACCCGCCATGACTTCAGGGTTTGTAAGAAGATGTGTGGCGTCTCCGCCCGCAGTGCCCATTTTGCCCATGTTGCCATTGCTGACTGTCTGGCTCGACAGGTCTTAGGGAAAAGTTGACCCAGCCCATGGAGGAAGCCAAGTCTAAGCTCAGGCGAGACGGCACTTTGCCAAGTCCCCCCCCTCGCCAGCCACTTCAGCCGGGGATTCGCAAACCTCAAAGCTCATTCTCCAGAGTGTTCTTCTGGTTCAGAAAGCCGGTGGAGAAGACGCCGTATCCACATCAGTCACAGCGTGCGAGGCGTTAGACTTAAACCCGGCGTCGCCTTGTCCAATGGCCATTGGCGAAGTGGAAATCACCGACTTCTTCAGTGAGGAGCTCCTGACAAGGCTGAGGCGGGACTTGGTTTCCGAAAGCTCCGGATGGGATCCGCGAAGATCTCTTGGAGCTTTGGGGTCTGCGTTTTGGGCGAATGGGAGGGGGGGGGGGGAACTCTCAATGGCTAGACGGTGGTAGCCAAAACAAGCCCGTACCACAAGAAATACACGAAATAAGATGGCCAACCTACACGAAAATGATCAAATTTATGTAAAATTGACACATGGAAATTGGCGAAGTGTTTCGGAAAATACCTAAACATCTGGCCAAACATCTGTTTTGCGGAGGGGCCGGGCCCATTCCCCCCCGTACATGGCGACTCAAATTCAGTCCATAGGTTCGAATCGGAGTTTCGTTCTGGGTAGCTGCCGAGGCTACATTTGTGTTCCCATTTGTTGAGCAGGCAGTGGCACCCAACCTGTTCATTGTTCGGGCACCTTGAAAAGGGCAATGTTTCAATACCAAAGCGCGGTTTTGTAGAGCAGCCCAGAAAGCTCGGCAAAAGGACCAGAAGCGATTCTTTGGGGTTCAAGGCTCTAGGGTCCCAGGGATCGATTCGCGGAAATCGATTCGCGGAACTCGGGGGAAGTCGAGCCGCTTCGCTTCGCCAGGAAGGCCTTCGAAGAGTTCGACACCTCCGGCGACGGCCTCATCGGCAAAGACGAGCTCGTGGAGCTCTTTGCGAAGCTGGGGAGCCTCGAAGCGAGCGCCAGCTCCGAGGTCGAGTCGTTTGCACCAAGCAACTCCCAAACATCGGTGTCCTTTTTAGGTGAGCCTGGTTTAAAATAGAGTTCCACTGGTTTAGATGGGTCTTGTTCCATTTACCAGGGCCATCGATTTTTCCAAAAGGCCACCTATGATCCCAAAGCGAACGGATTTTGGAACCTTTTGGTTTGCCCGCTGCCCAATGGTGTCCACTTTTAGTCTTGACATGTTGGTGTTTGGGTTTGGGGAGGGTTTTCTTACAGTTTGGTTACGGTTGGTTTGCGCGGCTTATCCTGGTTTTGCACTCCATTCGATTCCATATCTGAGTTTTTCAAACTCACTCCTTAATGCTTGTGGTAGATGGCAGTGGTCCCTTGTTGCGATGTCATTTTTGGCACGGATTACGATGGATTGGGAATCCCCTCCCCATCCCAGCCTCGGCATCTTCTAAGCACTAGCGATTGGTACCGCAATTGCTTTTATTTGGTGGATTCCGACACAAATAATAAATACCGGTAGACAAGCAAGCAAATAAGCAGATGCGTTTTGCTCAAGGGATGCTGGAGGTATGATAACCTCATGACCCCAAAAGGTGAACCTGCTTCTTCGCCAGGTCCTTTGACCAAGGGCGTTTGAGGGAACCCTGAAAGAAGCGGTTTCCCTTTGCCTCTTGAAGCCCCCCCTTCTGGCCACGTGTGGGTTCTCAAAAGCCCAGTTGCCCAGTGCCCGGTTTTCCCTTTTTGGGAATCCCCTTTAAAGTCAACCCACCAAAAACAAGGATGCCCCTTTTTCCATTTTCTTTGGCCCTACCAATCCCAGGCTCCGAATCTGAGAAGCACCTTGCCAGAGCCAAAGTCGACATCCCCGGAGTGGCTCTTGACATCTTTAAATACCGACTTGTTTAGTAAAGGGTTGACATCGCGAACGCAGGGCAGAGGAGCAAGCACAGACAGGGTCCCAATCACCTGAGGTGTTGTGTTTTACATTTTTGGAGGACCTATCATAACGCGCACACACGCACACAGACTCGTTGATTTGTTCGGGCACCTGTGGCTTTCCTTCCTCTCAAAGTGCAGAACCCCCCTCAAAGGGGGGCTTTGAACTTCCAGGCTCTCGCTTGGTCCAAGGAAGCGGCTCACCAAGAAGCAGGCAGACATCATCGTCAGAGAGGCGCTGCTTCGCTTCGCCGCAAGCGCGCGCCATTTTGTTGGTGTCCCAAGACGAAAAGAGGTCAGGTCTTGAGACTGGTTAGCCCCCCTGAGTCGAAACGGAGATGAGCTTCCCTTTCAGTTCCCAGCCACAAATGGTTTTTTGGGGAAAAACCCGAAGACTCACGTTTCTTGGTTTGTTGGTGGGTGGGAGGGGGACCATGCTTCCCGCAAAACCAGGGCCAACCTAGAACAACACGTTTTTCACGGGCACTGGTCAAAATGCACATTTAAGCTTTTAATGGATTTGCGGTTTCCTTTCTCTTGGTTTCCCTCGGCGACTTTCTTTGGGTACGCCTAAAACGAGAACTGCATCATTTCCCATTGCCGAAAATGAATCCATGGGGAAAGCCGGACTCTCTCGACTCTGGCGCTAAATCCTCCTTGGGCCTACCTGGCCTTGCTGAAGGGGTCGGCCGTGGGCTTCACCCATCGGAAAGAACAGCCCTCAGGACTCCAGCCATGGTGCAACATCCACCTGTGCAATAGCTTGACTGAGGTTTGCGTGTTTGAAAATTACAACGTTTTGTTTTTTCAGGACGTCTGGCGGAATCCACTGTACCCTTCAATGTGAGCAAGTTGACCTTGCGCAGCTCCATTGCTGAAGACTGTTCTTCAGCCAGGAGTCGAGAAAAGTGCCGGAAGGACGTCACTGCATCAACGCTTGCACCTTTTATACCTTCGTTTGTTAGCAAAATGATTGAGGTTGACCAGTTATCCAGCGCTGCTCCTGTTGGCAAGGGGGAGGGCAGTAAATCAATAGACTTTTGGAGAAAACCCAGCCATGTTGTTCTGGCTCCCCACTTAGCCTTATTGAACGGTCATGTGACCAGCAATCCATGGGGTTCACATGGGTTGGACCGATGCATTTGGCTTGCCGATGGTTTCGTGATCTTGGGGCAAGCTGTGGCTTTTCCCTTTAACCTGCCACTTGGGGGGTGTGGAATTGAAAGTGTGAAATGGGGCCAGTTTGAGACCGTACATTTTTCGCTGATTAAAATGATGGTCAATGAGGTTGCAGTCCTATGGATGAACGTTGATCCAGGTTCCTTTCTTGGGGGCTGCCAGGGCGCGAATTGAACCATCACATTGCCCTGTTTGTTTCCAATGGGCATGGAGGGGATAAGCCTGCGGTGCGAAGTGCAGTCACGCTCAACGGCGGCGTAGCTTCAAAATCAGCCACCAGAAGGATGCCCGTGTTACCACACATCCACTGAGCATTCGAGGAATGGAGAGGTGTTGGTTGAATTGCGATGTGACAATGGCACAGGTAGACTCCGACTGCAATGGCGAGATTGATTTTGAAGAGTTGTGCTACCTGGAGATTGCCATGTCTGGTGTGTGCCGGCAGCATCTCGAGATATCGCCCAAGCCGATGGGATTAGCTACAGTTTTGTTCTGGCGAACGGGAACCCCGGATTCGCAAACCCATCCTATTAATAGGGGTGTCACCCACCAAAGTGAAGGATTCCCATGAAAACCATGAAAAGGGGGCACCCATGTTGCAGGCTGCCTAGTTGCATTAGTTGACGGCTTTATGCAGGTTTGGGCTAGGTGGGAGCTCAGCCCCCTTGACACCCATGGATTTGCGCAAACTATGTCAAGCTCACCTGTGGTAAGACGAGCTTGCCCATGGATCTGACAATGTTCTTCCACAGGTGTTCCACGTGTGAAGTTTTGGGCCGCAACCCAAGAAACTGGGCCAGGGAAGGGTAAGAGAACTCAAAGCAGCTCGGATGCACCGAGCATTCGGATTTGCAAGGCGAAGCCGCAGGCGAACCTCATTGACTACAAGACCTTCCTCTCAGACGCCTGGCACGGTTCAGTCGCTTTGGGTTGAGTGGTCTGCTTGAGATAAGCCTTCTAGTCATTGGCGAGAAAATGCGCATTACGGCTGCAAATGAGCCAATCTTGAGAGTTCGTCCAAGCCAACACCATGGCGAAGGATTGTTCCCCATCGGGCGGGTTTAAACCTCGCGTTTTGTTAAGGCCATATTTAAGGCGAGTTGGAGTGATGCTTATAACGTGTGGAAGGAAGAGAATGACAGGGAACCCTATACCCTGCAGATTCAGCTCCCGAACAGGGGGGGGCGTTCCCCAAGTTTCAAACTCGTCTGCAAAGTTTTTTGGGGGCCATGTTAAACCGTGGAGGGGTCCCAAAGACAGTTTTTAGACACCGGGCCCAATACTAGGCTTGCGTGGATGAAAACTTTCCCAAGGACCCTGGGCCCCAATTTCTCAATCAGCTCCAATCCAACTCTCATCTTCCCTGCCCAAAACGGGTCCGGTCACAGAGCCAGGGCCGGGTGTTCGGAAGGCCAAATCAGCAGGAAATGTGCCGAAAACCAGGAAATTCTGCAGAAGGTCCAGGGTTTTTAACCAAGAACGCTGAGGCAAGCACTATAGAGGAGCTGCAGCAGTGGTTCTCCTTAAACGACATGTCGGAGGAAGGCAGCATTACGCTCGACGACGCCCAGACACTTGGCCTCATTCCCTGGGGGCCGCTCATGTCAAAGGTTTCACCACACCCGGACAGGACAATTCCAAATGAACTACTTAATGGCTATTTGGCAACAGATCTTTGGACTGTAACAAGTTTTTGGATGAAACAGATTGGTTTTTTGGGGTATTCGGCCCAGGGCCCAGAGGGCGAATCCTTGCATCAATTCGTCAGCACCAGGATGTTGCTCATATTCAACTCGGCTGATTCAGGAGGTAAAGGATCCAACTGAAACATGAATCGACCAGGGATTTTATCCACTTAACTGTTTGTTAACACATTGCTTCCAATTTCCTCTGTAGGTAGGCAAGTATGTTTATTTTTCGGTGTGACATGGTGGTTTCACCTAGTTACCTGCTACAAGCTTAGCTGCACTTTGTTTGGACCTTACACCTTCACCTGTCGGGAAAATGTGTGTTTTCCCCATACCCTCAAAAGCGAATAGCTTGTCACTGGTTGCCCACCCCAAACCCGCCAAGTGCAACATGTGTTCCCCTTCGCGGACATGACATCCCCTCAACAACATCTCCCATAAACTATGGAAAGACTTGGTGCATTTGGGGGTCGAAATACCAAATGACATACCACCTGAAATCCCAGGAAGATCGCGGAGCAGCAAGATGTGAGATGCGCGCCGGAGGAGATTCGTGAAGTCCTTGCCCAGGCCGGTGGCACCGAAAAATCTGAAGAAACGCAACGCGCTTGGAACCGGCCATTTGGACAGGTTCCTTTTCAACATCTGCAGTGTTCCTTTGCGTACCTCTTAAAAAACACAACTTTTCAACTTTTTGGGGGTAACATGGGCTATATGTCTGTAAAAGATTAACTTTTTCAGGGCTTGGAGTTTTAAGGGGTAAGTTTGGGTTTGGCCACCAATCGAGTGGTAAAGACAGCATGTGGATGTTGTTCGCTGGCCATCCACGCAGGTTTTGGGCTGACGGGTCTCGAAGCGGACGCGAATGAAGCCCCTATCTCCGATGAATAGGGTTTGCCCAGAGACGCCATTCTTCTGTGTGCTTTCGGTCGCCAGCACCAACCGAAAGGGGCTTGTGTTTCTTGGTTGCGAAAGATGAAATCCACGCGCCCTGAAGAGGTGGACGATGGCGAGGGCCGGATCAGCCTCTCGGGGTTTTGCTGCTTCTGGGCCATCATCACCAACGCGCAGAAGAAAATCAACTACCGCGAGCCGCTGCGACAAGAAATTGACGAGAGACTGCGGGGCTCCAACTGCACAATAGCCTTTTCAGGGCGTCTGTTTTGAGCATACCTCTTGTGGTTCCCTTAAGGGGGCTTGCTAAGAACGATGTTTTGTTTGTTGCTAAGAGCTCATATGTTCGGTCCGCCGAGGTATCTGGACGACCAGGATGTGAGCCGATTCCGGGCCATGTTCGAGGACCAGTGAGTCTGAGGGCCGGAGAGGGGGCTGGGTTGGGTGAAGATCAAAAAATTGACCGCCTACGACTTGAGCCAATCCTATTACTCCGAAAGGTGCACTTCCGTCAGCCTCATGGAATCTCATGGAAGGGCAAATAACCTCGGTGATTCTTGGTCGAAGACTCGGGGGGAGGGGTGATTTGCTCTCTGTTGGAAGTGTCAGATGAGCTGTTGGCCGGTCCTAGGATATGGGCGTGTCTTAACAATAAGGGGAGCCCCCCCCAACATGGGCGGTTTCCATGTGGTTGCCCTTGAAGACCCCGAAACGGGAACCCTCAAAACAGGCACGCCCGTATCCTTTCCAGTGGTACAACGGTGGCAATTCAATCATGCAACCCTTAAAACCAATTCAATCCTTCCCAATTACAGCGAGTTTCAGTCTTAATTCAAAAGAACCCCGAAATTGATGGCTTTCCTCGTAGTTCCCCGTTAAAACGACAAGGCCAGCCACAAAACACTCATCCTATGTTGTTTACATATATATATATATATATATATAAGATGGTTCCCTTCTGGCCTAGGATGGTTGTAGATGGGGGCAGTCCTCATGGCCTGGCCTTTCCCATCTGTCCGTTCGCGCAGGAAGCCGCGGGAGAGACGAAACAGCTTACCCGGAAGGAGGCCAAGGGGATTCGGGTGGCATGGGCAGCCGGCTACGTTTCATGGCCGGAACCAGGCAACAAGTGGCCAACTGTCCAGCGCTTGGCTTTACTTTTTGGAGGGGTTTTGCATCCCTGGTTTTTGGGATGTTGGACTTCCGGCACCTTGCAGCGGCGCGGGGTTCAAATGCCCAAAGCAGCCTACTGGCACCAGCAAATAAGGATCGTCAAGAAAAAAGCGGAGTGGTTGAATGGCGCGAAACAATGTGGGCAACTTTACCGGCCGAACGTGCGTACATCAAGCATGATTGAGGTTTCTTCCCCTTTCGCCTTCACTGGCTTGGCAGCTGGCCATTCGTCTGATCGCCCTGGTTCATCGCAGGTTTGATCCGTGTCCATTGAGTGTTTTGCAGTTTTGAGACCGAGCCTTTTTCCCACTGACTGCAGGTCTCCGACGTGCTAAAAGAGAAGGGCTTGGTCCGAACTAGGAAGCACGTGACGCGTCTCTTCGATGAGAGCGGGTTCGACAAAAACGCGACCTTAGACGCTCAGCTGCGCGGATCCCTTCGAGCGGCCACGTTTTTGGCAAATAAACCAACCACACTCGACCGAACCATGGTATTTCGTTTGCAAAGTTGGGGTTCCCTTCTTCGGTCTGCCTGGGTCCCGGCAATTCTCACCCCCCGAATCTTCACAAATGCCCTGGCTTGCCTTTCTTCAGTGGCATGTGCCAGCCAGTATAGAAATTGGGCATGCGAGTTGTTTTTCAGTTGAGTTGCTCTTTACAGCTGGCAACAACAGAAGGATTGATTGTCAGGTGGCCAAGACAAATTCAGACTGGCTGGGGCGAACTTGAAATGCTCCCCGGCCTGCTGTGATTCTCGCGCAAAGGTCAGGGGTCAACACTCCGGGCTGTTCAAAACGGATCCAACCCGGAGGGAAGGTACCTAGACCAGTCTCGTTTAGAGACCTTCTGCAACCTTTCATGTGCAGCCAGCCATGCGCGTTTTTTTTTCTCCCCCCGAAAGCATGGCGAAGGGTTCTTCCGCTGGGTTCTCTTGAGTTGTTCTCATGAGAGTCATTACAAGGTGTCATTGCAAGGAATCAGCATCATGAAAGTCATTGCAAGGAGTCATTGCAAGGAATCATCATCATGAAAGTCATTGCAAGGAGTCATTGCAAGGAGTCATTGCAAGGAGTCAAGGAGTCATTGCAAGGAGTCATTGCAAGGAGTCATTGCAAGGAGTCATTGCAAGGAGTCATTGCAAGGAGTCATTGCAAGGAGTCATTGCAAGGAGTCATTGCAAGGAGTCATTGCAAGGAGTCATTGCAAGGAGTCATTGCAAGGAGTCATTGCAAGGAGTCATTGCAAGGAGTCATTGCAAGGAGTCATTGCAAGGAGTCATTGCAAGGAGTCATTGCAAGGAGTCATGGCAAGGATTGCAACTTGCACTTGACTCCTTGCAATTGCAACTTGCACTTGACTCCATGCACTTGCAACTTGCACTTGACTCCATGCACTTGCAACTTGCACTTGACTCCATGCACTTGGCTCCTTGCACTTGGCTCCTTGCACTTCCTTGCACTTGCAACTTGCACAATGACTTGCTTGACTTGCACTCCTTGCAATGACTCCTTGCTGCAATGACTCCTTGCAATGACTCCTTGCAATGACTCCTTGCAATGACTCCTTGAAACAAGCAAGGAGTCAAGTGCAAGTTGCAAGTGCAAGGAGTCAAGTGCAATTGACTTGCGAGGAGTTAAAATCTCTTCTTAGGGCGGCGGGGTAGTGCCGACGACACTACACGAAAATCGACCCTCTGCGGGGATCGGCGTGGTCGAGGTGCAAAAACCCATGGTTTTTTGCGATTTCTAAAGTTCCCGCGCGACCCTCTGCGGGGATCGGCGTGGTCGAGGTGCAAAAACCCATGGTTTTTTGCGATTTCTAAAGTTCCCGCGCGACCCTCTGCGGGGATCGGCGTGGTCGAGGTGCAAAAACCCATGGTTTTTTGCGATTTCTACAGTTCCCGCACGACCCTCTGCGGGGATCGGCGTGGTCGAGGTGCAAAAACTCGAGGTTTTTTGCGATTTTTAACATGCTCGCGCGACCCTCTGCGGGGATCGGCGTGGTCGAGGTGCAAAAACTCGAGGTTTTTTGCGATTTCTGCGGTGCTCGCGCGACCCTCTGCGGGGATCGGCGTGGTCGAGGTGCAAAAACCCATGGTTTTTTGCGATTTCTGCGGTGCCCGCGCGGGGATCGGCGTCTCGAGGTTTTTTGCGACTTTTGTTGTTCGAACTGGTCCTCGGGAGTTGTCTCGTGGTTCGCGCGCCTGCTCCCGGAACCGGCGGGTCGCGGGTTCGATTCCTCCCTGGTCCGCGGGCGGGCGTCGCAAGATGCAACTTGCATTTTAAAGCAACTTGCGCAGAGCAACTTGCGCAGAGCAAGTTGCACAGAGCAACTTGCGCAGACCAACTTGCACCGACCAGTTTGCGCAGAGCGCCTTGCCTAGAGCAACTTGCGCAGAGCAACTTGCGCAGAGCAACTTACGCAGAGCAACTTGCACAGAGCAACTTGCACAGAGCACCTTGCCTGGTGCTGTCTCGCGCTTGCTTCACGAATGCTTCGCATAGGGAAAAAGAACGCATCCTGCAGCGTTGGGCCGACCTCGCTTGCGATGTTCTGCTTTCGGGCCAACCGTGGTCTAGTTTTTTTAAGAATGGTTCTCTTGTAGCCCTACTTTGGTATGACGGGCTAAAAAGGTTACTAACATGATCCTTCCAGGGCTATGTTGTTTTTAGCTCATTTCACTGAGTTCCTGGACTTTAGTCACTTTCTGGGCTTGAAAAACCAGTGTGCTTATTTCGTGTGGCCGATCCACGGAAAGTGGGTGAAAGTGCCTCACAGTCTGATGATTTGGGCAGTAGACGGTCCCTCCCCGAGCCGGACTATGCGGGGGGAGATCCTTACAGTGGGTGGCTTTCTTGTGAATGTCCCTTGAAGCCAAGGCAAAAAGGGTACCAACTCTAAGCTCTAAATACCAGACTCGTTTTCAATCCGCCAAACATCGACCAATTTGCCGCCCTTTTCCGGCAGCAACTTTTGACCCGCCTGGGAAACGGACCACGGGACCACGGGCTCGGGCCGTCGGGCGCCGAGGACTTCACCCAGCTCTGCATTCTCCTGGTGAAGCTGCAGAAGCGCCGGAAGCAGCGGAGCTTGACGCCTCAGACGCTCGGCCTCCATTTGTTTTGTTGGTTTCAAAGGCGGTGCAAGCAGTGGAAAGCCGCGGAAAAGTCGGTGTTTGCTGGGATCTTTCGGTGTTTGATGTTTTAAGGTGGGCGAAAGAATTAGTTGCTACACGATTGTCGGCTTCCTCGTTTCACCTGAGTATAGGTTGGCTACAGATGAAGCAGAATCAGAAGAATGCTTAGCATGCCCTCGGAGTGGGTTCTGACAAGGCTTTGGTCAGAATTTCTCGGAATTCTGGAGGAGACAATGCAAATTCGCAAGACTTGCCCTGGTTGCTTGACACTTCCATTGTCGGACGCATACCATGTTCGCTCGCCACTTCTGTACAAAGCATTGGTGAAAAGCTAGGGGACGCTCTTGCAGGATTATATGAAACCCCTCACCACACATCCTCGCATAGGAGATTCCTGTGCAAAGGCTTTTTTGAGCTCCGTGTTGACGGAGAAAGGCGCAATGACATTCATTGGGTCAAGAAGCCCTCTCCAATCACAAGGGCGACTTGGGAGGGTTCCATGTTAGTCGGCAGGGGGCTTGATTGCTATGTGGTAGGACCTGTGAACACACATGTCTTCCCGCTCGTCAAGAAACAGTTGGGAACTTTTTGCGCAGGAGCAATAGCCTGGGTTGTTCAAAAACAACCCTTCATCCTTACCTTGGGTTACGAAGCGCCAGTTTGCACTGGCTTTCCAATAAGGATTTTGGATTGTCTATTGGCCAATAGCCAATAGGAACCCCTGATCAATCAAGCCTGGTTGATTTTGATCCCATTTTCTTTTGGTGGGATCCCTTGACTGCCACGGGTTGAAGGCTCAATCGCCTTGCAAGGACCTGCAGCTGCGCGGATTTGTATGCCGAGGGCTTTACGGTGGAGGAGCTGGTCATGACGCGCGGCTGCGAAAAAGAAAGCAATAAACGAAACTCATTGAATCCACGAACCCGATGAATTGCCCAAAGCTGCCGTTGTGTGTGCGTGTCCCTACCTATCCATTTACCTGCCTGTTGACCTACTAGATGTTTGTATCCAACCGTTTGCCTGCTCAGTGGAATCGAAAGTTAATCGTGTTAAAACAACCTTGGCTGAAGCAATTCAAGCAAGTTTGTCCTTTTTTAGCAGGTTTGTCCGGACCCCACAAAAATAGAACCAAACCAGATGTTGAAACTGCTGTAGGAGGGCAAAGGCTTGTGAAGTGACCAAGGTGACAGGTGTTCGCCATCCTATTGGTGGTGAGACTGTTTTTCAAGATCCCTATTCACCGCCATTTTTGCAGAACAGCACGGATGCCCACACCCACTTGCCGCAAGAGAAGCGAAAGATAAGTCATTTGGCCAGAGTGCGCTTCAGATGATGGAGATGGTGTGGGCCAACTCATGGACGATACACACGCCACGGAAAGTGTTTGGTTTGTTTGCATTTAATTCCCATGAAGCAACTATCATCTCCTTGTATGGTGCAAACGCTTCCTGAGCCAATGTGCATAGCGATGCTTCCCCCAGTGACCCACTCTCATGCTTGCAGCCAAGCTGCAAGAAGGAAGCCGCAAACTTACGCATCCCAAGCATCCTGGCAACGAGGCACGGGCCGACAGCAAACGTGCTTACGACGGAGTTTGCTTTTGCGCCTGTTCTGATGGTGCCTGGAGCCATTCCGCCAATAAAACAGTTGGGGCTAGTATGGCCACCGTTGTTTACTGAGCCTTTCATGAGTTGCATCATCTAGATTGAGTCCTTGCCGTTCTTTTCATGTTGAAATTTAGGGATGTTGGTTGCTTTAAGCAACTTTAATCTGGAGATCTGAGGTGTGGCTTCACGCTCCGCGATTTCGAGCAGATGCGGTTGCCAGCCAAGAAGCTCTCAGGCTCGCCGGAAGGAAAGCTTGCTGGCTCCAAAAGAACTACATTGCCCATACAAGTGGGAACACCCAGAAAAAGGGGTGGTTGCACATAAACCCCAATGTGTGTTGTATGTAGATATAAATATATAGTATATGTATATATGTATGTATTTATTTGGTTTTTATGGTGGCCAACCAGGGTTCTCAATTCAAAACCACCTGGAGTCCCCATGGCCATTTCAACACGGTGCCATGAAGGGGCATCTTTCCGTATTTTCAAAAGGGTCTTGGACAACCCCCAAATTTTCGGAGCCCGACCAAAAAGCACAGAAAAGGAACCAAAACCGCCAAAACCGCCAGGGAGGGTCATTGAAGGGTCTCGGAGAGCGAGTGGGCGAGGCGGCTTTTCCGCGCTCGAGCTGCGGAAAGCAGGCGCGGCTGCACATCTTGGCAGGGTCATTGGTGAGTGCTTCTAGCCGTGCCTCCCCATTCTCTTCAAGGATCCTTTTGTTCAGACAATTGCCGAACAACAAAAAACATGGGTGATTTCTGAAAGGAACCATGGGTGAACAGAATGTGGAATCAACCCTTGTGGTCAGCATCCGCCATTCCAGAAAATGAAGCCGGTGCCTTTTCTTTCCCACTCCGCTTTTCCGGCCTGTCAGGCATGCTGATGCATGAACCATCCAGTCGGATCAATTGGGGGACGTTGAATCACAACATTTATCTACAGCAAGATAAGTCCAATCAAATCAAAGCCGAGCAGAAAAGAATACTGTAAAAGGGGCCTTGTTGCCGTCCACAGGGTGATTTGGGTTTTTTGTGCGTTTGGGCTCCGGCGGTTTTCTGTCGCATGCATTTTTGTGGGGAAGGCACTTGCACCTTCAATGGTTGCACGCAGGGAAAAGCGCGGCAAAGAGGCAAGACCCAGATGCAAGTAGCCTGGTTGCCTACAGTCGCAACTGGATCCGCGTAAGACTAATTACAACGTGCTCATCAAGGAAGAGACTTGTTCTTTCAGTCAACCTGTTGCTTTTTTTGGGCGGGGAAGATCTCACTGTTTGCTAGGTTGATCCAAGTTGAGACTGGTTGACCCTGCTTGCCTTTAAAGGGTACCCCTACAGAAACTCAAACCCACGCAACCTTTTTTCGGAGCCCATTCGCTTTTGTCCAGGCTACTCTGCAGGAGACCTGCGTAGAGCAGGCATGGGCCTCATCGAGCTCAGGCGGGGCTTTGAACCCCCATGTCTTTGGTATCTTTGAGGTTTCTGCGCGGGTGTTGGACTGGAAACATAGGAGTGAAGCCGCCACCAACATGGAATCTTACCTCTCCAAACATGGAACCTAACAGAAGGCCCTTCTGAAAGGAACATGTTTGCCTGCAGAGTGCTTTTCTGCTTCCATGTGGGCGGTGAGCAAAGTTTGGTTGAGGAGAAGTCGCCGAGCCCATCTAAGAAAGCCAGACCCCGAAGGTGCTTTCGAAGGTAACCTTCCATCGACAATTCAGCAAATTTGACACGCACCTCACTTGGGAGTGCGCTAGATTAAAAGGCTTGGGGTTATTTCCATCTTTCTACATTAGGACACCATTGTGAGCCTCTAAAAGGTTGGTGTTGGTTTTCTTCACCATGGACCATTCCCCGTACCAGGTCGGGTTGCCCCCTGCCTTGTCCCTTCTACCATGTCCCTTTTAGGAAACCCTTCAGGAAGAAGTTGTCAACCCCAGGCAGTTTTCCGGACGCCACTCAAAATCTGAGCCTTCGGGTCCCTGCAAGCTAACATAGCGCCCGAAATGGAGATTTGCAAGAGGAGCATTAGGTACCCGAACGCGAACCCGAACCCCAGGTTAGGTTAGGGGTTAGCCGGGGTACATTCTGAAGAGGAGATAGCTCCTTGTTGGCTTTCTGGGTTTGTTCATCTGCAAGGTCGCCTATCGCCCCCCTTTTAAGAACTCCATAAGGGGGAGTCTCTCCAAATGAAATGCGGTCCTTTTGCTATGGTTTTGGAGGGGGACCAAAGAAGCCAACCATTCTGTTTGTCCATTCTGTCTGGCAAGGACAAAGCCCTACATGTCCACTTTCGGGGCCCCAAAGATGGTCATGAGTTTTAAGAGTTGGACCAAGCTAAGTGGGTAGTGGACATAAATCCCTTAAAGAGAACGTCCCCAATTAAAATTCAAGGCCTTGCGGTTATGTGTCAAAATAGCGGGATTTCCCGGAATGGACCTATGCTTGGTGTCCTTTCTCGTTTTCCGTCAAAGGTTCTGCTTTTGGGCCAGCCACAGGGAACTTGCCATTTTAGGGACTCCCTGAGTTCCCTGAATCAGACTTTCGGAGTTTGGACCATTTGATTGGTAATATATATATATATATATATATATTGAAGCCCATCCAGTTGATCGGAAGTGACCAGGGTAACGAAAAGCACCCCCTTGCCATGGGGATGTGTCTTAAAATGGAATAGGGGACCCCACAAGGATTTTAGGTTTCTGTTTGTTCCCCTTTAACACAACACCCCAAAAGGCTACCAACTCCGACAAAGACAAACCCACAAGATGGAGAACCCTTGTTTGGTTCATCACTTTGCGGGAACACCCCCATAATTTACAGGGGGTTAATCCGGGGTCATCGTTGCCTGCAGAGGGAAACCTTTGCCATACCCTCCAACAAGAATGGGAGCTGACGATCGGAGGGGTTTGGAAGTCCCTCCTTTTCAGAACGTCCCCCTCCCAAGCGTGGAAGCTGACAGTTGGGAAGTCTGCCCTCCTTTTCCTTTTCATCCACTTCCATTCTTGGAAAGAGGGCGCCTCCTCCCGAAAGAAACTACCATGGAAGCCAAAAAAATTGGCTTTGGGTTAGAGGCTGGCCCTCCATTTCCCAAACAATCCGACTGTATGCAAGATATACATTTAACCGCATGGGTCAAATGTTGGTTTTCATTGCCAGCCGGATTGGGTCTGGGCTTTGTCCCGAATCCGCGGGAAAGAAGAGACCCAAAGTTTGGGAATGAACCGTTGGAAGGCATTCCCTTTAATGGTGGACTCTCTTTAATGTTACCCCCCCCTGAACAGTGGAACCAGTCGGCGGGACTCTCTTTAGTGAAATCCTGGGGGTCTGGGAGGGGCAGTACTTACTTTAGCATTGCCAATTCTACTTTAGTATTGCTAAGGCTGACTCTCAGATCGCCAGTACTTACTTTCGTATTGCCAATTCTATTTTAGTATTGCCAAGGCTCGTTTCTCAGCAACCCCCAAAACCAGTTGGACACTAAAGAGAACCCCAAAACAGTCACATTAGAGAGGATCTGGGCCTCTTGTGCGCACCCCCCTTTGTGTGACTGTTTGCCCGCACTTTTGTGTAAAGAAGTTATCTTCAATTTGATGGTTTGGGGACCACTTCAAGAAAAGGATTTCCCAATGTTTGCCAGGATTTGTTTGCACGTTTTTTTGCCCGACTTGTTTGCCAAGTTGTTGTTTCCCAGCGTTGCTTCCGGCAAAAACACTTTCAATAATATAGAGGACCCCTAAAGCAGTCAAGTCAAACAGTTCTGAATTAGAAAAAATGTTTCCACAATAGGGAGTACTATTAATAAAGGAGGTCCAACATTAAGAAGAAGAAGCCACCAGTTTGACAATTCTTTATCGGGGTCATTCCATTTCTCATTCCCTGAGAACCAGCAGGTTGTTGGACTGGAGACATAGGTTGTTGAACTTTCCTGGAAGAAAGCCACAACTTGCCACAACTTGCTGGTGCTCAGTGAATGAAGGAAAGCAACGTTGGAAGGGATTCCCGAAAGAAGGACACCAGTTGGATTCCATTTCCCTTACTTACCCCAAACCCCAAATCATTGGGAAAGAGCCCTGAAAAAAAGTGCCCAGGTTGAATTGTTCTTTGGTTTGGTTTCCCTCCCCAGTTGCCGGGTGAACCACCCACCTACTAGAACCTAACACCACCAATTGCCTTTTTTGGCTTTAGTCCTTTCCCCCAAACCCCAAACCCCAAATCCCGGTTGGCTTCCCTTCACTGCCTTCCCATTTCGCCCCAGGACCTGCGGCTTCAGCCTCTCGCAGCTGCGCACCGCCGGCTTCTCCGCCGCCGGCTTGGCGGAGGCCAACCGCCTCTCGGCCAAATCGCCCCCGGGCGAGGGGATGCGGAACCGCAAGGTGCCACAAAAATCAAGATAGAAATGTCTGGATTGGACAAAGCGTTTCTGGAAACATCGGTTCGAGTAGATTCCTCGGTGCGAAACGGATAGTTCTTACATGCAACAAACCAAGTAATATAGAGGAATCTACTTATTTAGGGTTCACGGTTCTGTGTACTACAGTTGAACCCACCCCGTGTTTTGAAGGGTGTTTTGTGTTTTTTGTGCGGGGTTTTGGGTGTTGCTTTGGGTTGTTTGTGGTTGTTTGCAGTTGTTTGTGGTTGTTTGTGTGGGTTGTTTTTGGGTGTTTTTTTTGGGGGGCGGGGTTTTGGTTGGTACAAAGGACTTGCTGATAGGGTTGAAAGGGAAGCAGACAAGAAAACCGACATCATTGGGGACACCAAGATTGGGTCCTATTTGCCGGCAACAAAAATCAAGTACCTCAAACAACACACCAAATCTACACTCCAGCCCAGTCATGATGGTTGCTTCCCCTTTTCCACTTGGGCGCGGCTCGTCTTTTGAGGCTTCGGCAAACCAAGTGCAAACCGACCTGTTTGGGGGGGGTCCGTCGAGACAACACATATTTAGGGTCTCCAAAACGACTTTTTGGGTTAGACTCAATGTGAAACGCCTATGTCCAGCACCCTTCTGTTTGTTTCTTCTAGTCATGATTAAACGTGATTTTAGCATATCCCACCCCGCCTCACTCAACTGGAAGGAAGCTCTAAAATTGACACAAATGTTGAGTTTTCATTCTAAGCGTGCCACTTCACCTCGGTGCATAAGGGGGAAGAGAAGAAACATCACTTGGGGGGGAGTGATCGGTTTTGACGTGCTGTCTCACTTTGTGGCGAGCTCGCCAATTGGGGTCAAACGAGCTCGTTATGATTATAGGTCCCTTGATGCAAAGACACCAGTTGGGAGTTGTGCTTTATCAAGGAGGGCTCCATAAGAGGCACGCTGAAACAGTTTCCTGAACCCAAAAGAGGACATAGGAGTTTTGTGGAACATTTCGTGAGATCTCCACATGCCTTCCAAATGAACATAGACTTGACGTTTCGACCAAGCCTGATACTTTTTCCCTCGCGGGGCTAAAGCATCAACGCTCGTGCCAACGCACCCCTGCCCATTTTTCCTGCCACGCCTAATGCTTCGATGTCGAAGATTTTTTTGGGCGAGGTATCCTTTGGGCAGTTCCAGTGTCAAGGAAATCGCATCATTGCTCCAGCACATTGATATGATTTGGGCCCGGCTTCCTTTTGGTGTTTACGACAAATCTGAAGCTGGGTTGCTGATCGGATGGGATAGGTGGGTATTTTCCTTGGTTACCAGTCTGCTCTCGAGCGGTGCCACCTCAGGAACTATGCATAGCTGCTTCAGCGTGGGTGACTTCACGCTTTTGCCGCAGATCGGAAAGAGCAACTTGGCAACCAGCGGTGAGCGAGCCGAGTTGCCAAATCGATGCACTCAGATCGATTTGCTTCAATGAGTTTACATTTTGTGGTGCCCTGATACTGAACCGGAATTAAACATATCAATTTCAGTTGGGGGGCAATTGCCGAGGCACTGCAAACAGGGATCGAATCTGGGATGGGCGATGGGGCATCTTTTTCGGAGAAAACGCAGCAGGCCTTCGGGTCTTGGGCCGGCTGACTGCAATCTCTTGAAACCGGTGGAGGCCATCCCAGGTATTACACTTCCATCAAGCTACACAGACGTTGCGTCGCTGAAGGACTTGTCGGGTACCTAATCACAGCTTGATTGCTCTTACGATATGAGTATTCTTCCATTTCCTCGGGGCCCCTGCACCGGTAGATGGTTGCTCCCAGTCATGGAGGGCCACCATCCAAACTGCAAGATTGTCCATCCACAGCCTGCAACACAAAGCTTCGGCGTCTTCTGTCGACAGCTGTTGTTTGCTGGTTTGCTTGCCTTCATTTGGTGAAGTGGTGCCGTGTTAGCTCTCAAAGGGAAGTTGTCGTGCTTGGCATGTATTTCGTCTTTGTAGTGGCACGCACCGGCAGCACAAGTGAATGCCGTGCTTGGATGTTTGCATTGGCTGGCGCAAAGCTTGTTTGGATGACGGTCCCATTTACATAAGCCATCGGTTCAATTCTTCAGCAGTTGCCCTTTGGTAGCTTTCCCTGGGCAGGTCCACGCAAGGCTAGGGCCCCACACCAGCGGCCCACGGAATATGTTCGGGAGGACTTCGAGAATTGGGACACTGGCTGACCTCCAAACCATTCTAAGTGAGCTTGCTCTCCAAGGTCGGGCAGCCACAACCACCCATTTGGAGCACGCGCTTTCGTGTGGAAGCACCGTTACAAGATCAAACCAGGAGAAACAGATACACGCATGTGGTGTGTCCTTTTTGGGGGACCCCGAAAATGGTGTTGTCCTTTGGCTTCCCTTTTCAACCACCCCAACGGGGTCAGTCCGAACAAGACACCCAGATGCATATACAGACATATATGTATATATACACATGTATGTACATATACCGCTCACATACCGTTGCAAGCGATTCGACGTTAGTGATGAGTGTTGTCAATTTGATTTAGAGTGACTTAGAAGTCAACGGTTCAAAGCTCAAGCGAAATAAGAAGCCGATTGATTCAGCTCTGCGTCGCGAGCTGACTTTTGAGGCTCATTGGTCTCGTGGAGCACTGCCACCAAGGACCCGAGTTGGATGTTTGATTCCACATGGGAGTTTTTTCAAGGGTGTGTAGCTGGAGCTGACTAGTGGTAGCTCGAACTCATTGAGGACAGTTTTGCTTGTAGATAAAGCAAGCCTACGCTTTTTGTTTGGGCCTTCGACTCTGGAAGTGAGAATCATGGTTCAATCCATCTCATGGAGGGTGTTCAAAGTAATTAAAAAAGTGCTTCCCTTCCTCCTAAAACCCCCATACCATTGGGGTGTGTGTGGGACCCGAAAAAGGATTTCGGTTTTCCCTCCAGTTTCCCTTGTCCCCCAGCCCCGGAACCCTCTGCTCTATCGACCCCGAGCTTGGTTCCCCTCAATTGGTGATTCGGATGGGTTGGGGATCTGAACCCCTTTGTAGAGGGAGGCTGGGAAATCCAAACCACCGGGCTCCAAACCAGCCCTTTTGAGAGCGGATTTGTCCCGCTCCATTCCCCGAAACCCGGGCTCCAAGCCACCCGTTTTGAGCAGAGCTTCCCTCACACCGGGCGCCCCAGCTAGGACGTGCTCGCCGCGCAGCGCGCCACCATGACGCCGCTCATCCGCGAGCACACGGACGGGCGCCACAAGATCCGCGCCTTGGAGTCCCGCTTTTGGGGGGCGCGGTCTCTTGGGGCGAAACCAAAACTAGGTCCCCCAGTGCCCTTCTCACCCACTTTTTTGGTTGGGAGGGCTCCCCTATTTAACAGGAAAAAAAACCAGGTACCCTTATTCTAACCTCTCTACTGGAGGACCTAGAAAAGCTAAATGGAGGTCAAAAAGCAGGTTTGGGGATGGAAAAGCAGGTCATCCTGTGGCATTTTACGGCCCAGAGATCAGAAGCCCAATGGCGCTCAACAACCAGACCTGGGGATAGAAATGCAGAGGATGACCGCTGCAATGGCACCCCGTTTCAATTTTGATGGATGTTTTCACTCAAGGGCTAGTTCCTGGGGAAGTGGTTTCGCGCCAATCCACTTAAGTGAGTCGGTTTCCTTTGGGGGCCCCTTTGCAATTTAATTTACAAAAATGGCACCCTTGTTTGAGCGGCGCCCTTCGCTTTTTGGGCTGGTTTGCGACCCACTTCAAGCATCGTGAACACTCGACGCCAAAGTGGGTTCCCTTTTTCTACCAAGCCCAGACACCTGAGTACTTTCAGCAACGGAGCCGAACAGCTAAGCGAAGGAGGCAAGATTCGCCACAACTTTCTTGTTGCGGGTCCCCCAGATTTGGCACTCGGCCGGGATCCCCCTACCTGGGATGTGTTTGTTTGTTTTGTGGACAGGCTGAAATCAACGGTAGCGGCATGGATTCCAAGACAACAGCCCCCAACAGGCTTCCGATGACTACAAAGAAAGACAGCCCATCGGTATCGTCCATCCTGCTTATGCTGCTATTTAGCTAGGTGCAAAGAAGCAAAGAACGGAAGGAACAATATGCAGCAAGGAATCCAGGAACATAGGTGGTCTTTCCGGTTGGTTGCAGTTTGTTCCTGTGCTAGAACCATCAGTCCATCGCAAAGGACACCACCAGTCCTCGCCGGCAGTGCCCCGTAAAATGTGGTTTTAAACAGGACACTTTGCGTGCGGGAGATGCATGGAGCAGTAGCTACATCTCAGGTTGGTTTTCATCCAGGGTCGACATTCGCGCACGCGCAATTTCTCAGCTGCGTGTCGCTTTTCGGGGACCTCCCTCAAAAGAAATGCGTTTGTCCTTTTGGTTTCCCGGTGACCCCCATTTAAAAGGGTACCCTCAAGAGAACACCACCCCCAGTTTGGCAGATCTGAGGCAGCCCGTTCAGCAAGAGCCTGCCGAGCTTCCAAGAGAAGCGACTCCCGGTACCCAAATGAGGCATTCGACGCGCGACTCGCCCCTGGCTTCCAGTTGTTCAGTGGCAAGCTTCAAATGCCTTGCTCGGTGGCTTCGGCACCAAACGTGGTCAAGCCGGAAGCGGGTTCCGGGTCTTTGTCTACCGAGGTCACTGGGCAATGGGTTTGTTAACCATGGAGTCAAAGCAATCCTCAATCAAGCCTTCATCCATGAAGGTGGGGAGGCCCCAGAAGCAAAGCTGCGATGTTGATTTTGAGTATTGGAGGTGCATTTTTGGCTGGTGTCGTTTTCTTGAGCGCTCGAACCGTAGCAGGTGATGGTGTTCAGATGGCCTTGACGGATTGCAGAGAAAACGAGCCAATCCTGGTACCTCCTTTTGGCCTTTTGGTTTGCCTTTGGTTTTTACTGCGTCATTTTTTCACGCCTTTTTCAACCACGTGCACCTCAGGTCGTTTTTTTCAAGCACTGGCATGTCCGATGTAACAGTCAAAGGAGCTCACCTTCTTGGGGATCTCGAGAGCGAGGTCGCGAGGTCGCAATGGAGCCCACGCCGATCTGCCAAGCAGTCGCGTGGGACAGGAAGCAGTGAGATCTGGGCCGAAATCCCAGTTCAGTGAAATCTGGAAATGTCAGAAAGGTTCTCACCCTAAGAACCCTAACCAAGGTAGGTTCTAGGAACCCTTCTTTTCGACCTTTCAAATCCAAGATTGCGTGTGGGACCCAGGGTCAAGCCAAAAACGGGATGGACCCCAATGTGGTTTTCCACCAGGGTCACTGCGTTTCCGGGAGGGCTTGGATTGGTGGTTTCGGTTTCAAACCCGGTTCTTGCAGAGGGCACATGGGAACCCACCCGCTCACCTCTAAACCACCCATCCGAACCACCCGTTGAAGGGAAGCTGAATCAAGATGAGTAACCGACTTTCCCATGTCCTCGGGTAACCCACAAAACTCGGATTTCATGGCCTGAATTGAGCCTGACCAGGCTCCGCCGCGGTGTTCAGGAGAAAAGGCCAAAATTTTGAGGTTTGGGTGTGTCTTTTTTGCGGGTTCCCCCAAGCGATGGGCTCAAGACACGGCCGTTTCACCTCCGCCCGGGTCAGTTTTGCCTAGTGCAACTGCAGAGAAGCCGAGTGTTTTTTGGCGAGCTGTGGGCATAGGACGAGTTGTCCAGGATTGGGCCGATGCGTTGGCAACAGGGGCAGGTACGGTATAGGTCTCCGCCTCGGCTGTTGATTATCAAACCCAAGTTGTATTGATTTGGGACTTCAGTTGGCGGGGTCCATGCCTGTTTGTGTATACGCATGTTTGCATATGTATATACATACATATATATATATATATATATATATATACGTAGCTGCATGTGTGGTTGCGGGTAATGTGCGCATGTGTCGGTTGGAATGGATCAGCGAGTGCACAGTCATGAAAGCGCGCCGCGCGGTTTTCAAAGACTACCATCATTTCATGGCATCTTCTTTGCTTCATGATTGATGACAAGGTCGCCATCATGTGGTCACATAAAAAGTTGAGTAAGGGCTCAGTTGTTTGACGTTCAGAGCAGTGAGTTTGACATGACCAGTGAAAGTCGAACACCTCGTTTCTCAAATTCCCTGGGTCAAAAGCTAAGTTGAGCTTTCCGTGGAACAAACCAACGTCAATTTAATGGAAGAGGTCCGGAGCGCTCGACTTCCGGAGCAAGATTCGGCATCTCTGAAAGTTGGTTTAGTTGACCAAGTCAACCAGAGCTTGCTTGGCACAAGCCCCACAGACCTCCTGACCAGGAGGCAGCTGGAGGCATTTGCAGCCCTTGTATAAGGAGGGGGGGACCTCCAACCGGGCCGCTGGTTTCCTTTTGGCGGGCAAATGGAAAGCAATGTGCAAGGGGATTGGGGGGGGGGGGGCCTGGTGATGTCCACTCAGTCGAGATATTTGTTGTGTTTTGCGGAGGCCCGATGTCTCGTCTGGGAAACGCATCTCGCGCTTCCACGTGGGGTGCGACGCTTCTTTTTGCCTGGCACGCTCCTTTCTTGAAGGTCTGCGAGGCCGGCAACCGGACTCGCAGATTTCCACGTGTTGCTGTCAGATGCCAGCAAAAGGATCATCTTGCGCACCGGTGCTCATGCGAGAGGCAAGTTTCAACACGGGTGTGTTTTTTGGCAGGGCGCCCCCCCGTTTCCCCTGAAAACCAACCAAAAAGGGGTTACCTAAAAAAAAGACACGCCCATTGAAAGAGGGTTACAAAAACTCTTCCAGACAGTGGTGTGGAAGTCGTAAAGGGGGCGAGCCACTGCACCATTGCCTTTGACGGCTGGTGACACAAACCAAAGCTAGCTGGGGTAAAAGCGCAAGCTGCAGCTTGACGTGTGCTTGGCACGAGAACATCAGAGTAATGGACAAGGATTTGAATTCAGAAAATGGGGTTGATAGTCCAGTTTCTGGACTAGGAATATGTTGCGATAGTCAGATGTATGTTCCAGACACGAGAAGTTAAATGATTGGTAAGACGTGTTGATTTGGCAAACCGAACGTCTCCACTTATTTGGCCATCTCAGGGGCTGAGTCGGAGAGCCTTCTGGCATGCCGTTCCCGGCAGCCTGAAACTGAAGTTGTGCATCTCAAGCATCGTCGTGGCAAGTCACCATGACCCTTGCCAAAATGGGGCTATCACACAAGGGGTCCTCACACCATGTTTGAAGGGTCATAGCTCCAGGTTCTTGTTATTTCTCTGCGCCATGTCGGGTTTCATCACAACCCCGGGTTCCTTTTGCCGTTTTGTGTCGCCTCAAACCTTTGGGCCCTATGGCATCGCTTCCCCCCACGAAACCCACGATCCACGTCGGACCGGTCCCCTAGAGGCCTTCGGCTCAAGTCACGCGCACAAGACGAGCGTCGAGGCTTGAAGGACTCGGAGGGAACCCGAACTCAATTCGGATGGCTAGGTCCCCCAGTGCCTTTCTCACCCTTTTTTGGTTGGGAGGGTTCCACTACTAAAATAGACTACAGAAAAAAGTTGGAACCCTTATTCTAACCTCTCTACTGGAGGACCTAGAAGGGGTACTTCCGGCACTATGAACGGACCTTTGACCTGTCAATACGTTTTCCAGGATTTCTGATATTGGGCCAAGGTTCCGAAAGCTGATCAAGTCTTGTTTCCGGCCCTTTCGCATGCTTTTGGCACGCGCACCAAGCCTTCCTCACCCCAAACCTTTTTGCCAACCCAGTCGCTGCCTCTTTCTCCGACCAACCCACCCAAAACCCTAAGGCCCAAGATGAATCTTGCGGGAATGTCTCTTGTGCAACACTTTAGGCCCAAAATCTGCGCTTCAACATCCCAGTTGTTCAGTGGCACTCTTTTCCCTTTCTGTTTGGGTTGCAAAGACGGGAATCAACCAAAATGCTTTCTGGACAGGACAGCCATGGCCGGCCTGGCGTGGAGCTCAGGACCAGGATGTGAGGACCTTTTCGATTTAGTGCCACGTTTGGGACGATGGCACGCAGGGTTCCCAGATCCAGGACGGAGCCCCCATTTGGCCCCAAAGCCTTCCGCGGGAGTGCAAAGGCCAAAGAAGAGCCAGCGTTTCGGGGAAGTCAACGCATTCGGGGTTCACCATGGGGGCCATGGGCCCGTCTCCGATTGGAAAAGTCTATCGCTCAACGATGGGTAAAGCGAGCTCGGGTTCCAAGAGGTCCGAAAGTCCTTCCGAGTTGTGAGCCTTGGAATTTGAGGTCAAGCGATGCGATAAGGTCGAGCGAAGTAGGCAAGCGCGCAGCATTCTTCTCCGAGCCGAACTTCCGAACTCGTTTTGCGGGGTGGGGCGGGCGGGCCCATGAGAGCAAGGTGGCCTTCAAAGGAGTCATAGCCCTGGGTTGAAAAGAATGAATGCAGGGGGGGGCGCGTTTCTTCCAGCTGGCAACCGGGACGTCAGCTTGCTTGCACTTAGCATGTCTGCCCAAATATTAAGTGGATGTAAAGGTTCATGCCGCACGTTCCTGGGGTCCAAAAACCACTTTCGGGGCCAGGGGAAAGAAGCGCTTTTGAGGTTGCTGGCGAGCCGGAGAAGCAGTTCGAGTGGCATGAGACCTACAGGGCGGGGGCCTGAAGACCACCTACTCACCTACTCGCGTCGGTCAGTGAGTCCCCAAGAATAACATGGTCAATTTCCCTTGGTTTGAAAGGATCCATCTACGAAGCAAATGGTAGAACAGGCGGCCCCTAAAGAGGGAGAGTCCGTCTTTGGCCGAATTGCCACGGAGAGAGCTTTGGAAGCAAATGGCTTTCCATCAAACCTGCAAAAGGTCGAACGACCTTTTGCTCACGGGGCTTGGAGCAAGCCAGAAAAGAACCCCGGCGGCTGTTGGACCTTTGTCGGCCTAGCTCTCGAGTTCCCCGCCCGTGAGCTACGGGCGGGTCCACAAACTCAGCGGGTTAGCATATTGATGGCAGTCATTGGGTTTGAGCACCTGCTCTTACCAGTTTGCCCTTTTCCCAGGGTCCAAGTTAAAGACAGCCATCTCTAAACATGTCAATCTCCATGCTGATGCGGACTGCGTGGCTGGCAAGGCTCACAGTGAGAAGGCCATTTTAGCGGCTCGCAAACAAGTCCAATCCACGGAAGTCTAAATGGTGTCTTCTTTCAAGGGACCCCCGAACAAAAGAAAAGAAGGAGGATGAAGGAGGTGTTCCTTTGGGCTCCCTTTAAAGCCACCTGGGCTGCCCCGAAGAAAGACGCCCCCAAGTGGGTTTTCAGCGCGCAGGACTTTGCCAAGAACATGTACCGCACCTCCTACAGCGACATGTCGCGCCACCGCGAGGCCGGAGCTCAATGCCTAAGCTCTGAGGACTGATCTTTGGGGACCACTTTCAATGGCACAATTCATCAACCCAAAGAGGAAGTGCCCCAAAAACAAGATTGCCCGAAAACTGCTGGATTGTGGGGTTCGCATGCGAGCTTGCGGGAGTATGATCAGCTTTCCAAGGACGTGGGGAACGCAAAGTTCAAGCACTGAGACCAAGCGCCTCATTTTCCAGGGTCCATTTTGAAGAACCTCCTGATTTTGACCATGGCTCATTCGCTGGTGTGGGGATGTCTCCGCCTAAAAGAGGAGGCTCAATTGTTCAAGAAAGGCAGAGAACATTGCAGCCAAGTTTGGGTTATGGGTTCGTTTATGGGTTTGGGGAGGGTTTACGGTTTCTTGCGGTTTGTTTAGGGTTGGTTTGCCCGGCTTATCCTAATTGGACTCCATTCCGTTGCAAATCTGGGTTGCTCAAACTCAATCCTCAATGCTTATGCCAGATGGCAGTGGTCCCTTGTTGCGATGTCATTTTTAGCACGGATTGTGAATTAGGATTGGGAATACCCCCCCTTCCTCCGAACATCCCAGCCCCGGCATCTTTCAAGGACTACCGATGCGTACCCCAAGGCTCTTTTTTTGGTGGATTCCAGCGCAAACGACAAATATAGGTAAACAAGCAAACTTATAAATAGATACGTGTTGTATAAAGACCTGCTCAAGGATGCTGGAGATATGAAAATATTGTGATATGTATAGATCTGTTTGCTTGGTCAAGGCTTACGCAATTAGCCGATTTGACCGTTGGAAATATGACCCTTACCATGCCCAAGGGAGAACTTACAATCCCACTTGATCAGCTTGATGCGGGATTGTTTGGACTTGGCTGCTATTTGGTTGAACCGTTTGCCTGCAACATTTTGTTGCACAAGATTGCGTTTCCCCACACAAATCAATCAGTTGCACTTTTTGCGCAGGCAGCAGGCACGAGGAATTTGATTGGTGAGTCAGTTGGCTTGACTGGCTAGAAGCCAGCCAGGACTGGCGGCTCTTAGTGAAACCGCAGTTGGAGTTGGCAAGTCCGAATTGGGACTTCAATCAGCGCTTCCGTCAGCCGCAAAAACTACCAACAAAATCGCAAGAGCCAAATCCGCGCGTGAGAAGTTCTCTGCCAGGTTCACGTGAAGAGCGACCTGCCCTCAGGCTTCGGAGGCTGGGCCTTCGCTCAAAACGCTTTTCCGGGGTTCGCAGTTGTTCTTTCAGGGGGTCACGAGATTCTTCCCCCGAAGCAAGACTCCGTGGAAACGCTCGCCACCTTCGCAGGATCCGCAAAGGAAAATGGAGGAACCCTGGTTCTTGGGGATTCCACTCATTTCCATGGTTGCGAATACTTTGCAACCATGGGGCGTCCATTTCTTTCAACCAGCCGCCAGTACCAAGACGGTTTTTTTTTGTGCCGGTGGGACGGGAAGGCTTTTGGCGGGAGGATTCTTTTTGAAACAGTTGGCTGGGGGGGAGGCCCAAGATGTTGCATTCGTCAATTCTACTCCCCCTCTCCAACGTTTGGCTGGGTGCCAAATAGCCCCTGGCGTGGTTATATGTAGCCTCTTTCCCTTGGCACCCGCTGCCCGGGATCGCGCGAGGCCATGTGCCCTCAGTGCGCCACGACATTCTCTTCCGCAACACCCAGCAGTGGCCTCGTTGGCTCTCGTTTTGACCTCGATGTTTGGACTCAGGTAAGCCTAAACGTCCATGTGCTGAAAGAAGATGTGTGATTTTCCCTTGCTGGTTTTCAGGGAATCGATTTCACTGCTGGATGTTGTTGTTTTTGTGTTTTTTTTCCTCGGGGGACTAAGCAAATGGAAGTTGATTGTCTTAATGGGTGGGTGGTTCGGATTAGTGGTTTGGGGGATGTGAACCCCTGGTTCTTGTGGAGGGTACATGGGAAACCGCCCCTAAGCACCACACCATCAATCCAAACCACCAATTGGAACAAAGCTGATATACACTAGCTTGGCTGCCATATGTGAAATGGTTGCTTCCGCCCACAGAGTAGCAACTAAGTTAAGTGAAGACTTGGTGCTTGTTGGTTTCCCTTTAAACCCATCCAAAGGTACCCACAAAAAAAGTCACATTGATTTCTCATGTAAACCTGGGTTTGTCACGGGAGCTGATCGAAACTGAGGTTCGACAAAGCACAGGAGACGCTCCGGAACGACCCCAACCGAGCCCTGCCCGCAAGGGATTGGGGATCGGCGAAACCAAGGTGGATACCTCGGCCCCGCAAAGTGAACGTTTTGAGTTGGTCGAAAATAAGGACGTGAGACAACACTTCGAAGGTACGTGGCGCAATCCCCCCTTTTTGTTGGCTTAGTCTCCCCGTAAGGCTTACCCCATGTAAAGCAAAAGGGAACCGAAGTGCACGCAAGCGAGCCTAGAGTGCGGCGCAGGCACAACGGAAGCTTTGGCCCAAAGTGTCCAAACTAGCTGTTGGAAATCGCCTACGGCGCAGCTATGCAAAGATGGGGAAGGCCCACTCGGTGAACGGTTCCTTCTTCCCAGTGTGGGCTTGAGCTTTGCAGGGTCTGGGAGCTAAATAGCCCGTTGCCAAATGGGAAGCCCAAAGCATGCGGATATAGGTGTTTTTTTCGAGCCCCTCCCCCCCGTTTCATCCCCAGGCCACTGCACCTTTCTCGGGGCAATGCTTCGCCTTTTGCATGCCAGTTGTTGCGAAAATCGATGGGTTGCAATGGCGGCAGGTTGCCAATCATGTGCCCGTGCCATGTGATCCACACTCAAAAGGCTAGATAAAGGCCAGTGATGCATAATCCCAAATATAAGTAGGTGCGGCGGCCCTTTCATTTCTTCACATGGTTTTGGGTGGACCTCTTTTAGTACCAGAGTTTGACTGACGTGACTCGTGCATTTTTGGCAGAAGGACACCTAGGTGACCCCTGGGAAAGGACCGACAAGATCCGTGACAGCTTTGAATGGCTCAGATGAACAAAAGGGACCGACTTGGCATGGCCCTTGACCTAAAGGCGATTAAAACATGAGAGACGTTTTGTGGCGTACTCCTCGACCCCCCCCCGGGCAGTTTGCCCGATGCCCGGCCCAGCCGAGGAGATGCACGGCCTTCTTTCCAGGACCTTTGGGCAACCTCGGTGTTTTTGCATCACTCGGCACAGGATTTCAGTCAGTTTGCATGTTCCTTTTTTCGAACCCGCCAAATGCTTGTCTGTGTGTGTGTGATTTTTTTTCTGGTGGTCCCTGTGACCGAGTTTGAAATGTGCCACTGAGACAACCCCAAACAGTGTGTGGAAACCTCTCTGGAACAAGACCCAAGACGGTTCTCCCAAAAAGATACGCCCATCTGGGGTGCGAGGTGCAAAAACATACGGTCATCCATTTTTCAAAGGCCATGCCTAGCACAACATTCTTTTGGCCGGTTATTTGGCTTGGTTTTGGCCGGCGCGACTGGCCTGTGGTCGAGGAGTGAACGAGCAAATTGGAGATGTCCACTTGCGCTTGGTGCCGTGCCGCTCACCGGTTTGCCCATATCGGAAGGCTCAAACCACTGTATGCACATTCAAGTGCGGTTGTTGAGCCAAATAATTTCAACGAGTTATGCTGGGGTTGGTCGGCTGAGCTCTGACATTGGACACTGTCGCTGGTCTTTTTCCAGGCATTGCAGGCTGTTTGGACACAGTGCGTTGCAGGACGTTTGCATGTGTCTCCAAGGGAGGGAGTTATGGCGTTTTTATTGCAAGATTTTTGCGAGCATGTCCCGTCCAGCCGGGAAGCGCAGAAGGAAGTGTCTCGGGCTTTGCGCTTTTGCATCTTAGCTGCTACTGCAAAAAGTGTTTCCCACTAATCAGCCAAACAAAGCCTGTCCAAGGGGCCAATCGCCACCAAGGCATGCTTCATCTTTTTTGCCTGCGGGCAGTCCGCCAATGCCGCGCTTGAGGCAAGTAGCTTTCTCCGGGCATTGCTGTCGGAGAGGCTGGTGCTAAATTGAACCTGCTGTTTTAATGAAAAGGAGGCCAAAAGTGGAAGGGCATGTGTTCATGTTTGCCCCCATCAGGTTGGTGGGTGTATCCATGAAAGGGACTCATTTGAGCCTGGCGGGGGCCGGACGATGTGGGGACCTGGACCTCAATGCGTTGGACGTCGATCAGCAGCAGCTGCTGCTGGAGGTCTTGAACCACAGCTCCTGTCAGAAGGTGGGGGTGGACTTGGCCCCCACCATTCAGGCTGGCTCCTCCAAATGTTCCCCCGGCAGTTCAGCCCAATAAAAGCAAAGACATTCAAACAAAGCAAGCAACTGCTGCTTTTCAGAAAAACTCACCCCAATCCCCCCGCCCTCCCCCTGAAGAAAGAACAAAAACTGCTGGGCCCAAAACACGTCAAGACAAGACAAACCAGCAACACAAATCGATGAGCAAATTCAACAAGATAATCCGGCAACAAGACACTCACAACACAGTAACAAGCCAAAAACGGGCTAGGTTGAGGAGTGCATGGCAAAACGCCCGAGGTGCTCTCCAGGCTCGGTGACTTGGACCTCAGCTCCTGGGCGGATCTCTCGGAGATGCTCTGGGCCGAAGGCGTCACGCTGCAGCGCCTCTCGCTGCCCGAGCTCCGCGCCTGGCTGCGATCGGAAAGGCGGGGGGGGGGGAGCATGAAATAGACCTCGGCGACACACAAAATGGGACCTTGGAACGGAACACCCCCTCATTTTGGCTGGTTTGAAAGGGACAGGAAGCAACCCGTTCCCGCCCCCCCCCCCGCTTTTTGGCTGGTTTGAAAGAAAAAGGACAGAAAGAAAACTGTTCTGAGGTTCTCGACTTTGAGAGGGGGGGACCATTTTAGTTGTCCACTGGTAAACAAGTTTGCCCGTCCTGAGAATGTGAGGTTTTTTTGGGGGGGGGCTTTTTCACCAGAAGCCAGAACTCCTGGAATCTCAAAGGGCATCCCTTTTCAGCACCTACGAGGTCAGCGATGCGGAAGGTTCCTTGAGGTGATCCTGAGTTCCACTTTGCGAATTGCCGTTTGCCCAGGCTGCCCGAAGCATCGAACAGGCGGCCGGCCCGAGGTCCCAAGCCTTCAAGAGTCCTGACCCGGCAGCCAACAAAGCTAACTTGCGTGGAATCTCGGTTTAGTTTGCCGGGAGCCTCTAACTTAGACCTTTTGGAGCCGAGATTTTCCATTGGACCTGCCAAACGTGGGAAGGCAGACGCCAGCTTCCGAGTGCAGGGCGTTGTGGCCTGTGGTGAAGGGCGTGATCGCGTTATGCCGCGGAGTTGCCTGACGCTGGTTTCCATGGTCTGATTGCTGGAGCTCGGATTTTCCGGTCCTTTCAGCTATTCTCTGATACCAGCCTGCAGCCGTGAGGCTGGCGGCTTGAACCTCGCCTCAGCACCTCGTGATGTTCGACGATTGACGTGGCCAAAGTTCCTTTGGGCATGGACGGGAGTGAGTCATGAGACGCATCTGGCGAGCGCACGTTGCACAGGCAAGTTGCTCGCGGAGACGTGGAGGCAAAACGCGAGGCCATGGAGAAAAAGAAAGAGAGTCACTAGTCCATTCACACCTTCATGTTGGACTGATACTGCCATTCCTGCACTCGTTGACCACACCATACATTCTGAATTGGGCCCACGCCGTACGAATATGTTATTGCGTTAAAGGGTGCAATGCATCATGACATGAACTGCCCAATTGCCTTTCGAGTTCCCTTCTTCCCCCCCTTTTTTTGGTGGGTTCGAGGACTCAGACTGGCCAGTCTTCAAAGAAATGGCTCCCTTTCTACTTTTCGGGCTTGCACACCCCTCGTTTTAACCACGTTTAGGCCACTTTTGCTCTTGCCCACAGCATCAGAAAGCCTCATAACTTCCTTTGGATGGTGTTGGACCTCGAAAAACACCTTTTTGAGAGCCCAAGATGCTTGCGACAACCTTCTTTGGAATTTCCCAACAGACCAGGGTCGGCTTGCCAAAGCATGGCGTTTGCCTTTGAAATTCCGAGCTTGCTCATTCGGGAAAACAAGCTCACAATGAAGGTGAAGAAGCTGGTGAACCAGTCCGGCAGCTGATTTTCAACAGGTTGCTTTATTTCAACCACCAATTTTGGTTCGACTCAACCCTAAACCCTAAATAGGGAAGAGCCCAAATTTGCAGTAATCATTGCCAGACTTAGTGGACCTTCCTATCTTTTTGTTTTTTGGTCAACGGGTCTAAGTCTACTCAACGAAGACGTTGCCCAGCTGTGGCCGACGGGAGGACCACATTGCCGGCATCCCCACCACCACCGAGTTCCCTCGTGGCGCACGCCGCCCGCCGAGCCTGGGGGTGGTCCCACACGCGCGGACGCCGAGTTCGGCCGCGCTCAGTCAGAAAACTGCTCCCCAAAGCACGCCAGAAGGCCGAGCTTTGAACCTCGTGGTTTCCCCTTTGTCGTCAATGTTTAGTCGTGGTTTCTGTGGGCAACTGAGTTTCTGCCTTTTCTATAGCGAGCTCACCGATTCGAATGCAAAAACCCGCTCACCATGATGTAGGTCCCGTACTTGTGGATCGGTTTTGACTCTACATTGGAGTAGAATCTGCAGAAAGTTACTACCACCCGCAAAACACACCTCCAGTCTCGCCGTTAGCTTTCCCACAGATTGTTTTCCCGCCTTTTAAGGCATGTTGTTTGCTCCAAGTGAGTTTGGGCGTGGGGGGGGTGGGTGATTGAAATTTGGGGGCCTCCGCTTCCCAAAGAAGGTGTTGTAGTTCAGCCAGCTGCTGGGTGTCCCAATGCCCCCCCAGGACAACTATGTAGGTCACCTGCGCATTGATTGACGGAATGAAGGTTTCGGGGTGTGACGTCAGCCTTTGTCATCAATGTTGATTTTCCTCAAATAAGCTGCAAGCGGCTGGATGTTGTTTGTTTTTGCTCAGGCACCCCTATTCAGCACTCAGGATTCCTGAAAGCCAGACTTGCAAGGGACTCCATCTCCAGACCAAGGGATACCTGTGAGCAAACCACGTTAAGTCCGAACAGTTCACTGGGAGATCTTCAAGCTCTGTGCGCTTTCCTTTTGCCATCCCTTATTAAATGTGTAGGAGGTTCATATGCGTGAAGGCTGGGTTTGTTTTGCATTTTGCATAGCTTCGCGTAGAAGAAGATCATCAAAAACTAACTGGGGGCCCCCCATGAGCCTCATGACTTGCAGTGGGAATCCCGTACAAAGTCTAAACCATCCAAACAGCTCCATTCATAAATTGCAGAAAACCTCCCAAAATCCCATGCAAGCCTTAAACCATCCAGACAGCTCCCTCTTCTAAATCCCCCAAAAGGGGGACCAACTCCAAATAAGTCGGTTGAACTCGTTCGTTGCCTCAGGATGGGACCACTACCATGCTGAAGCCGCCCTGGGGGGTGCTCACCACCCAGAACTTCCCATTGAGCTGGGGAGCTCAGAACTTAACTCGGTGGCACGTACCAGGTACCAACCTTTTCTTAAGAATAGGCTTGGTTTCCGTCCAGGGGACTTAAACACACACACACACACACGGAAGTTGAAGTCAGTTAAAGGGCATAGCCACTGTGGGTTTGGGACCAGGGCCTCCTGAAGGGGCAAATCTGATCATTTTTGCCCGTATGGTATGTTTGTGGCGTTTCCTGCAGTATCCCCCCTCCTGTTGTGTAAAGGCAATTGCGCGAGGTTTGTTTCCTCCTAAAGGCAAGCCATTTGTCAGGGTCACGTCACCTACCTTTTCTGAGATTCGGTCCTCTATGTGTTCCATCTCTTCCATTTTGCCAGGCTGAAGCCCTGAACGTTGCAGTCCTTGCACTTGCCAAATTGCTCGCTCAACGCAGTTGATGGGTTTGTTTCACAGTGCCCCCCCCCCCCCCCCCGTGGCAGGGAAGATTACGTACAATGTGCCGCCGCGCGCCTTCAAGAGCAGAACGGCTCATTGTTGCACATGGACTCTTTTGGTGCAATCCCAAGAGTAGAAAGGAATGTCTTGGCATGCCCCACCCTGAAAGAACCAGCTAGTTTGTAGTAATAGAAAAAAGGGTGAGGGGTGATGAAGACCAGATGAACATCCTCTCTTTGGTTGTGAGAGAGTGTGATAAAAGCACACGGTATACCTTCGTGAAGTAGTATTAATAGAAACAAATAATGATGTCCTCCTATCTATCACTTCCATATTTTTTCTAAATTAAACGTTTGCTAGCTCACCAAGATAGAGCATGGAAATGGAAAGAGGAAAATGTTAATCAAATGATTAAAGCCACAGTAACAGATAACAGAGTTAGAGAAGATCGAATGTCAGTGAGGAAGAAGTAAATAGTAAACAAATGCTGGTCAAATAAACATAAAAGGAAAGAACAATCAGAGAGATATAAAAAAGGGTCTGGAGACGTAGCCTGTCCGTGAGACGTCACTTAAGCAATAATAACAGTTAAGCGTCTCTTCATTCATCACTCTATTTGGACAGGCAATATTCTGATGAGAAAACTATTAACTTCCTTCGGTCACTTCTAGCGATGAACATGATTTTATTATTGAAGATTGATTCAGTAGGATTTGACAAGTATTAGCTTGGGAGGCAAAAGGAAACCCCTTAAAAAGAGAAGGTGAGAAATACACCCCAATCGATACAAATTAGTTAACATTACTCATGAGATTCTAGTAAATAGATAGCCTTTCGTAAATAGTGTTCCGTCCTTTTCCAGCAGCTTTGAACTTTTAATATCCTTTCATTCTCACCTAAAACTCAAGAATATTGCACATACCTAAGGATAAGATAGGAAGTGAGTGAGAGATGTTGCAAGGAAATTCTAATAGAACAAAAGCAGAAAGAAGATACAAATAAATAAACTCCATGAGTAAAGACCAACAGCCTCTTCAGAGTCAAGCAAACTATCTATGGTTATAATTTGCGTTTATTCTTCATCATGCACTAATATCTTCTCCAATATCTTTGTGTAGATGGGATGAAGTGGTCACGGGGTGAATTTAAGGGCAATAATTACAGAATCTTTTTAATCCATAGCTTACTGCGTTTCACTATCTTATTGCGTTTTCTATCATATCCATCATTGTCCACTCTAGGTTTTTCACTGTGTTGGAGAGGGTTCTTGATGGACAAGAATAATTTGTCTCCCAATAGACCGTTTCATTTATTAACATTCTTTATTACTTTCATGTTCTTGGTTCTGTCATTTGCCTATTGATTTATTTATTTATGTATCTATTATGTTTCTTCATAGGCCTTTTTCGTAATTCTTACTAATCCTGATAGCCGCGAAAGACGGGAGAGCAGAAGGAGTGTTAGCCAGTTCCTCTTCTTCATATTTGTTATTACCCCCCGGGTGTTTTTTTCCCCCATCCAGATGCCTCCAACGTTTACAATGCGAGAGAGAGAAAGAGAGATTGGGAAGATAGATAAACAAGTAGAAAGGTTGCAAAGTGAACAAGTACATGAGAATGCAACCAGCAGATGAGAGACTATGACCTATTCTTGGTAATGATTAACTTTCTGTTCCAACCATCGTGATTTTCTTTACATCGCAAATTTTTCAACCTCACACCCAGAAGCATTTCTATACTTCTCAGATAATATTGTAAATGGAAGACAACAAAGATAGACATTCAAGCAATAAATGGGATGGTAAACCGAAAGGCAATGATCTTAATAACGACATGTCCATCCACAAATGTTTCCTGGATGAAGTGGAAGAGATAGAAAGGGAAGGATACAAGCTCTTGGGACCACAAACCAACCTCTCTTCCTCCGTGACTTGGACAAGGAAAGGACGTCAACGATGAGAAGAACCCAGTCCTTACACCATCCTATGATCTAAAACTCTATTATTGTCCTTTCATTTCCAGAAGATTATTAGCAAAAGAGAGAGACCGCTAGCATTTGCTATTAAAAAGGTTTTAAGGATTCTGTAGTCAAGTCTTTATGGGTTGAAGATGTTGGTGGGTGACATACATGGGAAAATCAGGATGCGATCGGAGGAAAAGAAAGAATCACGTTACTTCTGCTCACCCTCTCCTATCTTCTCTTCTTCTTCTTCCCAAGCATCACACGGCATAAGATTAACAGCAGCCTATGCTTGAGGAAGAAGTCAAGAGAGGCTTCTCACTTCCCATTTTCAATCTTTAATTTCATCAAAAGGAAACCCCTTAAAAAGAAAAGGTGAGAAATAAACCCCAATCGATACAAATTAGTTAACATTACTCATGAGATTCTAGGAAATAAATAGCCTTTCGTAAATAGTGTTCCGTCCTTCTCCAGCAACTTTGAACTATTAATATCCTTTTCATTCTCACCTAAAACTCAAGAATATTGCACATATCTAATGATACAATAGGAAGTGAGTGAGAGATTTTGCAAGGAAATTCTAATAGAACAAAAGCAGAAAGAAGATACAACTAAATAAACTCCATGAGTAAAGACCAACAGCCTCTTCAGAGTCAAGCAAACTATCTATGGTTATAATTTGTGTTTATTCTTCATCATGCACTAATATCTTCTCCAATATATTTGTGTAAATGGGATGAAGTGGTCACGGGGTGAATTTAAAGGCAATAATTACAGAATCGTTGTAATCTCATAGCTTACTGCGTTTTATTATCTTATTGCGTTTTCTATCATATCCATCATTGTCCACTCTAGGTTTTTCACTGTGTTGGAGAGGGTTCTTGATGGACAAGAATAATTTGTCTCCCAATAGACCGTTTCATTTATTAACATTCTTTATTACTTTCATGTTCTTGGTTCTGTCATTTGCCTATTGATTTATTTATTTATGTATCTATTATGTTTCTTCATAGGCCTTTTTCGTAATTCTTACTAATCCTGATAGCCGCGAAAGACGGGAGAGCAGAAGGAGTGTTAGCCAGGGCTTTTTTCCCCCATCCAGATGCCTCCAACGTTTACAATGCGAGAGAGAGAAAGAGAGATTGGGAAGATAGATAAACAAGTAGAAAGGTTGCAAAGTAGTACATGAGAATGCAACCAGCAGATGAGAGACTATGAACCTATTCTTGGTAATGATTAACTTTCTGTTCCAACCATCGTGATTTTCTTTACATCGCCAATTTGTTCAACCTCACACCCAGAAGCATTTCTATACTTCTCAGATAATATTGTAAATGGAAGACAACAAAGATATCGATAGACATTCAAGCAATAAATGGGATGGTAACCGAGAGGCAATGATCTTAATAACGACATGTCCATCCACAAATGTTTCCTGGATGAAGTGGAAGAGATAGAAAGGGAAGGATACAAGCTCTTGGGACCACAAACCAACCTCTCTTCCTCCGTGACTTGGACAAGGAAGGACGTCAACGATGAGAAGAACCCAGTCCTTACACCATCCTATGATCTAAAACTCTAAAGATTATTAGCAAAAGAGAGAGACCGCTAGCATTTGCTATTAAAAAGGTTTTAAGGATTCTGTAGTCAAATCTTTATGGGTTGAAGATGTTGGTGGGTGACATACATGGGAAAATCAGGATGCGATCGGAGGAAAAGAAAGAATCACGTTACTTCTGTTCACCCTCTCCTATCTTCTCTTCTTCTCCTTATTCCAAAGCACCAACGGCATAAGATATGAACAGCAGCCTGAATGTTGAGGAAGAAGTTCAAGAGAGGCTTCTCATTCATTTTCAATCTTTCAGTTACATCGAAAAGAAAAGAAGAAGTGATAGAAAGGACATGGTAAGTGCCCATTCCAAATTTCGTTTATCTTTCAATTAGTATGTGATGGGCGTGTACTCTTGCCAGACGCCTTTTACTTTCAGCATTTCCAAAACACGGCACATTAAAAGACCTAAGTCTAAGGAAAATGTCATGGTTTTGGCTGGCCGGGAAAGGATAAGGTCATTTTCTTTTTCATTTAATCTATTATTTATTTTTTTTTTTTTTGCTTCATCTGTGTTTTTACAGAAAGAAGCGGGTTGTGGAAAGTGGCTTTCTTTTTCTACAAATACACCAAAAATAAAGCCAATACCCCCTTCCTTCGTCCCACTTTTAGACTGTTCCATCGTGAGTCTTTCGTAGTGACAGAACTCCAGAACGTAGTGGGGAAGGGAAAGGTAAAGATGGAACGGTTGATCTCCTTCCTATCTTCTCCCCACTAGCGATACCGTTGGAGAAGAAGGAACGGGGGGGCTAGCTTCTCCCTCCTTCCTTCACCCCTCGATTTCTGGCATTCTTCAACGGTTGAAAAGGGAAACAGAAGAAGGGGAAGGATGAAAGGTCCAAAAGATAGTAAAACACAAGCAAAATAATATGAGGAAGACCTACTCATAATCTTTTTTCCTTTCGGTGAGCCCCAGCGACGACCGGACAGCAAAAAGCATTCACAAAGAAAGATAGCGTAATGAATCTCAACAAGGGAAGAATAAAATAGAAAAGAACGAGGAATGTAAGTATGGTTTTAAGATTAGAAGCATATATTAGCACGTAATAAATTAGATAGCTTCTGTAAGCACCACCCATAATTATCTTTAGCTTTGTCACAACTGTCTCGCGCCCTTTTTATGTTGTTAGCTTGTATAAAACAGGATTTTGAAAAGAAAGGGAGGATATTACGTTTTCTACCGTAATTATTACTGCCTGCAAATGCTTTCGTCACTTCTTGCCATCAATATATGCAAATATAGGATGAGATGTGGACAAGAGGAAAACGGCAATGATTTGGAAGAGAGGGCCCCAAAACAAGCTGAAGGGATCGTGAGGTGAAGCTTCAATCATATATTCTCCAAGTTCACGGACAGGCTATTTGGTTTATTTGCGTGATGTTGGGCGGGAGGACAGATTTTCTTAATATCATTGTTCTTTCACTCTTCTCTTTCCCTTTATCCTTTCCCTTACCTTCATCGCTTGGTCTAACCTGGTATGCGATAAAATCTCTGAGATACAAATGAATCCATCCCACAATCCCAGTAGCCTTTCCATGTCTTTCTATTTGTACGGTTTTCTCCGTCTCTTTCTCCATCAGGTATGTGTGGTATGAAAGTTATCCAAAAGAAGCGTGTTACAGAAGATGTCCTCTCTCCTTTACCTATCTTATGTTTATTTCTTTATCCCTGTCTTTTCCATCCTAGTTTATTGAGTTGATTGTAGGAAGAAATGGTCAGGGGAGAGAGTGAAAGATAAAGAAAGGAGTATGAATTCGAGATCCTAAAGAAAAACAAACACATGGAAATAACAGAAAAGAGAGATTCCAAATGAAAAGATAATATGCTTTCCTCCCCATTTCCTTACCAAACTGCAACCGATTCAAAATGAAACAAACTTGACCCAAAAAAAGCCGTTAAGGGAAGGACGGTGATCAAGTTTTATCAAGTTTACAATGTTCACACCTTTACTTGTAATTTGTGTAATTCTGGACCGACTTTTTACAAACTAGCTTGTGCAATTTGCAACCCCCGAGCAATGTTTGTTCAAATCCCGCTTGTAATTCTAAATCGGATGTTTGCTGACATTGAAACGTACTCTGGGGAATTTGCTTTCCGGGGAGATTTGGCTGGAGATACATTACAAGTTATACACATTTTGCAGATTAGTTTCTGAACTATGCCAAATTCCAACAAATATGGTTAACAATTAAGCATTTCACAAATTGCACAAGTTACATTGTGTAAAAAAAGTGAAATTTCACAGATTTAACAATGATGAATTTGCAAAATTTTTTGTGTGAATATAAAAAAATCTGGATACCAATTTACAATTTTACAAATTTCACAAATTAATTTGTTACAAATTTTGTAAAATATCAACATATTTGGCCCTCAATATTACAACAAATTTTAAAAATTTCCAAATTCTAGTCTGAGAATTTAGCTTCCAGGGGAATATTTTGGTTAGGAATCAAATTTTATGCTTACAACATTTGGGGAATTTTTACAAATTTACAAATTAATTTGTAATTGTAAAATTTAAAAAAAATTCTGGCCCAAAATACAAAATTTACAAATTTCACAAATTCGAGTCTGAGATGAGAATTATCTTTCCCGGTGAATATTGGTAGGAATTTAAATTGCAAGATTTTTACAAATTTTACAAAATTTTTACAAATTCACTTTGCTAAAAATTTGTAAAATATCATAAAAAAATCGGCCCAAAATTACAAATTTTACAAATTTTACAAATTAATTTGTAAAATTTGTAAAATATCAAAAAAATCTGGCACAAAATTACAAATTTTACAAATTTTACAAATTCTAGTCTGAGAAATTAGCTTCCAGGGGAATTTGGTAGGAATTAAATTACAAATTTTACAAATTTTACAAATTTTACAAATTTTA